>CM070723.1:43870242-44435242 GCA_036346275.1 Otatea glauca | reverse complement strand
GCGTATGTAATATTATTGTGTATGGATGTGATTTCAATTTGTAATCTATGCGTACTAGCCACTGATCATAGGACTAGTACAGTATGCAGAGGGAACCCATTGTTGGTATTCAATATCAAAAATGGGGGCCTTACAAATTTGTATGTAAAAGGCTAAATGTATTATTATACATATACATATATCTTAGGGAAAATGTCTATGCCGCTGACTACCAGCAGCATGTGATGCATGACGTAGAAGCCACACAGGTCGTCGCTGCCATCTTAATGACACTGTGAATAAAAAAAAGAAATTAAGAGACGAAGAATATATGTAAAAAAATTAATCCTATATATGCTTGGCACTTGTACCTTGAAGCTCTTTCACTCCAGCTTGTCACCCCATTTGTCATCGTGTCGCCCTCCTTCAGCGACGTAGGACGAAAAACCCCTACATACGTTAGAGAGATGCCATTGAGTAAAAAAAATGAACGCAATTAAATACAGAAAGTGTTTGGTTAGAGTAATGTACTCACTTCTCCAAAGTAGGCTTGATCACGTAGGCCATTGATCTCTTCTCGAGCGAGTTAAAAGTGTAGACTTTGTTTTCACTCGAAGCGAGCATGAGTAGAACCCAATGGCTGCTTATTAAATGGTATGCAGTGCAAGAAAATAAGTTCATATATGGTTTAACTGCGTACAAGTAATTGAAGGGTAAAATACTACTTACTCCTCATGGCACAGGAATAGAATGAAGTCCTTTTTGGACTTAGCCTACAATGACCACTTGATGTAGTGAGCAAAGAACTCCAATTGAAGCTTAGCCATGGTCGCAAACATAAGCTCGGGGTTGACGAACCCAACTAAGTGTTGACCCGTCACGATTCGCTGCCTCATTGCCCTGCAACACGTGTTGAATGTTAAAAAACATAATACAAAATCCTATAAAAGACATAAGCTCATGCTGTATGGTGTGATACTCACAACGTCCATGATCGTAAGTAGAAATATCGATGGCTGTCAGTTAGTACAAACGGAACAGATCCTCAAAACTGACTGGGAATGTCCCATGCTCCTTGCGGTGGAAATATCCCGCTCTATACCTCACATTGAAATCGACATGACGCTCTGCGTCATTTACCTTATCAATGTATCATCTATAGAGCAAGCGAGTCCACTTGCCTAAAGCATTCAATACGTTGCTAGCCAAAAGGGGCTTTCCATGTACGTACCCCTTAAAATCTTGAGGGTGCTCTGTGGCCTCTGTCAACTTTGCCTTCTTGATAGAAGGAGCCTCCTGTGGTTCTTTGGCTATCGTGTTAGTCCTTTTGCGCACTAGCTCTGCACTCTGCATAGGACTCATCATGGTGGTGGGAGCAGGAACAGGAGTAGGAGTAGGCGTAGGAGCAGGAACCTACAAAGCACATGCATATGTAACATGTTGCAGTTTTGAAATGATCGAGAAGACACATGGGATTTCTACCTTGACTAGTACGACACCTATCGTGGGCTACTTGATGAACGACATTCGTTCTTGCGCGAAAGTGGCGATATCTTCGTTGGGGGGAACTCCAGCACATGAGATAGGAAGTCTTCTTGGACATAGTCGACCTTCACCCTCATATAGCCCTTCCCCAAAGGTTGATCATGCACCATGTCAGTCTCCTTGTAAGGAAATGCAACCCCGTGTGCAGCCTCAATGGAAAATCCGTCTTCCGTCACGGTGAGCTAGCACTTGGGAGGCACCTGCAAGAAGTGCACAACTTGATCGAAAATATTGTAGGAGTTACTCTCGTACCTTTAAGTCAGGAAAAATTATTACCTTCAGCTGGGGTCCGAATTGATCATTTTTGGAACCGCAGCTGCTGGGGCGGGGCACAGGCCTTTCTACAAGAGGTGAGGCCATCTGACTCTAACTCTGGGAGACCATTGCCATCATCTTGGTCCTCAGGCGCTCCTCACATGTAATCATCTCCTCCCTGATCTTGATCTGGCACTAGCAGTGTCCTTATGGAAGAAGGACCTCTTCGTATGCCCCGCACCTACGGCAAGCACCTGGTCCTTATGGTCGGGCTTCCTGATCGCTGAAGACAGGATGTCCTTTGACCCTTAGCTCAGAAATATCCACCTCTCTTTCTACTGACTTACCTCCTCCTGTAAGAAGCGAGTACAAATTAGTTCTAAAATACAACAGGAGGGGTCAACTGTAATGTACTAAATTAGATGTCTTACGATGGTGGAGACGACGTGCGCGGTCACAGGGTTTGGAACTACAAGCTGTCTGTCGGAGGTTTTCTTCGTCCTCGCTAATACCCAGTTACGTGCCCGCTCCTCACATATGTGGGATTAAGGCATCGCTATCCTGAACTTCGTGAACTCCTCGGCTAGTCGCGCCCACTTTGCCTTCTTCCCTTCATAGCTGGCGGAACTGAGGTGGTGCGTGTGCATGTTCTGCCTTTGGATAGCGATGTTGTTCTTTCTGAGCTCCTCTGCCTCGGGTGTAATCTTCATCCTTGTGAACTCCTCCCAAACGGTGGGAGTCACAAACAGATACCTCTCGAATGTAGTACAGCCTTTCAGCACATACTCATTGTTTATGAAGACCCTGAAGTGCCTCAAAGCCACACCAATTCTCTTCAAGGTGTACCACCTTGCATTGCTTTCATCTTTCTCTTGTACAATCCATTTGCCCTTAACTTCGTCCCACAACTGATTCTTCTGCTCGTTGCTGACCTCCTTCCTCCAAAACAACAAGGTGGACCATGAAGGACGACATGCAACTTCGGATTGGTCGGATCACGCACGTGGAAGACTTGAGGTGCTCGCTTCGCAAGAACAAATGGTTCATCTTTGTAGGTGAGTGTATTGAGATCTACAAGAGTAAAACCTCTCTTGTCGACCTTCACTCTATATGAAAGTCACACCCACTTACATCAGAACAATGGAACTTGGTATATTCTGTAATCGAGCTCCCAAATTTCTTCGATCATCCCGTAGTACGAGTTCATTTCCATTGAGGATCCTCCTTTCGAGTGATCATTGGAAGAGGCATCTATGCTCACACAACTATTTTGGACAGTACTCTTAGCATCTTGACTCTTATGTAAAAGGTGTAGCCATTAATATCGTACTCCTGCTATGTTTGTACATTAAATCTTGGTCCATCAGTCAACCATTTGACATTCTCACTAATGGAGACCTCTGCCTTTTCTTTGAACCATGTGAGAAATCGATCGTTGTGTTCTTGCGTGATGGAAAGCTCATCCATATGTGGATTCTCTTTCTGTAATATCAACTTGTGCTGCTCGATGTATGGATGAACTTCTGCACTGTGTTACAAGACTATCAAATGCGCTTTGCAATACATATCAAACTGTTGACTCGTTAGTTTGGACCCAATGGTTCCTTTGCCAGCACATTCGCCCTCATGACGAGATACAGGAACACCGATTGCATATCTTCTTCCTAGATAGTCCACACAAAACTCAATAACCTCTTCAATTCCATAACCTTTAACACTACTACTCTCAGGCTTCGACCGATTCCTCACATATGACTTTAATATACCCAGGTACCTCTCGAACGGATACATGTAATGTATGAATGCGGGTCCGCATATCTTAATCTCTCTACCAAGGTGAACAACAAGGTGGACTATGACATCGAAGAACGACGGGGGAAATGCATCTCTAGCTAACATAGAGTCTGCACCACCTCACTCTGTAAGTTGTCTAGCACATCGGGGTCAATAACCTTGTAAGAAATCGCATCGAAGAAATAACATAGCCTCATGATTGCCAACTTGACATCCTCTGGTAGAATATTTTTGATTGCAACAGGGAGCATTTGGGTCATCAAGACATGACAGTCATGAGATTTCATACCAAGCAACTTCAAATCATCCATAGACACATGCTTCTTAATATTTGGGGAGTAGCCCGATGGAACTTTAATACCTTAGAGACACTTGCAGAGGTAGTCTTTCTCCTTCTTGGACATGATGTAGCATGTAGCGGGGACGTACAGACCTTTTCCATCCTCCTCTATCACTGCAAGCTTAGGCCTGATTCCTATGTAAGCCATGTTGCAGCGAGCATTCACACCATCCTTGGTCTTCCCAGGTATATTCAGCAGGATGCCAACCAAATTGTCGCAAACATTCTTCTCAATGTGAATGACATCAATACAATGCGGAACATCTAACTCCTTTCAGTACGGTAATTCTCAAAATAATGACCTTTTCTTCCAAATTGTCCTGGGATGAACAGATTTACGGCTCTTTCTATACTGAACATCGATATCCTCCAAACATGAATATACTTGCCTTTCACTTATAGGTTGTGGGGCCAACTGAACTTCCCACTTCCCATCAAATTTTTCATCCATCTTACAGTATCGATGACTTCGACGTAGAAACCTACGGTGACCCATATACATAGTTTTCTTGGAATTCAGCAGCCACAAGCTCTCAGTCTCCTCTTCGCAAATAGGACATGCTTTGTCTCCCTTGGTACTGTAGCTCGCTAAATTACCAAGGGCTGAGAAATTATTTATAGTGCAAAATATCATAGCCTGTAGGGTGAAGTGCTCTCTTTTGTATGCATCCCACACCATGACCCTCTCGTTCCTTAATTTTACCAAATCCTCGATCAGTGGTGCAAGGTACACATCAATATCATTTCTCGGCTATTTCAGTCTCGAGATTAGTAACACCATCATAATATACTTCCGCTTCATGCACAACCAAGGGAGATTGTAGATACACAATAGAACTGGCCAAGTGCTGTGACGACTATTTATGTTACCAAACGGATTCATTCCATTGGTACTCAATCCAAATCTTATGTTCCTCATCTCGGTACCAAACTCCTCATGTTTCCAAACGATGTTTCTCCATTGAGCCGAATCTGCGGGGTGTCTCAGGTTGCCATCTTCCTTTCAAGATTCATAATGCCAACACACCAATTTTGCCTATCTGGGATTTGCAAACAACGGCAAGTACCACAATACCTTGGCCGGTGCCCCTTTAATGACATCTTCATCGTCGTTGCCCCGGCTCTTACGCTTCTTATCATTAGGCTTCTCCTTTTGTTTGTACCGGGGTACACCACAAACTAGACAAATGTTCAATTCCTTATGCGCGTTACGGTACAGGATGCAATATTCCAGACATGCATGTATCCTTTCTATTTTCATTCCCATGGGATATAGTAGCTTCTTCGCTTCATAAATACTTGTTGGCAACTCGTTTCCCTCCGAAAGCACATCCGATAGAAGAACTAAAAGTGCATTGAAATTTGTATATGTCCAACGGTGGTTTGCCTTCAGTTCGAACAATGTACGGACCTAACCCAACTTGGTGTATTCCGCTTTGCATCTCGAGAACAGCAGTTTGGCATCATCGTCCATCAATCTTTTAAACTTTTCAAACTCTCTTTTCGTGTAATTTCCCTCTACATCCCGCAACATTTGCTCTAAATTGTCCTCCTCAAACATATCACGCTGCAACTTATCATCGGGTTCCACCATGTCTTCGTTGCATACCGGAAGGGTACTACTTGTGTCCCCATGATGGATCCAACACGTGTAATTTCTCATGAAGCTACGTCAAATCAGGTGGTCTTCAATTTGAGCTGAGTTGTTAAATCTTCTGAGATTGGTACAATAAATGCAAGGACAATATATAGAGTTTACACCCCTCTTCACCATGTCTTCTTCTACAATTTTTTTGAACTCCTTAACACCACTCTGAATTTCACCACTCACACGGTTTTTCTGATACATCCATTCTTCATGGTCTATCTGCAATTAAACTACGCACAATAAATTAAGGAAAAATTGGAGCGGCAGCTAGCTAGATATTTCAAATATTGTGACATCATTTCATTAGCCTTGCAAAATAGAGGACGGGTTTCAAGATATATAATTTTACTCCCGATACCTTCTTCCCTAGTTAAGAGCTTCCAATTCCATAGTTAGGAGACATACATTTAAAACATCAATAATGATATCAAATTACATAATTAATGCAGTAGCTTGCAAATCTTTTGATTTCAATAAAACAAAATAAGGGTGCAAGCAATAACAAAGTTGATGAATTGAATGATCTTAAAGAAACGTCTATCTGTTGACTAACTAAGTACGTACCAACGACGACTCCTAATCTCTAAATAGGTTAGGTTCTAATCACATTCGAGGAAATTTGGTTCAGGCAAGTTCCTAAGATGTTGTACAACTTCGGAGAAAATTTCGGTAACATCTCCCCGTTGTTCTCCAAATACACATCTCGATAACAAGTCAAGAGGGGTGTATCCAGAATACCACGGAGATGATACCGAAACCTTCTCTGAAGTTGTACAACAGTTCAGGAACTTGCCCGAACCATATATCCTCGAACTGTCTAAAAAACGTGGACAATTCGAGATAGCTTACTTATAAATATGCCATTTTAGCATATTATAAACAACCAGCCTCGGACGGGAGATGTGGGTTACGCAACCTACACTCTAATGTTTATCATATTATAGCAACAACAATTTCAGATAGATTAACATGAGAGTACTACAAAGATAATTAAATGGATGTGTTCTTGTCAAATAAAGGGTATGAAATTTGATAGGATACACACAATTCCAGTGTAATCTAAACTCTATTTGTGACATATCGAAATTACCTAGTGCAAATTGAAAGGGTTTGAAGGAATGCTCACATTTTGAAGAAAAACACGAATGAGGAAAAATTGAGGGGAAATCTCCTTAAGCTAGGGCTTCAACTTTACTCTCTTAACACCCAACCTCGAGGATTTAAAAATTTCTCACTCAACTATTGCCTCCAACCAGAATCCGTGGTGTGTTTTTGGGTGGTGGCAGTTTTTTCAGCCTCTGGAACAACAACAGAGGAGAGTTCAGCCCGAGGGTACAAATAACCTAGCGAGGCACATCACAATCGGTTCTCATGTAAGAACCGATTGTGATGTGCATGTAAGAGAACCGATTGTGATGTAGCACTGTGCTACATCACAATCGTTCTAACCAGAGAACCGATTGTGATTGTTATTAACACACTCTCCTAAATCATCTATCACACTCGATTTTTCCTAAAAACTTAAGGACCGCCCCAGATGAAGCAATAGTGTTGTACCATTCTGTAGTAGTGTACACATATAAAATATAATGTTCCACAACGCTACTTTCTTTTTTGCTAAATTTTAGTTATAGTTTTTCACTACTAGATATTTGGAGTGCGTCTACTATGAATTGAGGCCAATTTTGCATTATCCTATACACAAATTAGGACTTGTTTGGAATGCAATAATTTCATATGAAACAAAAATCATGAAAAATTTATGGGTTCCAAACTGGGCCTTAGGTGTAAACATCATCAACCAAGTGGCGAGTAGGGTTTCAAATTTCATTTTATTTTTTTCAACACCCACTAAAATCACCGCATTCAATTATTTTGGAAATTTTGATTGAATTTTGGGGCTAAACGGTTGAAAAAAACTTGAATTTTTTGGGTAAAATTTGATCAAATTTTGAACTTTTTGGAAAAAAATCAAATGAACCCACCGAAATGTAACTATGAAAAGTATCTTTTGGAGCACTCCAAAAAAACCAAAGGCTAGTGGTGCATGTGCCCGGCTGGGCAGTTCTGTTGTGATATTCTAGAAAAACAAAAGCAACGGTAGGCTAGGCTGTCGGCTAAGTCGGACTTGTGCATGACCACCTGGCCATAAAAGAGAGCTGGAGGGGAGGCACTGCCGCCTCTCTCCGCTTCCCTAACTGTTGGGCCATCGTGTAAAGCCTAACCCTAGCTATGCTGCCAAATGCCTATGTCAAGCTTCTGCCACCTTAGGGCAAGCCAGTGCCACGCTATAGCTCGCCACCATGGTGGCGGTAGCATGGGCATCGTCATCGCCATCATCGCTATTGGCTTGTTCCTAGCTTGCTCGTGCACCAATACTTCAACGTGGTGTGCTATTGTGGTGTGCACCAGCATGCACACATGCCTATTAGCACCCTGCTTCCGCTACTACAGAAATGAACATCACAATTGGTTCTTTTTCATCATCTGGGTCAGTTTTGGTGGCGATACAAAGTCGTTAGACAGTGATGAGGAGATGCTATCACACCGGTTTTCGCCCGATAGAGATATGGCGTCATCACAATCGGTTCTTAGCTCAGAACCGATTGTGATGTGCCCTACATCACAATCGGTTTTGAGCTAAGAACCGATTGTGTCCATCACATCTTTAGCTCTATTTTTCCATCTAATAGCAGGCACTATATGGTGATTTAGGAGTGGGTACAAACATAGCTTCACTATTTTCAATCTTAATTGGCAATGGCACACACATTACACTAGAAATTCATACAACTAGTACTCATGGTTCCTAAGAATCCAACACAGATCTACACATTTAGCTAGTATGGTTCATCGTACAATTGAGACATGCTTGTGTTACGCACAACGCACAATAGCTAGTCCTGATAAACAGATGAATTAGGGATGCTTCCGTGTCAAATTCATACCTATATGCATATGATAGATAAACTAATTCCATTATCCGGATGAGCATAAATGGCAATGGGAGACTGTTGGAAATATGCCCTAGAGGCAATCATAGAGATGATTATATTTTCATAAATATTCATGAACTATGAGATTGTTCTTTTAATAACATCATGGATATTGATTAACAAAGTGCGTGACTTGTTTGTGAAACTCTGTATTTGTAACGACCTCTATTTTCACATAAATGCAAAAATAGAAATCTAATGCGCATATAATACTAGTCCCATGATCAGTGGCTAGTACGCACATTTTCAACAATTGGAATCACATCCATACATCATTTTATTAAAGCGGAAGCTATTTGTAGCAATAGAAGAAGCAAAGTCTTGTAGTGTGCCTATCCAATCCCTCAGGCAATTGACAAGGCATAAATCCCTAGAAAGCTCGTTTCATTGAAATTTCCGCGTCCTGCGACGAAAGATATTCTTCGAAGCCTTGCTACCTTTTTAACCTAAAATAATAGATTAAGCAAGATTGAGTACTTTCGTACTCCGCAAGACTTAAGTGGTATTTGCAAATGCAATAATGCAGGCTATATCAAAGGAGGCTACTACAGTTAATTTGCATAAAGCGATATTGAATTTGTAAATCAAGTTGTCATTTGCAAATGGAATTTGTAAGAGCAAATTTGACTGATAAGAAATAAGTAAAGCATAAGTAGTACTCACAGCCCTTAGCGAGCATTTGAATAATTCAATGATCCAATAATTCAATCTTGTCATAACCATTCCTTTGCCAACACATAACCATTCATCCAATAATCCAATCCTGTCATAACCATTCCTTGCCAACACGTGGCGAAACAAATGAAACCAAGCCCTTTTGAAAATAGCAAAACATTTAACTAGTGCCAGTTCACCAAGTTTCCTATAACCGCGGGTACAGCTAATCGATTAGATGTACACTCTGTAGAGGTGTACAACTTTACCCACAAGTCATGACCTTTTCTTTTTGCCGCATATTTCACGCACCTTTGGCGATGTTGCCAGAATGTTCATGACCAAAATTTTTACATTAACTAGGTTAACTTTGCACCAGCCCGGGACATTAATCCATACTATGGTAGAAGAACTCAGAGCATAGAAATGATGGGAACTCCCCATAACATGGCGTACACCGTTACATTGGTAAGTAGAAACCCCTACAAGCAGACTTTGAAAGGAATGCCTGTGCTTTCTCCCGCCTTCCATAAAAGCAAAATTAAACTAGATAACTTAATTGGTTTAAGGCTGCCCATAACAGCACTTGTGATTGCACGGATTTATCTTGGATCATACAACACTATGTTCTGTCCTTAATCTGACACAGGCAATAATCTCCCCCTACACTACGAGCATTTCTATCTGCACAACCGGCTATTGACAATAATTGCCCGCATCCAAACCATAGTTTTTATTTTGGAGTTTTTAGTCAAAATACCAACAACTGACATCGTATCAGAACCAACCTTTTTCAATTCTCAAGAATCAATTTTGATCTGATCATATTCAACATTGGTTCTAAAGCATGGCTAAGCATGGTTAATATTCGCATATACCCAAGTTGACATTATGTATTGTCTAACCCGTTTATATGGTTATCAAGGCTTATGTCCATACTTATCAAGGAAGTTTCATGAGACAATAGGTATATCTACCAATACCACAAAATAGCGAATTTACAGAAAATAAACACATGCATGAAACATTTTGATAAACACAATGAAAATTAAATACTGAGATCAATATGATCAAAGGGGGTGCTTGCCTTACTTAATTGTTGTTTGTGACGAAGTCGCGGCTGTAACTGGCGTGGTTGACAACGGAATTAGTGACGTCGGGTTCTACACGTCGTTCAATGGAAATATAGCGAATCAACAAATTTCAATAAGGGTAAAAAGAAGACAGACAATATATCAAATAAAGACTTGCTATAAAGAACAGACTTTGATTCTTTTATAGATTATTTATTCTTGTTTTACAAATTCAAGAGGCTAAAATTATGTATTCTTGTATTTATAACTTTGAATTCTAGATGCTAAAATTATTTGGATTAATAGGATTAAAACATTAGTCACCTTGTTAAGTGTTATGTATGAGCAACACTTAATCTTTAACTAACTTTGCATAAGTTTTGATTATTGAGATATTGACTTATGGGTTGTATGAAATTTACATGTTGATCATGCTAAAAGTTTTGTTGAAAAGATATGTCTTAAACTTGGAATAGGAAGTTGTGTGATTGATGCCTCGTTATGGTTTGTAGACCAAAAGAAAATATTGATGCACTGTCTTATGTTGAATTAACTATCAGGTTGAATGTCCTTAAAATTATGACATGTTTCTCCTTGTTGATTATCATGAGATAGACTTGATTTAAGGTTTGATGATAACATTTCCAATCGTAGTTATAATTATTGGAGAAGGTAATTAAAGGAAGAGTGGTTATGTAATTCATGTTAAATCTTGATGGGGTATTTCAAGGTGCAAATTGTGAGTATTGAAACCTTTAATGGTAAGCGTATTAGAATACTAGAGATGGTGGGATTTGAGGTGAATCTTCTTTTAAGGGTATATGGATTCAATTGTTCGTATGGTCATTTGGATAAATGTATTTTGCTAAGGCATTCTGTATTATGTGCATTAGATCTTCCTTAGATTAGTGGGAGTGTAGCCAAATTGCAGGGTTAACTTTGAGGTTTGAAAATGAAGATGAAATAAATAATAACTATGAAGTAATCTGTTGATGGTTTTTAGAATGCTTTATTTCATTGAACAATGCCATTCATTTATCTTTGCTAAGAAATTTAGCTTAAGTTATGATTGTGGAATCTATCCTCAAAGGGAGTATGATTGGATTGCACTCTTTAGCGTACAAAAATAAGTTATCTTTGGTATTACCAGTTAAGAAAACAATAAAACATAATGTAATGTTGAAGTTCTGATTGGAAATATTTGTATCTCTAGTTCGACTAGAGTTATATTTATTTAAAATGTGCATGATGTTTGAGAATGTTTCTTAAATGCGATCCTTATGATTGTATCAGAAGTGATTTTTGCTGGTGAAGCGGTTTTCTGTTGGGAAATGAGTTTCCCTTTCTCTTGATAGAAAAGATAGTAGTTGTGTGGAAGCGGTTTGATTCCAAGATCGGTTTTCTCTTTTTGAAATGATTTGCTTTGATAAAGTGAGATGATTTATTTTGGTAAAAGTGAGCTGCATCTATAAGAGTTTTATGCAGTGTTTCTCTTTTAAATTGAGTTTCTTCCCTATGTGAAGTTTTGCACCTTTGTTTTAAGGTGATGAAAGTGGTTTAAGTTGTTAAAGAGAATCGAGATTTCCTCTGCGTTCTAGCATGGGAAATGGAAATGATTGATCATTGGTTTTGGTTGAGTACAATAAGGGATTATACTCTTTGACCTTGTTCTTTGAGTGGTTTTACTGTGGGGGTGAGACCTTAGAAAGAGAGATCGAGTGTGGGTTGGTAACGACCTAAGGTCCTAGCCTTGGCTAGGTGTTGACCATTAATGGTTTAAGAGTAGAGAGTAAGGGATGTTTTTGTGTGTCTCAGTCCAAATCTTCTTGGGAGGATCGTTTAGTTGTTATGTTCCTTAGTAGTGCTTGATTAAGTTTTAATAGTAGACCACTTGGAAGTAGCTGGTAATTAATTACATTATCATTTCTATAGCATGGCTGAGTATATTTGGTTACGTTGGATGTAGCTATTGTTATGACATTTTGAAGTGAATTGTTCTGTTGTGAACATTTTTCTTGGGTAGTTGTCCTTTAGAGCGAGGTAGGTCTGGAAGAAGATAGAGTAAAATTTTACATTGCGGAATTGTGGTGGAAAAATAAATTGTTCCATAGTGGGTTTGTAACATCCCAAAATTTGAGTTTTTGAATGTTTGAATTTGAAAATGAACCATTTGCATTTTCCCAAATTAATTAAAGCTTAAATTGAATTTTTATTTATGTGAAATATTTAAATTGATTAAAGTATACATCAAACAAAAGATTTTTTGGGATTTTTCTGAATTTATTTGCTTATTCAAATTTCTGAAAATTTCTTAAACCAGAAATGTTTTTATTTCCAAAATTACCTCGTGCCGAATTCTTTCCCCAGCCCATTCTTTTCTCTTCGCCCCGGCCCATTTTTCCTCGATCTGGCCCCGATGCTCGTCGGCCCGCTCCGCACGCGCTTTAGCCCAGCAAGCCCGTGTGCGTGAACCGTTAGATCTGCGCCATGTGTGAGGTCCAGATTGCGCCACGTCATTTCGTCGCCGCGTAACCCTAACCCACGCCGCCGCATGAGTCCGTGCGCCGCATGCTGCCGCTCTCAGTTTCTGCACTTTGCATGCCTCCCTAGACTATTTAAGGTGCCGTCGCACCCTCTTCGAGGTTCGTCGTTCCGTGCCGTACCTGTTGCCCCCTCTCTCGTCGCTCAAGCCGTCGCCGTTACTTCGCCCGAGCTTACCGAAGTTGCGTCACTGCAGCCGTGGTCTTCAATCGCATCGATCTCCGCCATCGGACCCTCTCCGCCGAAGCCGAGTGTCTCCTCGTGTTGCTCACGACACCCTCTTCCAGATCCCCGCCAAAACGAGGTAGATTCAGTATCGAACCGGCAAAGCGCATGTCTTCTTCTTCGTCTCCGGTGACGTCCCATTGCTTTTCCTCGCCAAACCCTGCCCGTCCGATCGTCAGCGTGCGCTTTGGATCTCGCCACGCCACTGCCATCCGTTTCGATCGTACCGCTGGATGTGCGACACGCGGCCAGCCCGCGTCAGCGCCTCGTTAGTCAGCACGTCATCAGTGACGTCGGTGATGATGTCAGCCCTAGCTGTATTTCATAGACCCAGTCCACCATGGACGAGCGCAAAATCCATGAACCGAGGGTCCCACATGTCAGCCAAATGTGGATTTGTGGATTTATTTTAATTTCAAAAAATTTATTGCTGATGTTAGCATGATGTCACTAATTGATTTTCCAACAGAAAAATAAATTAGAAAATTCAGTTTTTCTCTTTTTCAGCCTTTTTCTCTGAATTTAATCTTTCGGAGGCCCATTCTCTCTCATACGAACTCTGATCGAGGCAATTCAAGTTTCTAATTTTTCTAAAATCAAGCTATACCTTCCCGAGCCATTTATTTTTAATTTTGAGCATGGTTGAGTCTTTGTTTGGTATTTATTTGGATTCGTTGCTTTCTTTTTCGGTAGACGCTAATTTCGAGGAAGCGAACGGAGAATTCGAAGACCAAGACACAACAATAGATCAGAAGGCAAGTCGTAATCTTTGATCATGTTGAACCTATGTTTGCAAAAGTAATTTGTTTTATACAATTGCATGCTATTTGTGTATCAATGATTAATTGCTGGGAATAGCTATATACCTAGTTGTCATTATGTCACCTTGATTATTGGAATGCCATATATCCATTGTTAACCCTAGGTTGGGATATTATTAGTTGGACATGATCATATTACCAACATTGGGTTATCGTTGCTATGCTTAGACCTGTTTGTTGTACGATGGGATTCATATCACATGTGAATTAATGTTAATCTTGACTTAATGAGATATTGAATTGTGGCTGACAGCCGCTATTGTAAAATTTGTTGTACGATGGCAGGGTTTGCCATTGGTCTTGGTTGAACGAAATTGTTTTCCCTCGGGCAAGTGATCGTGCAGTAAAGGGGGTGCCATTGGCACATTTTGGATGTGGATGTCTTGCCTGAGACAACTTAAGGACTTAATCTTGTATGCCATTGAACTGGGCCTAACCGTACAACCACATGTTTGGTATGGAACAGACCTAGCTGATTAATTTGCAATGTCTAACCTTGAGTACGGCCAATTGGTGGTGTGGGTTCTGGGATTGACAGGTAGATTCACACACGGGCAAAACCTTAGCGGGCAGTACCGAGTTTAGACACGGCATTGTAAAAGCTTTGTCGTGATCTCTCTGCGGCACACCAAAGGAAGTATGCTAATGACGTTGCACAAAGAGATGATCATGTCTTGTGGGTAAAGTAGTACAACCTCTGTAGAGTGTAAAACTATTCGAATAGCTGTGTCCGTGGTCGTGGACATGCCCAGGAATTTCACATGAGGTATAGAGTGTTTTACGAATTGTTGGAAGGTAGAATTGTTGGGATGTGAATAGGGAGTTCACTGTTATTCTGTTGTCTAAAGTTAATACTGTTGAATTTAGTGTTTTGATAATTATTTTAGATGGTGTAGGGTGATGCCTCACCATTCTGTTTATGTTATCTATCATTGATTTACCAATTATTTATTATATTTTCATAAATATGCTTTCAATCTATTTACTGTACATCAATTCAAGTTATTGCTTTCTGCAAAAGAATCATATGACTATCCTTTGTCAAGCCTGTATGAATATATTTCATCATTTCCCTACGGCTTGCTGAGTACTCTTTGTACTCACGGCTATACACCTTTCTTGATCAGTTGCTGAAGAAGGACCAAGAAATACTGAGTTATATGAGGAGGAATATTATGAAGACTGCGTGGATTAGAAAGGCGTTCCCCAGATGATTGCTTGTGGCATGTCGAATGGCCCAAGTTATTTCATTTCAGCTACAATATTTCATTTATTTCTTAAGCCCTTAAGGCATGGTGGTGTAAACTTGACCATAAGGTCTGTTGCTTTATTTAATATAACTTGCTTCTTTCTTAGTTAATTCGTTGTATGATATGGTATTTCATCTATGTTGCTACTGTGTGCACTAGCGTGATCTGGGACTAGTGCAATATACACAAAGGGTTTCGAATTCGTAAATCCGGGTCCCGACAGGGCTATTCCTTTCAATGGTAATGGTCCGGGTGTTAAAAGGTCAACCTTTTAGGAGAGATGAGAATCTGTTTTTGTTTGTGGGGGTACAAGTTTGGAACCCCGGGAGTTCAAACGGATGGTATTGGTTTTGGGAGAAATGGTTTAGAGTCTTATTAGAGTGCAGTGTCTCATGTTGTTTGTGTCATCTTGAGTATGACAAGCCATGGTAGAGAGGTGGAGAGTGGAGAGTTGAGTTACATGATTGAGTCAAAGAAGGAATTGGAGTTGGATTAGAGGCTGGTACCATGTTTTCCTAAAAAGTAGCATCAGTTTAAGGGGTCGGACACTTTAGCACTAAAGGAAAGATTAGCCCGAAGTACATTGGGCCATTCCCTATTGTTGCTCGAGTTGAAAAATTGGCTTATAGGTTGGAGCTTCTCGAATCAATGCAAGGATTGCATAATGGGTTTCATGTGTCCATGTTGAGAAAGTTCTTGCATGATCAAGAACATGTCGTATCATTTGAGCTGTTGGTGATTGAGTAGGATCTCACCTTCGAGTCCCAACTAGTGCAATTACTGGGAGAATTAGAGCGGGTGTTGAAAAATAGAACATTGAAGTTTGTTAGAGTGTTGTGATCACATCAATCTGATCGGGAAGCAACTTGGGAACTGGAGTCTCGCATGCACGAGAAATATCCAGAGTTGTTCTCCTCAAGTATGTAATGTGATTCAATTTCTCTCTTGATTATGCTGTCGTGTAGCTAGCATTCTAGAATTAAGGATCGAATTCTGTTAAGGGGGAAGAATGTAATACCCTAAGTTTTTATAGAGAGGAAATGGAGAATTTGGGAGGTTTTACCTAGTTTTGGGTTATTTTGGGCTATTTAGGCTATTGTTGGGCCAAGTGGGGAGGGGCTAACCCTAGCCAACCTCCCCCACCTTTTTTCTCCCCTAGCCGCACGAGCCCCCCTCCCTGCGCCTCCCCTTCTCCCTCCCCTTTGTGCAGCAGCATCACTCCCTACCATTCCCCATTGCCGCCCCCTCCAACCTTTCCTCTCGAGCCACTCCTTCCTCCTCCCTCCTAGGTGCAGCCTTCAACTCCTTGTACCAGTGCCTCCTCACTGTTTTGGTGGTGTTAGAGGTTGAGGAGACCATAGGGCAGGAGTTGGGTTGAGTGATGGAGTGAAGATCGCGCGATCTAGGAGGAACAGCCGACAACTTCGTTTCATCGAGTCTTCAGGTGCAGGTATAACCCTAGGTCTAACCTTGGTTATATTGTTGCTGTGGTAGGGTGGTGATAGGGTGACTTCCCTAGTGGTGGTGGGTCGGGATGATTGTTAGATTGATTTTGGGGGAGGTACAGATTCGGGCAGATTGCTGGTTCGATCTTCAGGTCGCATTTCGGGGCACGTATGGGCATTTTCTGAGGATCTAGCAGTTGTAAAAAATGTATATTTTTGTCTAAAGTTTCATTAGAGTACAAGAACGTGAAATTTGGATTAGCAGTTTAAAAGTTATGACTACTAAACTTCGCTGTCAAGAAATCTGTCGCTGCTGGAAGCAGTTGTTGTAATCTACAGATTAGAGCTCTTTAATGGCCGAATTAAATTATCTATACAACTAAATAAAACTAGATAATATTATGTGGATTTCAAAATTTTGGTGGTTTTTTATATTTGGAGTTGTATAAAAATAGTTACAAAATCGTGAAGTCTACTATGTAGTGAGTCAACAGATCTATTTCCTTGGCTGAAAACAAAGGGTTAGATGAATCAATTTAGAAGGATGGATAAATAGAAATTTGTGGGTAATCCTCTATAGTTTTCATAAAATATATGGTTTTCCTAGTGTTGGTTCTTGAGCTAGGAGTTATGGTCTTCCTACCGTCGGGATAGCAAAGGGGTGAACTGTCTAGAGAGAGAGAAGGCTAAAACGTTGACTTGTGTAGATGCGATGTCGTTGTGGTTGATGACTATTTGTGCTCGGTTTTGAGATGGTTATGTATGTTAGCACGAGGTGTGATTTTGAGAGTGGCCTCAACCTCACGCTACTCCAATCCTCGTGGGTAAAGAGGCAAGTGCATCGTATAATATTGATTATATGACATGAAAAGAGAGTTGAATTGATATATAGCATCTTGCTGCCCCTTTATGAATATTTTCAATTTTGATCATGCATGGTTTATGCTATTCATGTGTGGTGGTTATGTTAATGTTGAAAAGACCGGTTCATGTCATTTGCATATGTGCATTCATAATGGAAGAGGTGACCTGTGTGGTCCACTGTGTTCCACTTGTGGTGGGCACGAAAGTTCTACTGCCGTAGGCCCCTCCACGGGATGGAAGGGAATGAGAGGGTGCGACACCGACGGGTGTGCACTCAGCTATACCGCTGTGAGCTATAAGATGGCAATGAACATAAAGTATTTTGCATTGCATGAAAGTCTAGGAAGAGTTGAATTTAAATGATGAGTTCTTACATATGTGTGGAAGCATGATATGATGTATGTTACCCAATATTTTTTTCTTTATGTGAAGATATGGTTATATGATGTACTTTGCTAACTTTTATACTCACGCTTGTTTATTTATTTATTATTTTAGGTACTTGAGATCAACATGCAGGGAAGGGGAGTAGCAGAGTCACATCACATGACACTACACCTTCATCATATTTTTTAGCATTTTGGATCATGCCTAGCAAATGAATAAATTAGACAAACTCAGTTATGGAATAACTTTAGTGGACACATGCTTGTAATGGTTTAATTTTTTTTTGTGCTAATTTACGTTGTGGATTTTGTTATATCTTGCATATGAGCTTTGACATTGTTATTGGGTTGGGTATGTCTTGTGGATGTTGTTAAATGCTTTCAAAAGAAAGTTTGTGCTTGCTGGATTTCTTGTTGAAAATGGTTGTATAACAGTTAGATAGCATGATGAAGTGACATTCAGGGCATGTGGAGTGCCGGGGTGTCACACTTCTTCCTTTATGTCGTTAGAATTTGTTGGAAAGGTGAAGTTGGGAATGAGGAAAATTTCTAAGTCATGATAGTTCCCCAATTAATCCTTGTTGCACTGTTACTACTTATGATGTGGATTTCACTGCTAACTTGATGGTGATTCAGTTAGTCTCTTTTGATTTTATCCTGGGGATGGACTCATTGCACCAATATAAGGGCAAGATATATTGTTTTTGAAAGACATTTACTCTGTCAAGATGAAGTTGGTCTTTCATGGCGTGCACCACCTAATTCCCTTTTTGTGCTAGCTAGTATGTTCGCTGGCCAACAAATGCTGAGATCTTGGATTCTGTTGGTTATTACATGTAAGTCGAGCACCTCTATTCATATTGAGGAGATTCCCGTGGTGAGTGATTACCCGGATGTGTTCCCTGTAGAGCTTCTAGGCTTGCCACCTAAGTGAAATGTAGAATTCTATATTGATCTTGTTCCTAGCACCCGACCTATCTCCTTGTCTCCTTACTATTTGGCTTATCCCTTTCAAGATGAATTGAAAAGGCAATTTGACGATCTACTGTCCAAAGGTTTGATCTGGTATAGTGTACCACTACGGAGAGCGCCTATCTTATTCACAAATTAGAAAGATAGGAGTTGGTGCATGTGCATCAACTATTGTGCTCTTAATCAGGTGATTATCAGGAATAAATATCCACTACCTCACATTGAAGACTTGTTCGATCAATTGAAGGGACCGAAGGTGTTCCCTAAAATTGATTTGCAATCTGGGTAACGTTATGTCTTTTGGACTAACCAATGACCCTATTATTTTTATGGAGACGATGAACAGTATACTGCATAGGTATCTTGATGATTTTGTGATAGTGTTCATCAGCAAAATACTAATTTATTCCAAGACAGAGGAAGATCATGAGCATCATTTGAGTCTTGTTCTTGAGACTCTAAGGGAAAAACAGTTCTTTGCCAAGCTAAAAAAGTGGGAGTTATGGATTTCAGAAGTGGGTTTTCTAGGTCATGTGATAAACTAGGAAGGTATTTCTGTTGATCTAAGTAAAATCTCTACAGTTGTAGACTGGAAGGGGCCTTCTAATGTCAAGGAGGTGCAAAGTTTCCTTAGTCTAGTTGGTTATTGTTGTTGGTTTGTACTGGATTTCTCCATTATTGCTAAGCCAATGTCTCTACTAACGCAGAAGGGTGTGAAATTCTAATGCACTGCCGATTGTGAGCGTAGTTTTTGTATTTTGAAGGAGAAGTTAGTGACTGCTCCTATTCTTACCCTCCCTGATCTAGGGAAGTGCTTCAATGTCTATTCTGATGCATCCGGACTGGGTCTTGGCTGTGTGCTCATGCAACATGGAAAAGTTATTGCTTATGCGTCAAGAAAATTGAAGAAACATGAACAAAACTATTCCACTCAAGATTTAGAGCTAGCGGTAGTAGTCTTTGCTCTAAAGATTTGGAGGCATTATTTGTTTGAGGAATCTTTTGACATCTTCACCAATCATAAGAGCCTCAAGTACATCTTCACTTAGAAAAATCTGAATGTAAGGCAATAGAAGTGGCTAGAATTGATAAAATATTATGATCTCATAATTCAGTATCATCCTAGCAAGGAAAATGTAGTGACGGATGCTCTTAGTCACAAAGCGACACACCCTACTCTTATTGCCTCATTGCAGATTTTGAACACATTGTGATTAACGATCCATTCCTTGCCATTTCTTGGCAAAAAATTTAAAATTAAACCTTCCACACATTTTTCCAATTCAACCTTTTTTTGTAAAAACATAAAATCTAACTAGTGTTAGTGCACCAAGTCTCTCATAACCATGCGAACGACTTTTCAAGAAGTTTTAAACTCTACAGAGGCACACATCTTTACCCATAAGACATGATCAACCCTTTTTGCCACTATTTTTACACTTCATTTGGTGTATGGCCGAGAGATCATGGCAAGGGCCGTTACATCACCTAGACCTAACTTTGCACTAGCTCGGTGATGTTTGACCACTTACTATGGCGACAGAAATCTAGATCCGTACACACAGTATTAACAAAAGTTTACACCCTATCGCATGCTTTCCCCCTATAGGAAGACATGCACCACTGTATTGGTATGTGTTTCCCCCACACCTCCCGTGCGGACACCCTTGCGAGCAAACCTACCTAGAATGTCCATACTACTCTTGCCTTCCAATGTGCAAAGCTAGACCCAAGCGACTTAATAAGCTAAAGCTACCCCATAATAGCACTAGTTGTTGCACAATATATCTTGGATTATACAGTAGTACGCTCGGTCCTTAATCTGACCCGGGCGAAAACTCACCCTATACTATGTGCAAGTTTATCCATCGCACTTCACATATTATATAATAAATCGCCCGCATCAAAACTTTAAGTTTTTTAGATTTGATCTTTATATCAAAATAACTAAGATAAATATGTCAAAAATTTCATCACATGAACAAATAGTATAACTGATCATTTGTTCTCTCAATACTAAAGCATGGCTAAGCAATTGTACATATAGTCGAATATACCCAAGTTGGCATTAGATATTTCCTACCCTTATCTTATGTTTTTCAAGGTTGAAATTTGTGTATTTATCAAGGAAGTTCTATGCATAAAATAGGAATTTCTACCAATAACCATAATAAAGAAACTTTACTGAAAATACACGCATGCATATAAAAAATTGTAAAACAACATAAATTAAGAAAGTACTAGGATCAACATGATCAAACAGGGTGCTTACCTTGCTCGTTGAATTCTTGAGTGGTGTCGGGATCAACGAAGGAGGTTTCCAGATCGTTCGTGTCTACATGTAGTTTACTATAAAGCAAATCATAAGAGCTAAATGAATTCAAATAGGGACTAAATTCAAATATTTTTACAGAAACAGAAATTTAATAATTTTATAAAAAAATAGAAATTGGTTTCACTGAATTTGGGGTTCATTTGCAAAAGTTATTTGCATTTGAATTTTAATCGGTGGAAAACACCCTAAATTGAAAAATGGTTGGCATCAAAGGTGTATTTTCCCGAAAAACACTTTCTAATAGAGAAAGCGCATTTCCTTAGAACTGAAAGTGTCTTTCCTATTTTTGGGATTTTATTTTCCATTTATAAAGGCTGAAAAGTGGGGTCCATCTGTCAGGTTTTAAATACCTAACATAAGGGGTCCACATGTCAGTGACTCTTGTTTATATATACTAGTTTGATTTAAGAAAAAGATTTTATTTTTGTTTGGGCCCACATGTCATAGACTCAATTTTATTTCTAGTTTTCAAAAAGAAAACCTAACAGGTGGGGTCAGGTTATTAGTGACTCAAAGAGGGGCTGTTGTGCATGTGTGCTAGACAGGTCAGGCCCACAAGTCGGTGAAGCATGTCAGGGCAGAGGCGTTGTGAGTCTCAACGGCGGTGAATGACAGTGAGCCATGAGGAGTGAGTGGTCGGGTTAGCTAGAGGAGACCTAGGGGAGTTCATGGGAACCATCAGTGGTAGTTGGGTATGACTGGTGATGGCTGGCGGTGGAGCCCTAGGGCAATGCTAATGGCCAACAGTGGTGGGGAAAATGTAGTGGTGATGATGCTCGGCTAGGTGAGGGGAAAGCATCTAGGGGGCTCATGTTACATTTTGGGGGTTGGCAGGGATGGAGACTCACCAGAGAAGCTTGGTGATGGTGGTCGGGACTGAGGAAGAAGATGGTCGTGGCGGAGCTATTCCGGGTGAAGCGAGCTGCAACTAAGGTAAGGATCATGAACATGGGAGCCTGTAAGAACTTTAGGTCAAAGGGATTGTGATTTGGCTCACCAGGGGGACGGAATTGAGCTCTGCTCATGATCTTGTTTCACGGCAGCAAAGCAGCTTACTAGGGGCTCTGGGCAGAAGGAGAAGTAGGGCAATACAGGGACATTATGGATGGCCATGGGTTCCCTTTTATAGCCGTGGAAAGGTGGTTCAGCATGAGCCCATGAGCTCAGTTCCACGGACAGGGAAGAAAGGACAACAGTGCAGCGAGAATCTAGGATTTTCCAGTGGCTTTAGAGCACGTAGGGAGGGAAGGGATGGCAGTAGCAGGAAGTGATAGTTCAATGGAGAAAGATGGACTTGCAGGCAACAAGCGGTGTGCAAAGAGCAGGTGGAGGGGACAAGGCGGTAGCGCGATTTCCAGGGTTTGTTGTGGCATGGGTGGCGTGGGATGGTGTGGGCAAAGCTGGTAGTGACAACCGGGTAGAGGTGGCAACGTGGCAGCGAGTCCCTACATGGGCTATCGCCCATGCTGGCAGGCTAAAATACGCATGGAGCAGCTCGAGTGAGTTCGGGGCGCATACTAGGCGAGGCGAGGTCGCTGACACGCGAGCCTAGCCTGACAAACGGGCCCGGCTCGTCAGAGGGAGAAAGAGAGAGGCTGAAAAAGGAAAGCGTACTTTGCTTAAGTGTGTTTCCTATCTATGAAAATGGATTTTGTCCAAGACACTTCCCAATTTTTTGTTTTTTACTGAATTTCAATTTATGTTTTTTACTTTGCACCTAGGGCTTCAAAAATTCTTAGAGTTAACAAACTATCTTGAAATTTTATGAAAATTTTTTAGGGTGTTTCTAAGGGTTCAATAAAGGTTCTGTAAACTTTTCAAAGCATAAGTAACCACATTATTTTCGTAAAAATTCTTTAGTGTTTTAGGTTTTAATAAATTGTCTTGGTTTTGATTTTTCATAAATAGTAAACTACTTTTAACATTCACAAAAATTTTCAAAGATGTTCCTTAGGACATATGAGATTTAAATAAAATATTTTGACACTTGAACTGATTTAAATTTGAAGTTTGAAAATCAGAGGCAATAACTAGGTTATTGAAAAGCATTTCTTTTAAATGCTAAAAATTTAGAAAAATCCAGGAAATACCAAAAATTCATATTAACTTAGAAAAATCAACTTCACAACTCTATTAATTTAATTTGGATAAATTTGGGCTGTCACAACATCGTACGTCATGTGATCATAGGGGGCATCCTCCTGGATCACATCCTACAACACAAGTGCCCAATGTGCAACATGTGGCTGCAAGCGCACGACCCAACCTCCACATCTCGTCACCCCCTTGCGCGTGTGCCTATCAAAAAGAAGAACACACATAAATTAGTAAATGCTTACCCCCTTCCACGTGTGTCAATAAAAAAGAACACACATACATTAGTAAATGACAACTTGCATTTACAACTATTGGAATCGAAAAAACTACAGAACTTACCCATGGGTGTGCACCGGCACACGGTCACCAAGGTCAATGGGGAATGTGTGTTAGAGTCTAAACTACCACAACACCTAGTGAATGGCCTACATCTCGACGAAGACATCGTACACCAGGTGATAGCATGTGAGCCAAAAGGCGGCATCTCATGTGCACTGGATAGAAAACCCTGTGGTGCACACACCCTAACAACCTATGTGATGTATAGCTTCTAGATCACATGATCATCAGTGGGCTGGTCGAACATGGTTATGTACTCGGGGTAAGATGTGTGCGAGGTCACCGACATGAAAGACGGTTGCAAAAGAAGTAGTTGTAAGTTAGTATTTGCATTGCCAACTAAAAGTAGAGATCACGGGGATAGGAAGCAACTAACTTGTCAAAAAAACCAAAATGTCCCCATGGCAGGATGGTTGACACCATCTTCCGGTATCTTGTAGTAGCTGGCCCCGTACGGGCCCAACTCGATATGTGGTCATCCAATTTGAAAGCACCCGAATGGCCACAACTGCAGCAGGAGGGGGCATCCAGAAAGTATGGAATTCTCCCCCATGTGGTGACACCCGTCGTAGACCCCATGGTATGTGTAACACCCTAATTTTTGCTCTAATTTAAAATTTGAAGTATTTTTGATTTTGAGAAATTTTGGAAATTATTCAAATTTATTTGGAATTATTCAAATATAGCCTTTCTTGAAAAAAAATTAAATAAAGGAAAAGTTTTTGCAAAGTTTTATTGAAAATATTTTAATGGAGTTCCAAACATCTCAAAGTATTTTCCAATTTTTCCGAATTTTTCAGATATTTTACTACTTTCTTTGGCCAAAACTAATTTCCGAATTATTTTTATTCAAAAGGATTTAAAAATCCTGAATGTTGTCCGGGCCGAAATCGCTGGTCGCCTAGCATCGTGCTCGCCCACTCGTGACACCGCCCACGCAGCTCGCCTCGCCAAACCCTAGCGCCGCTTAGCCCAAGCCGTCCGATTCGGATCGAACGCTGCAGTGCAGCCACGCCGCGCGGCGCGTGAGCCTTCGGATCATCGCCGCGACGAACGCACAGTGATCGCGCCATGTCGCCGCCCTCGCGAGATCATCGGAGAGACGGGCATTGATGGCGTGACTTCCGCCGGCCGCTTTCGCGCACGCCGAGGCAGCCCTTAAGTCCCCGCTGAAGGCGCTGTAGAGGCCTTCGCCCGCATCTTTGACTCTCGCACGCACGCCGAGACTCCCTCTAGCGCCCGTGAGAGCTCGCCGAAGTTGCCTTCCTTCGCCACCGCTGTTTTTGCTTCCTCCCATCGCCGTCCGAGCCGCTTCGCCGTGCTTCGACCCCTTCCCGAAGTTCACCGGCCACCGCATCGAGTGGACCACTTCATCACGCCGAGAAGCCTCGCAGCCGCGCTGCACGCCGTTTCATCCTCTCCGCAAGATCTGCGCCACCGCGACATCGCCGCCACCGAAGCCGTCCACCGTCCGACGCCGCCAACGCACTGCATTCATCCACATCGCCAATCAACAAGAATCCTCATCTTCACCCTCACCGTTAGATCTAATCAACGATCTAGATTGCTTCGATTAGTTTCACGATTAGTTTATTTCACCGTTAGATCTAGATCGTAGGGTTTATTTTTTTACCGTCGCGTAGAAGGTCACAAATGTCGATGCGCCGCGCGCTTTGATTGTGCCGCGTGTCGCGCCAGCAGAGGCTAGAGCCGATAGCCTTGGCTCATCGCGCCGTCCGCTTGAATCGAGCGGTGAGATCGCACCGCATCGGGCCGGGCCTGTGTTGACGCTGACGCCGCGGAAACCGAGGAGTCAAGACCGCCGCTTCGCCGACGCCACCCGAGTAATCATGACCGCTCGATCCGGAGCCAAGGATCACGGTGAAGCCACGTGTTGGCTCCGCGGTAGAGGTGAGGAGAAAAGTCGCATGAATCTCGGCCGCTCGCTTTAAATCGGCGACGAGATTGAATCGAGTTTCGCGATTAGTTTAGCGCCGCGTGTCGCGCTGGGATTGGTCATGAGCCATCGCCGACGCCACGGCTTGCGCCACCCGGCACGAGCACAGTCCGCCGGTCCATGGTGGACCGAGCCAACCCGTGGACCCACCCATAGACCGAGCGACGTGGTAGCCTCGGGCGTACACGTGTCGAGATGACGCCGCCGATGACGCTATATATATTTTTTATATATAAAAATATTTCGACCAAACTCATTTCTGTGTCGACGACATCATGACGCGATGCCGACGCCACAAATGCGAATTTCAGTGTAAAAATATTTCAGAAAAATCGGATTTTCTTAATTTCTGTATTTTCGATTTTATTCAAACTTCAAATGACTATAACTTTTGCATTTTAACTCGGATTTGATGATTCAAATTTCTAAAAATTCATAAAATTATGAGATATTTAATGGTGATTTTTATTTGAATTTTGAGGTCATTTAGTCTTCTGTTTTAGTTATTTATTGCATATTTTGTTTGTACGCCAGAGACGCAAATTTGCCGGAAAGTTTCAAGAAGATTTCGTCGCCAAGACCAAGCTTCGGAACAAGACCAGCAACTCTTTGAAGGCAAGTGATGCTTTGATCATTTTAATCCCAGATTTTAAAATGTAATTTATGCTTTGAAACTATGCATGCTAATTATTTAAAATGAAATTAAATTGATTTGGGATAATGTAGATAATCAACCCATTTTGTTATGCCACCTTGAATTATTAATTGTATGCCCTAAACCATTGTCACCCTAAGTTTGATTATATTAGTTGGATGCTAATATTGTGCCAACACGGGAGGCTAGGCCGTGAGTAGATGCTTAGCCTTGCAACGAATCATGAGTGATCTTTCGGAAAATGCTACAATACTGACTAAAGACATATTGAATGTATTTTGAAAAGTGGTGTGATGATGTCATATGATGAGATTGAGGTACCGCGACTAGTGTGGTTCAGCATCGATGTTGAGTTATTGCCGCATGTGTTGCACAATAATCAACTGGGTGGGAAAAGATTTAGATGGGCAAGTGGCAAGAGGTCAGTGCTCGTGGGCCTGTGTGGCATTGGGTTGATGAGTGATGTGATTCTGTGCTACATTGGGCTGTGTGCCACTGTCGAGTGTTGGAAGTCTTGCCTTGGCCGCTAAGGACTTCACCTTGCAAGCCTTTGATCCGAGTCACCCGCACAACCACATGTCCGATATGGGATGACCTAGTTGACTAGGGTTCTGATATCTTCCTCCGATACTCGGGTGACAAAGATACAGGGTGTATCTGTATGGGGAGCATACCTGCACACGCTTGGTGCCCATCCAACGGTGATTGGCCGGTCCTATACTTCGCCTGTGAGGGAAGTGATAGTGAAGGAAATACCGAGAGGTTCTTTGGTTAAGGTAGAAGTTCTCGAAAAGCTTTGTTGCGCAATCACCGTGGTGGTGAGCGGTATCCTGTGGGTAAAGTGTACAACCTCTGCAGAGTATCAAACTATTCAATAACCGTGCTCACGGTATTGAGCATTGCTCGGGATTACAACAAGGGGTAGATTTTCATAAACAAAATGTGGGAAGGGTGGCTGTGTGCCGTTGTTGGAAATGAACTCATTAAGGTCAGGTGCCGAGAATCTTCAATGAAAACCATTTGAGTTTAGTATTATTTATATCTGTACATCGCTTAATCTAAACAAGATACTAGTTCAAAATGCCGCTGATGCAAAAGAACCATTTAAGCCAATCCATTGGAATAAGTTTTGCATATAGTAATAGCGCGCATTTTGTGCATTACTTGTTGAGTGCCTTGTGTACTAACCCCACCTTGCTTATCAAACCCAACATCGCGGGAGGAGTCTACACCAAAGATGGGAGGAAGAGTACATCGAGGATGCGAGCAACTAGGGGGCAAGCCCACTCGGTTGCTTGTGGCAAGATGAAGGCTTCCACGACCTTTTATTTATGTTCCGTTGCTATTTCTTTACTTTGATTAATGTAAGCCCTGTGTGGCTATCTTATCTGTAAGGAGACCATAAGGTCGTACAACTCGGTTTATATACATGTTTGCACTATTTATTCTTATATCTTCGTGAATGTCTGTGATGTGCAACCTCAGATGATCAGGTGCTAGCGTGATCCTCTTCGCACGTAATACACAGAGGGTCCGGATTTGCAGAATCGGGTCCCGACAGTATGTGGCATAAAGTACCACTGGGCCCCAAGCTAGCTATGGGATGTCGTGCACATCCGCATCTACTATCTGTCAAGCATACTAGATCATGTGCTTCTCCATGCTATCCCCATGGGACGAGCAAAACATGACCCGGTCGAAGAACCACATGAGGTACACCTCGAGGTGCCAACACATGACGTAATCCCCCACACCGGGGGTCATCTGCTCTGCCTACAAATTGAATGAAATGTGCTTGTTAGTACTCGAACAAACAAATTAAGAACATAACTTGAAGTACCACTTACATAGAACTTTGTGAGCCACTTCTGGGTCGTTCTGTGGGTGCTACCCTATATCCGGTGTTATCTAGAAGCACGCCCTAGAACCTGGTGAGCAGCTGTAGCCTCCAATCTAGGTTTATCACTAGTGCAAGGAAGACTAGTGAGCTGACTAACATCCTCAAGCACCTGTGCTATGTCCCCACATGGCAAGTGGAACATGTATCTCTCCGGTCTCCAATAGTACAAGCGCCGTGAGTAGGCACCTGTTATACAGGAACCTCCTGGATGCACCCCCGCCTACCCTAGGCATTTGCTCCTGTGGTCTCCATCATTCGTGCGAGGGGGAGTAATCCTAAGGCTTGCAACCTATTGCACGACATTACAGAAATGTAAGTACAACCAACACAAGCATTTATAGAAATTAATTGATCCCATGTACCACGTACTTAGGGATCAAATGTTGATCGATCGTCCATGGGGATCTAACTGTCGACTTTTGTGGTCGGCAATGAATTTATGGGGTAGGCGCTAGATCTCAAACTCGAAGGTCACACAAGACAAAGGTTTAGACAGGTTCAGGCCCTCGACGGAGGAGGTAATACCCTAGTCCTGTGTGCCGGGATTATCCGATCTCTTGGATCTAAGATTGCTCATGTCTCATTGTTGCCCGCCTCTCCCTTATATAATGTGGGTGGGCGGTTTATGAGTCCCGATCGGTTAAGGGATTCCGATCGGTTATTGATTCTAATCGTTACAGTGATAGAGTTTACATCTTTATCTACCCCGCTAACAACTCGGATTACAATCATATCTCTTATATCTAAATATATGTTCAACTGCTCTAGGATGTATCCTCGCGCAAAGAACAAGGCTTGGTGCGGAGCTTATCCTCCGACCTTCCACTGGGCCCCGCTCTCCTTCAGCGCTTCGACGGTTATGAAGACACTGGTTCTTATATTCCACAGTAGCCCCCGAGTGATTCATGATCCGATTGCTATATCTTCATCTGGGTCTCAACTTTGAATCAACGCTCTCAGCTTCCAGCATAAACCTCCGACTGATTTCTTCTTTGATTTGGATGCTTCTCCTTGCAGCAAGGGGATTATGAAGGACTCGAATATAACCCCGAACAGCCTTCGAAGTTGTTTTGACTTCCTGTGTCAATTCATTTTCCAAAAACCTCTTTGGCTTCTGAACTATCTTAACTCCAAGTCTCCTCGGCTTCTGATGTCTTTACATCTTCGCATTTACCTCAACCCTACCGTATCAGCTATAAAAGGCGAACTAGTGCTTTTAGAACTTATTCTCTTCATGCTTAGTCCTCCATTTTTCTGCACCAAGCTCCACCTTCTTCCTAAAGGATTTCATGGACCGCCAGGATCCAAAACTTGCCGAAGAGTGGGCGCTCTTCGACCTCGCCATGGCTGAATGGGCGGAAGACAAAGCCATCGCCCTCAACCGCGCCGCCATTGACGCCTTCCTTGAGATTTTCCCCGCCCATCATAGGGCTAAGGAGGCTCTCGTGGAGGCGCTTTGTCGCGTGCGCCGCGGAGAAGTATAAAACCCCTGTAAATGTAAGAAAATATTTTCTCAGGCATAATGCCTGGGGAATTTATATATAATAAAGAAATACCTTTCCAAGTGATATCCATGATTGTCGTTAGACATAACTTAGACCCAGCTTGGGGTATATCGAAGCTTGCATGGCTCTTTGGTCGGGCGATATCCATATCCAATCGTTGCAGTATATATCTTAGGTCCGACTTGTGACATATTAGGATTTGCGTGGCTCTTGGCCGAGTGATACCTATATCTGACTGCTGTAGGATATAGCTCTGGTCCGACTCGGGACATATCATATTTATGTGGCTCTTGGCCGAGTGATACCCACATGCGACTGCTGTAGGATATAGCCTAGGCTCGACTTGGAGTGTATCATATTTACATGACTCTTGGCCGAGTGATACCTATATCCGACTGCTGTAGAATATAGCTTAGGCTCAACTTGGAGCGTATCAGGTTTTTCTTGGCTCATGGCCGAGTGATACCCATATCCGACTGCTGTAGGATATAGCTCTGGTCCAACTTGGGACATATCAAGGTTTATCCGAACGGTATCCGTACTCGTTTATTACTATGCACAGCTTATCGACCCATCTTGGGGCATACCATTGGAACCGTGCCTTATCAGGCTCAACCCGCGATATATGATTCCGCCATGCGGTAATCAATCTGTGACCCAACGTGGGGTATATCGCAAGAAGATATTTTTAATCTAAACTGGAGGATACACACGTCCCACTTAGTGCGATAAGCGGTTAATCATCCCATCGTGGTGAGCAACGTGTCCCAAGTATGACTTGGTCAAACTATGCTTGCCTCCGTATGTCAAGACACCAGGCTAGCGAATCATTACAAAGCATAGAGCAGGGTTAGGTGTTCTGCAATCTTTTTCCCGCCGACTCGGCAAAAGCCTGATTTTTCCCCCTCTTAAGACAGAGCCGTGCATTGATCGACGGTTCATTTTTCCACCGCACACTCTTGCCCCTTCTGCTTCCCTGCCTCTCCGACTTCTCCGCCGCTAGGGTTAATTGCTGCTGCACTTGCGTTCTTGCACCGTCATTGATCTTTCCTCCGAAAATGTCTTCTCATTCTTCCAAAGACACCTCCTCGCTGCCTTTGCCTCAAGATTGGACCACCTCGATAAAGACGGAAGAGCGGTTGCAATCCATGGCGGATGACGGGGTTCTTCCAGCCTTGACCTTGATTTTCGCTCGACCGGCCGCAGGTGAATCCATCCCTACCCCTCGCTCAGAAGAAATTATGGTTTTCGAATCTTTCTTCCAACGCGGGCTGGGCCTTCCTGCCTGCGCTTTTCTTCGCGGCCTTCTCTTTTTCTATGGTATAGAGTTAGTGAACTTGAATCCCAACTCCATCCAAAGAAATCTCCTCTTCGCTCACTCATGAGGCATTCTTGGGCATCCGCCTCATTTCAACTGCTTCGCCACTTTTACCTTTTAAAACCTTATCCTCAAAGAGCGACCCCAAGGTAATTGGGGGAGCCGGATTCCAATTACGGGAAGGATTAAAGAAAAATTACTTTGCCATTCCCTTCAAATCTTCAAATAAAGGTCGGCACTGTGAATGATTTTATCAGTGCTAATCCCGATCCTCGCTTCTCCCTCTTTGCTCCGCACCGCCTAAGGTGTCCCTTTCTTGGGTATCTGCTCCTAATGCTGGCGACATGGACCAGGTGCATGATCTTTTGGTGCTGATTGAGAAATTAAAAGAAGACGGTCTCACAGGAGTTGGTCTAGCCCTTCATTTTGTCGCTCGCCAAGTACAACCGCTAAAAGAGCGAGTCCATCTGGGATATGAATTTGAAGGGAGGGACGATCCGACCCGGGAACTGCCCAAATCAGTGTCAAAGGAGCAAGTATATGCTCGGGTAGGCGACATTTTCATCCCGAGCATAGAGATGTCCACCACCAGATGCCCGAAGTCCTTCACTGCATCAAATCCTCCTCCTGAGGTAAGAAAGTTTAGCTGATAAACTTCCACATTCGTCTCTAAATGACTTTTGATAGTTATAATACTCCTTTCCAGCATCGATTGGCTTTCCTCAGTGACGTGCCTCTCCCAGAAATGCTTGTTCATAAGAGTGCTCATTGGAAGCGACCTGCGAGCTCCCAAGCCAGAGACCCAGTCGCTAAGAAGGGGAAGAAAACATTTGTCAAGGACTCCCCGAAGCCTCGGCGCCCGACTGGTGGTCCCAAAATCCAAGAACCACCAGCGCAAGCCCCGGTGCCTTCAGTTCCCCTTCCGCATAAGCCCGTGGTCCAGCCGAGTCCAACTTCGAGTGACTCGAGCGCTCGGGAAGAGCCTAGGGTTTCAGATCGTAGCACCCCGACTGGTCCCTCCGGAAGTGGTTCTGTCGCTCGCAAGAAACCCCCAATGAGAATAAAGAAATCCGACAGGTTGGATGTCCTATCGACTCTTATTCGACGTATTTCGCCAGCTTATTCACCGATCATCCTTCTTATAGGAATCCTTCGTATGATGTTCCTGTCGAGACACCATCCGGGACCCCTGAAGAAACTGAGTCCTAGGACGTACATGTCTTGGTTGAGGAGGCCTCACAATCTGCCTCGCCTGGGGACACAGGGGCGCCCTTCGAGCCACAACCGCTTTCATCGACACCCCGTGCTTCGGCATCGGGTCCTGCTGCTCAAGAGCCCGTCTCCCGTCCATCCCCTGAGGTTGAAGAGATCTTTCGAGATCCGCCAACTCTTACTCACCCTCAACTCATAATGCAAACTGCATGGGTTGATGAGTAAGACAGCTTGAAGTCCCTTGGCAACTCGGAGGAGGAGAAAGAAAGGAATGACTTTTATAGTCATGCCGTCGCTTGTGCTCAACTAGCCCGACTAATACTTTCACTACTCTTATCACCTTCTTGCTTATGCCGGTTAGCATGTTGTCACCTTTCCCTACGATGGTTATAGAAATTGGGAGAACGCTCTACAAAGAAATCCGAATACCTCCAAAAGATGCTCCCAGAGGTTAGGATGCGCCAGGAATATCTGGCCGAATTGGAGCAGATCAAAGCTAAACATGCAGCCGAGCTGCAAAATCTCCGGTCAGAGGTCCAAGCCCTGCGGGAGGAGAAGGAAACCCTGTGTCAGGAGAAGCTAGATGTTGTTGGCTCCCTTCGAGGTAGATATTTCCGGACCATCCTGTTCTCGCTTAATCGTCGTCTTTTGATCTCCTCATCTTCGTGTCAGTTCGAGATTCTACTATTGTAAAGCTCCAAGAGCAACTTAAGGCCTCGGAGGTCTCCAAATTGAAATCGGAGAAGGAGCTAGAAGGTACGCTCAGCAGCTTGGCCCTCTCTTGCATTCATTGTCTTCTTGGTACTTGTTAATAATCTATTTCGTTTGTAGACTATAAGTTCAAGATGCGGGCGCAATACGCCGCTTATAACGAGAATATCGAGGCCCTTGAAACGTCTTGTGCTAAGCTTCGCGAGGCCTCTGACCCATTGCTGAGGTTGCTTCATCCCGGAGGTGAGAGGCCGCTCAGTAGGGACCAAGTTATCTCCCAACTGGAGGAAGCCCCCAAGGAGCTTAAGATACTCTTGAAGGAAACGACGACCAATGGCGCTAGCCAGGCTCTGGCGATCGCCAAGTCACTTTATTCCCGAGTGGATCTTGAGGCCATTAAAGATGGCTATGCCTGTAACGTGGATGAAGACCGGGCCGCTGAACTCTGGGAGGAAGTTAAGGATGCTTCTTTTGCTATCGCAGAAACTTTGGACCTGTGAACCAATATTTGAAAGTGTTTCTTTGGCCCTGCATGAAAAATGTTTCTTTGGCCTTGCATTTTCTCTTTAAATATGCTGCTTTACCCGAGTAGCTTTGACATCTTAAATATCATGTTCGACTAGTTCAGCCCCCAGGCTCTGGGGCATGGTTCATGACGCATGTCTCAGAGTCTTAAAAATTCGTAGGAGCGAAGCACTCAAACGCATAATTTTTGAGAAGATTATACGAGAACAACTTTAAGAGTAAACATTCATTCATAAAGAAGAAATCAAATTACAGAGTTCAAGGGAAAAAATGACGTAGCTGTTCTATGTTTCAGGTGTTGTTGACAATCGTGCCGTCTTCACGCTTGAGCTTATAAGCCCCAGGACGTATCACCTCATCGATGATGTAAGGGCCTTCCCAGCTTGGGGAGAGCTTGTGCTCGCATTTCTGATTCTTTCTAAGGACCAGATCTCCTTTGGAGAATGCGCGGCTCCTTACATTGTGACCGTGATAGCGATGTAAGCCCTGAAGGTACTTTGCCGACTGAATTGTTGCGACGTCCCTGGCTTCTTCCAGTCGGTCGAGGTCTTCTAGCTGGCTTTCTTCCGAAGCGACCTCCTCATAGCACCGAACCCGCGGATCCGAATTTAACTCGGTGGGAGGACCGCCTCGAGCCATACACCAGAAGAAAGGTGATCGCCGGTTGCTCACTTGGGGTGGTTCGCAGCCCCAGAGTACCGAAGGCAATTCTTTGACCCACCGAATGGCGTATGGTTTGAGACGATAAAAAATCCTTGCCTTTAGGCCTTGTAGCACCATACCGTTGGCTTGTTCGACCTGCCCATTACTTCAGGGGTGTGCTACTGATTTGAAGCAAATTTTTATGCCGAGTTCACCGCACCAGTCTTGAAATATGCTACCTCTAAATTGGGTGCAGTTATCCGTGATGATTTGGTTTGGAACGCCGAATCTAACCACGATTTCATGGAAGAATTCTTTGGCCTTTGCGGCTATGATTGTGGCGACTGGCTTGGCCTCAATCCATTTGGTGAATTTATCGATGGCCACGAAGAGATGAGTATAACACCTTGAGCCTTCTTCAAAGGTCCCACCATGTCAAGCCCCTAGACCGCAAATGGCCAAGTGATTGGGATGGTTTGTAGTTCCTGTGCTGGTTTGTTCACCTGTCGCCCAAAGAATTGACATCCTTCGCATGTTCAGACGATGTCCTCTGCATCAGTTATAGCAGTCAGCCAAAAAAATCCCTGACGATAAGCCTTGCCGACTAGGGTTGTTGACGCCACGTGATTCCCACGAATTCCCGAGTGGATTTCCTTGAGAAGATCTCTTCCTTCTTGTTCTGATATGCATCATCGTAGTACACCAGAGGAGCTCTTGCGATAGAGTTCTTCCCTGATTACTACGTAGCTCTTGCTTCGGCGTATTATTCGCTCAGCCTGCATGCGGTCTTTAGGTAGCTCGTCCTTCGTCAAATAGTCCAGATACGGAGTTGTCCAGTCGGGGGTAATGATCAAAACTTCTGCCTCCACGTTCTTCTCCACTGGGATGTCTGACTTTGGTCGAGTGCTTATGTAACATCCCAAATTTGGTCTATAGTTTCATTTATGTGCATCTTGGTGATTTTCTGAACTTATTGGATTTTCTGGAATTTAATTGAATTTATTTTAATTAAGTATATTGAACCTTTGGTGAAAACTAATTATATATAGATAAAACTAATATGAAGTTTTGCTAAAAATATTTTATTTGAACTCAAAATGTCTCAAAGTATTTATGAGAATTTTCTTGGATTTTTCCTGATATTTTTATTGCCTTAAATGAATTAATCTAATTTCGGGAATTATTTTAAATCAAAAAGCTTTTGAAAAATCGGTGAACAAATCTCGGGTCAAGACCAAGATCATGCTGCTGCCCAACGTACAGCGGCCCGGCCAGCCCGCCGCGCCGGCCGCGTGTGCGACCGTTGGATCGGATCGTGCGGTCCTCTTCCTTAGCGAAACCCTAGCGCGTGAGCCGCTGGATCGAGATCAAGCGGTCGGGATCGCTTTGCGTTGTTTTGGAAAGATTTGATCGCATCCGCTGATTTTGGAAAGTGCGGATTGGATTGATCGCCGAGATCTAATCGTGGTCGCCGCTTGCGGATCGGACGGCTCTCGGTCGTCGTCTCCGATTCGGTTTCCTTGTTCGCCACCGCGCGCCGTCTCCGCCGCGGATTGCTTAGGGTTTCCTTCCCTACGCGCGTGCCGAGGCTATAAAAGCTGCAGCCCGCACTCCGATGTTCCTCGTCCCCTTGCGCAGCGAGTAGCACTAGCCTCTTCGCTTGTTTCGCAGCCGTCGCCGTTGAGGAGCTCGCCGTAGTTCTTTGAAGCGCCGCCGCGAGTTTTTGCGCCGTTCCGTCGCCGTCGAGCCCCCTTTCGCGGAATCGGTTCCAGATCCGGGGTCACCGTTCCAAGACGCGTCGAGGCCGCCACTTCTTCTCGCCAGAGTCGTGTCGAAACGTCGTTCGGGTGGTCGTCTTCCTCCGCTCCGGTGCCAATCCGCGCAGCCGTTGGATCCTCGTCGGACCGTCCAGATCGCGCCGCGTCATCTTCTTCAGCAGTGAACCTCTCCGGTAAGATGGACCGTTAGATCTAAGATGAGCGGTCAGGATAGTGCCACGTTGGTGTAGTTCGCTAGCCGTCGGATCCTCTCACAGATGCGCGCCGTGTGTCGAGCATCGGCACGGGCGGCGTCGCAGCCGGTAGATGCGCGCCGCAGCGTGTGGCGCGGGGCGCGAGGCGCCAGGAGCCGCGCCCACGGTGGACTGAGGCGGTTCCGTGGATCGGTCTCAGGCGCTGATGACGGTCGCCTCGATTGGCTCGGGCCGGCTGACGTCAGTGTTGCGCAATAAAAATCTTTTTCAATAGAAAAATATTTCGGGAAAATCGGAAATTCTACTTTCTGTATTTCAGTATTTATTCAAAACTTCAAAAGGCTATATCTTTTGCATTTTAACTCGGATTTGAGTGATTCAAATTTCTTAAAATTTTTAAAATCAAGATCTATTTATTGGTGAATTTTATTTTATTTTTAGAGTTTGGTTGCTCTCTGTTTTGGTGTTTATTTGCTATTTTGGCATCATTTCGCGTAGATGTTGAACTGCTCGGTGATCCGGAGGAAGATTCATCGCTTCAAGACCCAAGCTCAGAGCAAGACCAGCACCTACTCCAAGGCAAGTTGTGCTTTGATCATGTTTCACCCAATTTCACCAAATTGCTATTTTGTCTTTTAAATTATGCATGATATTTTATGTGTATAAATGATTTCAATTAATCTGGGAATTAGATGATATGCCTAATTGAATTAAATCACACCTTGTCAATTTTATGCCATGATCTAATTGTCACCCTAGGATGTGGAATTATAGTTGGTTAGTATTAATAATTAACATGGGACTAGTTAGACCGTCGTAGATTGCTTAGCCATGCCACGTCATCACAAGTGTCCGAATGTTGTTACTTAATCTTGACTAATGGAAGATGGAACAATGTTTAAGAATTTGTGTGTCATGTGTTGTCACATAGTGATATCAAGTTGTCGTGGCGAGGAGGTCACACAACTAGATTAAAATGTTGGTGGCACGTGGTGCTTGGTAATCAACTAGGGTGGTAATGATTTAGATTGGGCCAAGTGACAAGGGGCAGTGTGCCAAGGTGGGCCAGGATTAGCAGGGGTATGTGGAAGTCTTGCCTTAATCACCTTAAGGACTTAACCTTGCAAGCCTTTGACCTGAGTCTTTCTTGCAACCACATGTCTGGAATGGGACAGCCTAGCCGAATAATTTGTGAAACCTAGATTTCGGTACTGTCGTGGTGAATAGTGAGTCCCGGGTTTATGGCTTAACTCACATGGTGCAAGAGGGGGGCCCTGTTGTGGTGGTTTAACCCTTTAGTGTTGAAACCTTAGCGAACAGTACTGGGTCTAGGTGCAGCATTGTAAAGGCTTTGTTATGATCACTCGCCTTGGTGGTGTTTGGTTGTATCGTGTGGGTAAAGTGCATAACCTCTACAGAGTGTACAATCTATTCGAATAGCCGTGCTCACGGTATTGGGCAATGCTCGGGAATTACAGTTAAGGGTTAGATTTTTGTTAAACAAAAACTTGTTGGGATGGCAGGGTGCCATGGGAGGTGGAAATTGATTTAGGATTGGAAACTTGGTTTATTTCAGAAATGCTGAATCTATTAATTACTGTTATTTGTTTTACTGCTTTCTAATCTATTTACTGTATTCTTGTTAAATGCCGCTTTATTGCAAAATATCCTTATTAGCCATTCCTTTGGAATAAGCCAAGCATATAGAATATTAGACTTGTATTATTGTGCACAACTTGTTGAGTGCTTTATGTACTCACCCCAACAACAACAACTTCAAAAGAGGAAGAATCTACGCCTTTCGTGGAGGAGGATTATATGAATGCGAATGCTTAGGATCCGAGCCTCGTCAGTTGCCTACGGTGAACTGGGGAGTTGCTACGCTTATTTACTTTTCCGCTGCTGCTTATTTGCTATTTCTTTTATAAGCCCTGTGTGGCAATAATCATGTAAGACAACAATTACTATTAATTATTAAAGTTATGCTATATTCCGCTGTGTATGACTATGATAGCATCTATGTTGAGCCTGTGTGCACTAGCGTGATCCTGGACTAGTGCGGTATACACAGAGGGTCCGGATTTGCAAATTCGGGTCCCGACAGCTTATTGTGGGCTTATGAATTTCTTCGACGAATACTCACACGGGCACTGTGGTCTGACCGGATCCCATTTTTGCTAGCTCATCGGCCGCTTCATTGTCCCGACGGAGCACATGAACAAGTTCTAAGCCGTCAAAGTTGCCTTCTAGCTTGCGTACCTCCTGGCAATAGGCCGCCATGTTGTCTTCGATGCAGGACCATTCTTTTTGCACCTGATTGACCACGAGCATTGAATCTCTGCGAACCGTCGGATACCGAGCGATATGGCGATATGGAGCCCATGGATGAGTGCGTCGTACTCGGCGACGTTGTTCGACGCGGGAAAAAGTATTTGAAGGACGTACCTCAACCGTTCCCCACTTGGTGATATGAGCACTATACCAGCCCCCGCGTCACTGAGAATGAGGGAACCATCAAAGTACATCGTCCAATACTCGAGTTCCTTGACGACCGCCGGGTTTTGAAGTTCTGTCCACTCGGTAGTAAAGTCGGCGAGCACTTGAGACTTGATGTCTTAGACTCTCTCAGGACCTCGCTGATGAAATAGATCAGATGTTGGATCTTCTGCACGTCGGATCCTCCTTTTCTACGACGATTGCAGCGCTGACTACACGAGTTGTTGCCACGATGTAAAGTAACAGAGGTTCCCCTGGCATCGATGAAACCAAGATCGGGGGTGTCGCTAAGAAGGTCTTTAGATCTTCAAATGCTTGCTGTGCCTCAGGCGTCCATTAGAACTTGTCCTGCTTCTTGAGGAGTTTAAAGAATGGCATACCTCACATACCCAGTCGGGAAATAAACCTGCTGAGTGCGACCATGCACCCTGTGAGCTTCTGGACGTCCTTTTGGCAAGTCGGTGGTTCCATATTTGATATGGCCTTGATCTTTTCTGGGTTGGCCTCAATGCCTCGTTGGGATACGATAAACCCGAGCAGTTTTCCCGAAGATACTCCGAAAACACACTTCTCGGGATTAAGCTTCATGCTGAAAGTCCTTAGACTTTCGAACGTCTCGGTTAGGTTAGCGATGAGGTCCTTCCTCTCCCGAGTCTTTACCACGACATCGTCCACATATGCCTCCACGTTGCATCCGAGTTGGGTGTGAAAACACCGCTGAATTGCGCGTTGATACGTTGCACCAGCATTTTTCAACCCGAACGCCATCGTGGTATAACAAAAGGCCCCAAAGGGCGTGACGAATGATGTCTTGATATGATCTTTCGCCTTTAGGCGAATCTGGTGGTACCCTGAGTAGGCATCGAGGAAACTCAGGATCTCGCACCCGGTGGTTGAATCAACCACTAGATCGATTCGAGGTAGCCTGAATGGATCCTTCGGATATGCCTTGTTGAGATCAGTATAGTCAACGCACATGCGCCAAGTTTTATTCTTCTTTTGAACTAGTACAGGGTTCGCCAACCAGTCGGGATGATACACTTCTTTGATAAAACCTATAGCTAATAGCTTGGTGATCTCCCTGCTTGATGGCGTTCCGACGATCTGGAGTGAACCGCCGGAGTCTTTGCTTGACGTGTAAAGAATGCTCGATCACCTCCCTAGGAACACCCGGCATGTCGGATGGCTTCCAGGCAAAGATGTCCTTGTTAGCCTGGAGGAAGGTGATGAGCACGCCTTCCTATTTATCCTCGAGCCCTATCCCGATCAGAGTCGTTTTGGATGGGTCGGATGAGTCGAGAATAATTCTCTTGGTTCCTTCGCCGGACTTTATCCCTGACGTGGCCTGCTTTTTGGATGGGATGTCGCCTTCATCCTGCAACGTGGCAGCCTCTGCCTGGATATTCTTCCCCTCGGCGGTTGCCTCCTGCAGCTCAGCGAGTTCATAGTTCTCTTGGTCGCATTCCAAAGATCCCTTGATGTCGCTGCGAACCGTGATGACGCTTTTGGGTCTCGACATCTTCATCACCAAATAGGTGTAGTGCGGGACGGTCATGAACCGTGCCAGACCGGGCCTTCCCAAGATAGTGTGATACGCTGTCTCGAAATCTGTTACCTCGAAATTTATATATTCGGTCCGATAGTTGTCTTTTGTACCGAAGGTGACGGGCAAAGCAATCTACCCGATTGGAAACGAAGACGCCCCAGGGTGATCCCCGTGGAACGGCTGAGAGCTCGGCCTCAGCTCGGAGCGGGGGATGTTCATGTCGTCGAAGGTTTTGGTGAACAAGACATTGAGTCCACTCCCTCCATCAATCAAGACTTTCTTGAGCTTTACACTGCAAATAACAGGGTCGAGCACTAGAGGAAACTTACCCGGATGTAGAACTCGGTTGGGATGATCCGAGCGATCGAAGGTGATCAGGATTTCAGACCACTTTAGATACTGGGGGGTTGCCAGTTCCACCGCATTGATCTCCCTAGTGGTAAGCTTTTGCTTCCGCTTGGACTCGTATCCGGTGGAGCCCCCGTATATGTAGTTCAGCTCGTTCTCGATTTCTTGGTAATCGTCCTCACTGGGAGGGTCTTTCTTCTTGGCAGCCTCATCCTTCACTAGAGCTGGTTGCTTGTTGCTTTCACGCGCAAAACGCTTCAAGGTAAAGAAGTCTTTGGCGGCGTGCTTTCCCTTAGGGTGGAAAGGACAGATCGCATCCATGACAGTACTGTAATCGGGTGCCTCCCTCCGTGTGGCTCGGGGCCGGTTGCGTTCTGCTACTGCAACTAGCTCCTCGCCTTTCCGTTTTTTGTCTTTGTGCTTGGAGGACTCGGCCTGCCGCTTTGTTCTTCATTGCGGCGATCTTCTTGGCGCTCGCTGTATGCGTCGAGGCCATGGCATAGCGGTCGGCCAATGCAAACATCTCTTTACGGAGGCCGGTGGTTTCGGACATTTTCTTGATCGATCGATCGTGACCCCTTCTCGAAGGTCGCTACCACCACCGCATCAGATACATCCCTGATGGTGTTTTTCTTCTACATGAAGCGCCGGATTAAATCTCTCAACGTTTCGTCCTTCTTCTGGTGAAGCTGATATAGGTCCCATGGGGTGCCAGGCCTCTCATAGGTTCCCTGAAAGTTCGCGATAAATTGATCGCAAAGATCGCTCCAGGAGTCCACCGAGTTCGCCGGAAGTCCCGTGAGCCATGATTGAGTTGAAGGGGTGAGATTGACTGGCATATAATTTGCCATCACATTCTGATTGTCCCCGACCGCTTTAACCGCCAGGGCATAGACCTGCAGCCAAGCTTCCAGATCTCGCTCCCCATCAAACTTAATGATGCCCTTGGGGTTGAAGCCTTCGGGCCATACCACTCGGCGTAACCGAGAAGTGAACGCTCGGATTCCGTCGATGGATCTGTCGTCATGATGAGGGGGAGTCCGACGTGGTGAGCCTCTAGCTCGGCGATTGTCATCAATGCGTCGGGGTGGAGTTTAGCGCGGCGAGTCCATGACTCGGCGATCATCGTCGTCGTTCCGACCCCGGTGATGATGGCCTCTAAGATCGTTGCAGTCGTCGTACCGTTGATCACTTCGTCGATCGTGGCCAGTGCCAAAACGTTCGTAGTCGTCGTAGCGCCAGCGTCGTTCTTCCTCGTCCCGCTCTTGCCGTATGGCAGTGATGTCTCGACGAAGGTCGCTGTTGAGATTCCGGCGGGCGTCTCCGACTGGTTGTATGGGGCGCCGATCGCCGGTTCGACCGTAATACCGATCGCTAGCGACACGGGTAGCCACATGGGAGCGTGAGTGCGCTTCTCCTACCGACTTTTCCTGATTCTACTGGATGGCTGTCGCGGTCACCATGGCCTTGATCTGGGCCACGATCGACGCCGCTAGGCTATCAGATGCAATCATTGGGTCCAGCGTATCGAGAAGCGTCTTGGAGGCGACGACGTTCTGCTGCGGCGTATGGAAGACAACTTGGTCTCCCAATCTTGATTGTAGGATGTCCTCGTGGACATTGCGGCTGCGCGATCGAAGCGATCGGGCCTGTACCTCCTTAGCCTTACGAAGAAGGCGATCTTCCTCCGCAACTTCTTGAACCTCTTGTTGGCGTTGGAGATCGGTCTTCTGCTCTTCTATAGCGAAGATGCCACGAAGATAGTAGCAATTCCTCACGGCGCCGACTAGTTTGCTGGCCGAGTCAAAGTGGCATACCTGAGATGGGTCAACCTGATCTTTACCAGATTGGATCTGGTTTAGGTCTAGGCAGACAAGTACTCCAAGCGCATCTGCGATGAAGTCCAGGCTTCCAAAGTGGAGATGAAGGTGGCGATGATTCCGCTGATTGCTGCCATCGAGTTTGCAGGAAAAGATTATAGCGCTTCCCCTACCTGGCGCGCCAACTGTCAACTTTTGTGATCGGCAATGAATTTATGGGGCAGGCGCTAGATCTCAAACTCGAAGGTCACATAAGACAAAGGTTTAGACAGGTTCAGGCCATCGACGGAGGAGGTAATACCTTAGTCCTGTGTGCTGGGATTATCTGAATCTCTTGGATCTAAGATTGCTCATGTCTCTGTTGTTGCTCGCCCTCTCCCTTATAAAATGGGGTTGGGGCGGTTTACAGAGTCCCGATCGGTTAAGGGATTCTGATCGGTTATTGGATTCTAATCAGTTACAGGATAGAGTTTACATCTTTATCTACCCTGCTAACAACTCGGATTACAATCATATCTCTTATATCTAAATATATGTTCAACTGTCTCTAGGATGTATCCCCTTGCGCAGGCAGCAAGGCTTGGCGCGGAGCTTATCCTCTGGACCTTCCACTGGGCCCTGTCTCTCCTTCTAGCTGTTCTGGGCCGGTTATGAAGAGACCTGGGTTCTTATATTCCACACCAACATGCATAAACAGAGCGATCCAAGCTCGTTGGGTGTGTGGATAGGTGGAGGCGTAGAAGTCACCAACTGGTTGCGGTGCATAGCATCTACGACATGGTCAAATAGCTCTAGCTGCCACTCCACGTCTGGTGTGCCCTCCTCCATACATGCCACGTAAAACAATAATGTTAGTCTGTCATAACCCAACTGAAAAGTGCGAGTAGAAGAACTGAAAGAATACCATACTAGTACAAATTGTGGAAAACTTATGGTTCCAACAAGCAAGCCACTTTTCATTCATTGGATTCGAGATGAGCAAATATTAAGGATAAATTCAGGTGACAATACAAGATATGGTACCACAAAATATCATCAAGCATATATGTTGGAAATATGCCCTAGAGGCAATAATAGAATATTATATTTCCATAAATGTTCATAAACTATGATATTGTTCCTTGAATAACACCATGGATATTGATTAACAAGTACGTGACTTGTTTGTGAAACTCTATATTCACCTTTATGATGTTCATTCTAAAAGGGGTCCCTAGTCGATAATCATATGAGGACACGTATAAGTAGACTAGCATATGTACTGATCGATGGCCACGTTTCATAGGTCATAGATATGGAGATATCAAACCAATAATATGGACAAATATTAGAGATCATGGTGTTGAACATTGACCCACAGTGAGACACTGCGAGAACGTTGTATTCTTTCATGTCATCAGTTGGTCTCATTTACGATGTATATGCTATATCCTTCGAGTTGAGATTGTCGCATGTTCTCAAGATGTGTAATGGCTTACTTAGGGGTCGTCAAACGCTACTCTGTAACTGAGTAGTTATAAAGATGGCTTTCGGGTTTGACATTAAACATGCTGCGAGGTGTGGTCGATCAAGATAGGATTTTCCCCTCCATACAACGGGAGAGATATCTCTAGGCCTCTTGAGTGGTCTGATTCCATAAACGCAGGGTCATGCTACTCGAGTAAAGAGTTACTCGAGTCATCGAGTTAAATAGTTAACTCGATGTATTCCGGGAATCCGAGTCACAACATCGAGAAAGAGTGGTCGAGCCATCCAAATAAGGATGACAACAACTTACTTTGGGTTTGACCGATATCATGAGGCAAAAGGATATGCATATAGGACATTGTTGAGGTTCGTCCGATCTTTGCATGTACTCGGGAGTCGGTAAGTCCTGCTAGGGGCCGCTATCGACTATTGGTCGAATGCTCGATGATCGAGTAGGAGTACTCGATAGTCGAGTAGGTGTACCCGATGGTCAAGTAGGTGTACCCGATGGTAGAGTATGAGTACTCGATGGACAATATGGGTACTCGAGCCATGTCTGAGTGCATGTGAACCTATAGGGTCGCACGCTTAAGGGGCTGTAACCAATTCGGATAGGGATCCGCGTTGTAATGGGTTTTGAGTTCCCAATGGGCTTCAAAGAGTTGAAACCCGTTATGGGACATCTATATAAAGGGAGGAGGTGGTGGCTTTGCAAAAAAGAGATATACATGAAGAGACACAATATGAATTTAGAATTCCTGAAACCCTAGCTGCCACCCCTCCTCTGTCTAGAACTACGTAGCCGGCACTAGCACTCTGGTGCGTGGTGTTCCTGCCCCGTACGTGTGGATACCTTGGAGGTGTTGCTGCAAAGCTTCAACGCTAGGATGATCCACCAACTGTGATAGTCACAAGGAGCTGTTGGGAGGCGTGAGGCTAGTACAACTACATCTGTACCACCACGCTACATCGACTCTACTTCCGCTACGAGTCTGCGCGTCTAGTGGTAATTCTGTGATCTATAACTTGTAGTGGTTTCTTGGTTACGCAGTAGAAAATTTTGATTTTTCGCTAGTTCCCCAACAGTGGTATCAGAGCCTTGCTGCGTAGTTTTAGATTTGGAATAGATGCATATGATAATATGCGGTAGTAATAGATGTGATCTATTACTGTTCTATTGGTCGTTCTATTTGATAGATCAGTTTTTGGCACTGGTTATTAAGATTAATTCATATTCGGTGATCCTAGATGGGTTCAAGGTTATTACTCTATGATCATGCTATTGTGGTCGTGCCTCTACTTACCCCTACAGGTCGGTTTCCACCATCGGGGTAGACCATGAAACGTAAACCCACAAGCAGGATGCGAAGATCAATAGGATTGATCAACATGGATCTATGGTTGAAAATAGGGTTAATATGATTAACCCGAAGAGGTTTTCCATGGTCGGATTCATGGATTTGATCTGTGGCTACCCCTTCGAAGCCCGCCCACTAACCGGCTAGCGGGACCACCCTATGTGTACAACGCCTTATAGTTCATTGCGAGTTCACATCGTTTGGTAGAATGCAATTCTATGCATAACTTGTTTTTTGTAGGGCTGATGTGAATAGTATGCCCCTTATATATGTGATGCATGTGTTTAATTTTCATTACCTGCACGTCACACTTGATTGCATCCCAAGGCTGTATAAACGGGTTGCGTGTCAACTTGTGATGTTTCTACACTCCTTGTAATTTATTACTAGTGCTATTAGGAGTAATAGCTTAGTGGTAGTACTTGGAGGACTCAAGCACTTGGAGGCATGACAAACAGGAAATGTGGCGATGGAGATTACCATGTGAAGGGCCATACTATATCATAGTTAATGTGATTACCTGTTATTGATTTTATGTTCCTGTTTATTTATTTCTATACATGTTATATAGTTGTTCCGAATGCTTTTAACATGGTAGAAGTAAAGATCACTCACGTAATATTAAGCAAAATTGATGCCCTCCCAATTGGCTGCACCATCCAATATCATGTAAATTAATGGTAGTTCTCCTAAAGTAGGGTGCCATTAACTTTCCTTGATTAGATGGGTTTGTGTCGGACACTCACACGCATAAGCTTTGGTTACACTTGACAAGGTCATCATAACGGTTATGGATCTTAGGGCATAGGGTTAGGGCCAGGGCATAGAGATGTCACCCAACAACAAGAGTCATATAGTGATATGATTAGCAAAGGGTTGCTTACCGAATTCATTAGTCTTCTAGCAGTGATGCTAAAGCTCACTCGTAGACTAATTAATTGTGAGTCTTGAATCACTAAGTACCATAAGAGATATATGAAATTTAGTGGGAGTATCTTTATTAAATTGTTTAATACAAGTTACTTTTCATGAATGTTTGTCTCAGTTTTTGCATATATTTTCTATTTTAGATCATGGCACCACCTACTGCTGCACCCACTTCTAGTTATGCTTTGCGTTCGATAATTGAAATGGAAAAACTTAATGGAATGAACTTTGTGGATTGGTCCCGCAACCTGAGAATTATTCTTAGGAAAGATAAAAAGGAACACGTTATAGAGCAACCAATTCCAGATGTGCCTGGCAAGAATGCTTCCAATGCTGTTAAAGCCGCTTACAAAAAGGCGGTTGATGAGTCCCTCGATGTTAGCTATCTAATGCTTGCTACTATGAACTCATACCTTCAGAAGCAGTTTGAGAACATAGAGGCCTACGATATGATCGTGGTGTTTAAGGGTATGTTCGAGACCCAGGCTAGGATTGAGAGATATGAGATCTCAAAGTTCTTGTTTGGATGTAAGCTAGCCAAGGGCAGTCCGGTGAGCCCTCATGTAATCAAGATGGTTGGTTACACATAGAACTTGGAAAAACTTGGTTTCTCACTTAGCCAAGAGTTGGCTACTGACTTGATTCTTCCGTCGCTCCCTTCGAGCTTTTGGCAATTCATTATGACTTTTCACATGAATGGCATGGACAAGAATCTCACCGAACTGCATATGATGCTCAAGACAGTAGAGAACAGCATTAAGAAATATACTAATCATGTGATGATGGTGCAGAAAAGTACTATCTTCAAGAAGAAATCTAAGACTAAAGGAAAAGGCAAGGCTAAAGTTTTGGATAAGATCCCCAGCATCAAAACTAAGCCTAATTCCAAGTCTAGCCCTACTTCAGAGTGTGAATGCTTTTACTGCAAAGAGTCAGGCCATTGAAATAGGAATTGCAAAAGGTACCTGGCAGATCTGAAAAAGAATGGTGGAGTTAAGCCATGAAAATCAGGTATTAATGTTATAGATGTATTTCTTGCCGATTCTCCTAATAACTCTTGGGTATTTGATACCAAATCGGTTGCTCATATTTGCAATTTGATGCAGGGGTTAATAAGGAGTAGGAACGTTGCAAGGGACGAGGTTGATCTCCGCGTTGGGAATAAAGCAAGGGTTGCTGCATTGGCCGTCGAGACCTTGCCACTACATTTACCTTCAGGATTTTTTATGGAATTAAATAATTGTTATTATGTTCCAGCATTAAGTAGAAACATTATTTCTGCCTCATGTTTGTTGGCAGAAGGTTATAAATTCAATATTGAGGACAATGGTTGTTCTATAATTTTGAATAAGATGTTTTATGGCTATACTCCAGTTGTGAATGGGTTATTTATTTTAAATCTTGATGATGCACCTGTCTATAATATTGATGCTAAGAGGCTTCAGCCAAATGATTTGAATCCCACTTACTTTTGGCATTGTCACTTGGGTCGTATTAGTCAGAAACGCATGTGAAGCTCCATAGAGATGGTCTTCTAAAATCATTTGAAACATGTGAGTCTTGTCTACTTGGTACGATGACCAAGACACCTTTCACAGGAAATTGTGAGAGGGCATCTGACTTATTGGAACTTGTACATACTGATGTATGTAGACCAATGAGCTCGACTGCTAGAGGTGGTTTTCAGTACTTCTTTACTTTTATCGATGACTATAGTAGGTACAGTTATGTCTACTTAATGAGGCACAAGTCGGAAACTTTTGAAAAGTTCAAGGAATTGCAGAATGAAGTACAAAATCAATGTGGCGAGAAAATTAAGTTTCTAAATCTGATCGTGGAGGCGAATATTTGAGTCATGAGTTTAATAATCATCTGAAGAGTTGCAGATTGTTCCACAACTTACGCCTCCTGGCACGCCTCAAAGGAATGGGGTGTCTGAGCGGCGTAATCGGACCTTGTTAGACAAGGTTCGGTCAATGATGAGTTAGTCAGATCTACCACTATCCTTTTGGGGTTACGCTCTAGAAACTGCAGCTTTCACACTAAATAGGGTACCATCTAAATCTGTAGATAAGACACCATATGAGATGTGGACTGGAAAGAGTCCCGGTTTGTCTTTTCTAAAAATTTGGGGTTGTGATGTTTATGTTAAATGTCAGACGTCCGACAAACTCACACCCAAATTGGATAAATGCTTTTTCGTGGGATATCCTAGGAAGACGTTAGGATATTACTTCTACAACCGAGAAGAGGGCAAAGTGTTTGTCGCTCGGAGTGGTGTCTTTCTAGAGAAAGAGTTTCTCTCTCGAAAGGCAAGTGGAAGTATAGTGCAACTCGAAGAAGTTCGAGTTACTCCACTCGGGGAGAATTTGGTCGGAGAAGCCCCTATCAGGGAAAATCTGGTTGAGGAACCCGTGATTGAGAAAACTCTAATTGGAGGGCCCCGATCGAGGAGGCACTAGTGCCACGTAGGTCGGATAGGCTGTGCAAAGTACTTGCTCAGTATTCGCATGGTATATTGTTGTTGGACAGCAATGAGCCTGCGACTTATAAGGAAGCGATGATGGGGCCAAACTCTAAAAAATAGCTTGGAGCTATGAGATCGGAGATAGAATCCATGGGAGACAATCAGGTTTGGAACCTGGTAGATCTGCCTGATGATGTAAAAACCATTGAATGCAAATGGGTCTATAAGAAGAAGATTGATATGGATGGAAATGTTCACATCTATAAAGCTAGACTTGTCGCAAAGGGTTTTCTACAAGTTCAAGGAGTTGACTATGATGAGACTTTCTCGCCGGTAGCGATGCTTATATCTGTACGGATCATTCTAGCTATTGCTGAATGTTTTGATTATGAAATATGGCAAATGGATGTCAAAACGGCTTTCCTTAATGGAAACCTAAGTGAGGATGTGTACATGACACAACCTGAGGGTTTTGTCGATCCAAAGAACGCTAGTAAAATATGCAAACTTCAAAAATCCATTTATGGGTTGAAGCAAGCATCTCGGAGTTGGGATATTCTCTTTGATGAGGTGGTCAAAAGGTTTGGCTTTGTCAAGAACGTATAAGAATCTTGTGTTTACAAGAAGGTTAGTGGGAGTGCACTCGTAATTCTAATCTTGTATGTGGATGAAATTCCTATGCTGGAATCTGTTAAGACCTCACTAAAAAATAGTTTTTCTATAAAGGACTTAGGAGAAGCGGCATATATCTTGGACATAAAGATCTATATAGATAGAGAGAGAAGGCTAATTAGATTAAGCCAAAGTACTTACATCGACAAGGTGTTGAATCAGTTCAACATGCAGGATGCCAAGAAAGGGTTATTGCCTATGTTGCATGGAATAAGTCTTAGCAAGACTCAATGTCCTTCGACTATTGATGAGCGAGACCGTATGAGTAAGATTCCATATGCTTCAGCTATTGGGTCTATCCTGTAAGTTATGTTATGTACCCGGCCAGATGTATCATATGCTCTAAGTGTTACGAACAGATATCAGTCTGATCCAGGTAAAGGTCACTAGACAGTGGTTAAAAAAATTCTTAAGTACTTGAGAAGGACTAAGAATGTGTTCCTAGTTTATGGAGGTGATGAAGAGCTTATTGTAAACGGTTACACTGATGCAAGCTACCAAAACGACAAGGATGATTATCGTTCGCAATCTGGATTTATATACATTTTAAATGGAGGGGCAATGAGTTGGAAAAGTTCCAAACAAGATATGGCAGCTAATTCAACGACGGAGGCCGAGTACATTGCGGCTTCTGAAGCTGCAAAAGAGTGTTTGGATAAAGAAATTCATTTCTGAATTGGGTGTGATCCATAGTGCCTCCAGCCCAATAAATCTCTATTGTGATAATAGTGGAGCCATTGCGCAGGCTAAGGAAACAAGGTTCCATCAAAAGTTCAAACACATACTCAGGTGATATCATCTTATTCGCGAGATTGTGGATAGAGGAGATGTAAAGATATGTAAAGTACAAACGGATTCAAATGTTGCTGATCCATTGACAAAGCCTCTCACAAAACCAAAGCATGAGGCGCACACAAGAGATATGGGTATTAGATACCTGAATGATTGACTCTAGTGCAAGTGGGAGACTATTGGAAATATGCCCTAGAGGCAATCATAGAATTGATTATATTTCCAAAAATGTTCATAAACTATGATATTGTTCTTTGAATAACACCATGGATATTGATTAACAAGTACGTGCCTTGTTTGTGAAACTCTATATTCATCTTTTGATGTTCATTCTAAAAGGGGTCCCAAGTCGATAATCATATGAGGACACATATGAGTAGACTAGCATATGTATTGGTCGATGGCCACGTTTCACAGGTCATAGATATGGAGATATCAAACCAATAATATGGACACATGTTAGAGAATATGGTGTTCGACATCGACCCACTATGAGACACTGCGAGAACGTTGTATCCTTTCATGTCATCAATTGGTCTCATATACGATGTGTATGCTATATCTTTCGACTTGAGATTGTCGCATGTTCTCAAGATGTGTAATGGCTTACTTAGGGGTCATAAAGATGGCTTTCGTGTTTGACATGAAACATGCTGTGAGGTGTGGTCGATCAAGATAGGATTTGCCCCTCCATACAACGAGAGAGATATCTCTAGGCCTCTGGAGTGGTCTGATTCCGGAAATGGATGGTCATGCTACTCGAGTAAAGAGTTACTCGAGTCATCGAGTTAAAGAGTTAACTCGATGTATTCGGGGAATCCGAGTCAAGGCATCTAGAAAGAGTAGTTGAGCCATCCAAATAAGGATGACAACAACTCGCCTTGGGTTTGACCGATATCGTGAGGCAAAAGGAAATGCATATAGGACATTGTTGAGGTTCGCCCGATCTTTACATGCACTCGGGAGTCAGTAAGTCCTGCTAGGGGCCGCTATCGACTATTGGTCGAATTCTTGATGATCAAGTAGGAGAACTCGATGGTCGAGTAGGTGTACCCGATGGTAGAGTAGGAGTACTGGATGGTCGATATGGGTACTTGTGCCATGTCTGAGTGCATGTGAACCTATAGAGTCGCACACTTAAGGGGCTGTACCCAATTCGGATAGGGATCCAAATTGTAATGGGTTTAGAGTTTCTAATGGGCTTCAAAGAGTTGAAACCCGTTATGGGACGTCTATATAAAGGGAGGAAGTGGTGGCTTTGCAAAAAAAGAGATATACACAAAGAGACACAATAGGAATTTGGAATTCCCAAAACCCTAGCCGCCACCCCTCATCTGTGCAGAACCGCGCAGCCAGCACTAGCACTCTGGCACGTGGTGTTCTTGCCCCGTACGCTTGGATGATCCGCCACCTGCGACAGTCACAAGGAGCTGTTGGGAGGCGCGAGGCTAGTACGACTACATCTGCACCACCACGCTACATCGACTTTACTTCCGCTACGGGTCTGCGCGTCTAGTGGTAATTCTGTGATCTATAATTTGTAGTGGTTCCTTGGTTACACGGTCGAAAATTTTGATTTTTCTCTAGATTAGCCTAGCTACCCGTTCCCCAGTAATATATACATTGAGAAACAACATTAATTACTTTATAAATCAAGACAAGGAGACCTTAGGGCTTTTACATGTTTGCCATCATATATGCCATAGCTTCCGCAATAGAGGCTTTTTCGTTCTCCCTAAAGTTTCACAGCTCTGGCATAGTGCCTATTTGTTTGACACCAATAACTAATTGACTTCTGGTCATATCTCGTAATCCCTACAAAAGATACCATGTTACTTTGAAAAGGGTGTCTTGCTATATTATCAGTAACCACATCGAATTAAATACTAGAAACCTTTATATTACCTCTATAAGCTCATCTTTGGCTTCTTCCAGCTCTGCATGCGCTCTGCGCTCCTTAATGATGAGTGCCTTGTTAAGAGAATCAATGTCTTGCGATTTGTCATCTATGTTTTTCAGTTTTTGTTTCATCTCATAAAATCTTTTCTGTTAACTCAGACTTTTCCTTCAGTTGTTCTATCGTCACCTCAAGTTTTTCTTTAGTATCCAACAACTTTTCGATGTCGTCTATCTTTTTTGTAGGCTCCATTTTATATATGTGTGCAATTTGCAGTTACTGGGATGTATAATGTATATATGATGAATCACGACAGAAGTTAAATATCTAAATGTTTTTTAGAATATAATGCGCACAATTTAAAGCTTGCATAAATGACGTAGGGCTGCTAGAGACTAATCTCTTATCTCCACTACACTAGGGGTTATACAATCAAAATTGAACTAGACAATTAACTAAACAAATAAGGCTGCCTTGAACTCTTACCTTCCTAAATTATGCACCATAAAGTATTTAAAGTTAATTTCACTATTTATGACATGATTAATGAAGATCAATGTAATGGTCAAATAGATTATATAAAACAAAATATGACATGACCATAAAAAGATTAGAAGTTCTAAGAACAAGGCATATGCTTACTTTCTACCATGACATGATCAAACTCAAAGACAGTAAAATAAAAGCAATACTTCCTACCATTAATAGGAAGCAACTGTATAGTTCAAGGTCACATTCGCTACTTTAATTATTTTAGTTCATCAATAGACCCATAGTATCATTGAGCAGCAATATGTACATCCAAGGGAGAAACATCCATGTGGCGTAAGGACTCGAGGGGAGGGCAATGATGCTACATTGGATTCAGTAGCGAGAGATTCTAACATTGGATGCAGTAGTGAAATATTCTAACATAGCTATAAGAAACTATCAAGATAGTGTATGCCATCCAAAGATCAACATCAAGATACTGTATGCACTGAAGAACTAGTGAAGACAAATTACTATATGAAACTACTAACCGTTGCCATATGAACCATATATATGTAAAAAGTAAAAAGAGCTATTGAACCATATATATGTGTGTGTATACATAAATATGTATATATATGAAATAAGTCCATTTTGCACCCTCGAACTATGAAAAAGTCCAAATAACCTCCCAAACTATAAAACCGGTTATTTAACACCCTCAACTATCAATACCAGATTAAATCACACCATGGTTTGATTTGTAATCTCTGAAGTTCAAAATCATACAAGAATAGAATTTGGAGAAAATTTAATTAAACCCTAATACACCTCCAAAATGTTCCCAAAAAGTCTCAGGGAAATTTGAAAGCATTTAATATATTTAGAAAATAAAAAACTACAGTAATTTAAAAACATCAATAACACTGTCAGATTTTTATAAAACTATACCGGTTAGCTCATAATCTAAAAATTTTATTGTGTGATATGTAAACACATAGAATCACACAAAAAAAGTCCCAAATGAATTGAAAATAAATTGTTATCTCATAAAAATCAAAATCAGAAAACCCTTAATTGAGATAGTGATCTTGTCAAAATTTTATAAAATTGTACAAGTGTGATCATGGTATAAAATTATTATGAGAGTATAAGTATTGCCTTAGAATCATAAAAAAAGTTTCAAAAATTCTGAATCACTTTTTGCCTTAATTTTATATAAAAGATGCAAAATAGCTAAGGAAAATTGTCCTAGGGTGTGATTTAATCTGGTATTGATAGTTGAGGGTGTTAAATAACCGGTTTTATAGTTTGGAGGGTTATTTGGACTTTTTTCACAGTTTGGGAGCGTAAAATAGACTTATTCCTACATACATACATACATACATACATACATACATACATACATACATACATACATACATACATACATACATACATATGTATATGTGTATATGAAAAATACATTCTACTCCTACGAGTAGTTACTCCTACCTCTGAAATACCACCTAAATAAACTTGAAATACTCCTTTATCACTTTGGGTACACTCATACACTAATTATAAGATACACCAATATGAGCCACATGAAAAAATTGCAAGGGAGTTCATAGTTTTTAGTGTATTTTACAAATACCTTCATATACGCACATAAAAAGGAGTATGTCCAAAAAAATGTGCATACCACCTCTGAAAAAGGTAAATACCACATAGGTAGTCTTATATACTTGTATACTACACATATATATCATTGTTTCGCGAGATACTCCCTACGTTGTGAGATACGGCACAGAGAATAACTATTCCCAGGAGTAGAAAAGAGGCTTCCTATATATACAGAGAGATAGATGTAAAGGCACTTATATTATATTGGTCCGTACTTGAAATATTTGTATGAGATGATGAGCATAAATAAAACTTCTTGGGTGATAGATCTGATTCGGTCTTCATTGGGCTACACCAGTATATAGCCGGCTATGTCAACAGAACTCCCGTACATAAATCATGCGCTTTCGAGAATCTAAGTTCTTGCGTTCTATTTGAAGAGAAAAAGCTGCACAAGTTGGGTGGGGTCATTGAGATGGCCAATTATAGTTAGAAACTGAAGATGCGTTCAGGATGATACTTAATTTAGATATAGTTCAATTTTTTGACAAAAAACTTCTATTAGGCAGCGAAACATATATAAAAGTATAATCAAAATGCTGCATAATCATTGTTAAATAGTCCAAGGGGGAATTGATCATATGCTCCATTTTACTTGGTGTGCAATTGATAAAATACTCCGTTTATCTCAATGACATGTGGCCAGTAAGACATCACGGGACATTTTATCAATGGCACATGTAAGTGAGGGTATTTTATCAATTAATCATTTTTCCTTTCATAACGATATTACCTGAAGGGTCTAAATACAGCTCAAATAATATCGTTATTTATGTAACTACATTATTTAATTTATGTACATTGATATTTGATTTTATCCCAATTGTAATTCCGAATAAAAGAAGAGATGTCTTGAATTTTTTTCGTATTATCTAATAGTAAAAATATTTTCTCAAAAATATAAAATAATAATATCAAAGTACTTTTGATGAAAAATAGTTAAAATACTTATATCTCCTAGGTAGGGATGAAAATGGAATGGAAATAGTCGATAAATGGCTGTTCTGTTTCTATTTCTATATTTTTTACCGGTAACGAAAATGAAATCAAAAACCCTGGAAACGGATAATGATGGAAACGGATACGGAACGAAATGGAGCGAATATGGAAATGAAAGCGGAAAATTCCATCCAGGTAAGTTCCCAGTTGTAGCACCCTAAAAATTTGTAAATTCTTAAATTGAGCATTTAAATTAGATTTTATGATTTTCTCTGAATTTTTAGCATTTAATTAATGATTTTCCTTAGTTCAAAATGTTATAAAATATTTTTGAGAATTTTGAACTATATTTGATATTTTCTATAAAGCAATATATATTTATGGTATTATTTAAATTAGAAAACAAATTTAAAATCTCCATTTTTCTTATTAGCCGAAACCCACCTTTCTTTCTCCTTGGCCCACTCTACTTCCCGGCCAACAAAATTTTTCGGTTTTATTTATACGGAATTTGTGGTTTCAATTATACGGAATTTTCGTTCTGTTTCCGTTTTTGTTTCCATCGAAACTGGCTCTCCCATTTTCGTTTTTGTTTCCGGCAAAAAAATTTCTATTTACTTACCTAAATTTTTCATTTCCGTTTCTAAAAAAGGCTTTTATTTCTGTTTTTCTCCGAAATGGTCGGAAACTTTCTGTTCCGCTTTCAACCCTAAGCCTAGGCACCCACATCAAGAACAGCCCTATACACTTTTATAAACAATATGAAATGCAGAGATTGGGTATGCAATGTTTTATACACTTGGCAAGTGAGTTTTGAACTTGGCTGATACTCATTTAATTGGCTTTTGTAATTAATGTGACGAGAATGCTTATATGGTGGAACTAGCTCAAGCTGAATTTTGTTTTTAGTTAAATGTCTCGAATCTATTTTATTAATGATGTGAAAAAAATACCACGTCAAACATCACGAATCTCAATATATATCACCATGTATTGATTTTGGTGCCTAGGTAGGTTCCATGCACATGAAACGCTTGTCCATGCATCACAACTATATCAGTAGAATTTCCTTTTGTGACAATTAAATCTAAATACTTTCGTGTGTATAATAATGATAAAAGTTTTAAGATTTGACTGCTCGGTTTCTATAAAGACATCTATCTAGAAAAAGGATGAAGGAAGTCCCAAGAGATCGAGTTGATGAATTACATTAGCCAAATTAACCTAACTATAATTAATTACCCAAAAAATTGTCCCAAAAATAACCAGATTCTGTTAATATCTTTAAGTACTTCTCTTTTACATTCGCATAGAGTCACATCAAATAATTTGTCCTGAAATTAATTAGATAAGTAGATAAGACAAGGTTGATGGGGAATAAGAAGTTCGTGTTACACGAGATCTAGTCCTAATTATTATTACTCGAGCTTTCTCTCAAAAAGAAAGAATTTTAGTCATGCGGCCAAGAATTCGTAGGTGCTTAGTGTTAAGGAACCTCGCTATCGAATAGTTCGGGGTTCCCGAACAGATCTGAATTGAAGAACAGAGAGAAAAAGAGAGACACAAGTTTAGGGAGAACGACGACTGAATTCTTTATTGCTATTCTGATTGCTTGTACATAGGGGGGACCCCCTCCTCCTTATATAGTAGTTGTCTAGGGTTTCGACTAAGGGACCATCGTGGGTTTTCATTGGGCCACGTGGTTTCCTAACACTCCCCCTTGGGCCCTTTGCCGCGAGATGCATATGCCTCATTAAAACTCCAGAAAAATCCAGTGGAAAAATACTTGGAGAAAGAGTACATAGCATACGCTTACTATGTTGCACGAATTGCCTCATTAAAACCTTATGCAAAAAAACTTCATGAAAAACTGTAACATCCCAGAATTTGGCCTATAATTTCACTTATGTGCATTTTGGTAATTTTCTGAATTTATTGGATTTTTTCAGAAATTATTTGAATTTATTTTAATTAAGTATATTGAACCTTTGGTGAAAACTAAATATATATAGATAAAGTTAATATAAAGTTTTACCAAAAATATTTTATTTGAGCTCAGAATGTCTCAAAGTATTTATGAGAAATTTCCTGGATTTTTCCTGATATTTTAATTGCCTTAAATGAATTAATCTAATTTCGGGAATTATTTTAAATCAAAAAGCTTTTGAAAAATCTTGGGCCAAGCCCAAGATCGCGGCGTCTTGTTGTGCCCATCGCGATCGCGCCCGTCAGCCAGCCGCCCGCCACAAGTGTGACCGTTGGATCCAGATCAGATGGCTGTCTCCTTTCGCGAAACCATAGCGCCTTCGGCCGTTGGATCAAGATCGCGCGGTGAGGATTTCTTGCGTTGTTTTGGAAAGATCTGATCGCATCCGTTGATTTTGGAAAGAGCGGATCGGATCGTATCGCGTTCGGAGGAATCATAGCCGTTCATCGCAGACGGACGGACCGCGATCATCGCCTCCGATTCGGTTTCGAATCCGCCGCTTTGCCGCCGCCGCGCGTGATTTTAGGGTTGCCGTTTTAGCGCGCATGCCGAGGCTATAAAAGGCGTGGCTGCACCGAGGTTCCTCATCGCCTTGCGCTTCGGCCGCTCTAGTCTTCGCCGTCGAGTCGCCGCCGCCGTGCGCATGAGAGCTCGCCGCAGTTTTTCGTAGCGCCGCCGATCGCTTTCTTTAGTTTGCGTCTCCGTCAAGCCGCCGTTCGCGAATCGCCTCGAATCCAGCTCGCCGCGTCAAGCCGCGATCGGGTAGCCACTTCATCCCGCCGAGTCGCGCGGAACGCCGCTCGGTGGTCGCCGCCCTCCGCGCTCGGTGCGGACCGCGCCGTCTTTGCCATCTTCGTCGGAAGCTTCATCACCGTTGGATCTTCGTCGGATCACGCGATGGCGCCACGCCTCGGTAAACGATGCGGCTCGGGTAAGCGTCGGCCGTTGGATCAGGTTTGTTCGGTTGAGATCGCGCCGCGTGTGCGTTAGAGTGTTAGCCGTTGGATCGTCGCCCGGATGTGCGCCGCGTGTCGAGCATCGGCACGGGCGGCGTTGCAGCCAGTCGATGTGCGCCACGTGTCGGGCGCGTGGCGCGAGGCGCCGTGGGCCACGTCCACGGTGGACCAGAGGCGGTCCCATGGACCGAGTCCATGGACCGAACAACGGTCGGCACCGATTGGTCCGAGTCAGGGCTGACGTCAACGTTGCGCAATAAAGATCTTTTCCAATAGAAAAATAATTCTGAAAAATTGGTTATTCTATTTTCTGTATTTTCAGTATTTATTCAAACTTCAAAAGGCTATATCTTTTGCATTTTAACTCGGATTTGAGTGATTCAAATTTCTAAAAATTTGTAAAATCAAGATCTATTTATTGGTGAATTTTATTTTATTTTTGAAGTTTGGTTGATCTCTATTTTGGTGTTTATTTGCTATTTTGGCATCGTTTCGCGTAGACGTTGAACTGCTCGGTGATCCGGAGGAAGATTCATCGCTTCAAGACCCAAGCTCAGAGCAAGACCAGCACCTACTCCAAGGCAAGTTGTGCTTTGATCATGTTGCACCTAATTTTCACCAAATTGCTATTTTGTTTATTAAACTTTATGCATGATAATTTATGTGTATAAATGATTTCAATTAATCTGGGAATTAGATAATATGCCTATTTGAATTAAATCATACCTTGTCAATTATATGCCATGATCTATTTGTCACCCTAGGATGTGGAACTATAGTTGGTTAATATTGATAATCAACATGGGCTAGTTAGACCGTCATAGATTGCTTAGCCATGCCACGTCATCACATGTGTCCGAATGTTGATACTTAATCTTGACTAATGGAATATGGAACAATGTTTATGAATTGGTGTGTCATGTGCTGTTGCACCGTGATATCAAGTTGTCGTGGCGAGGAGGTCACACATCTAGATTGAAATGTTGATGGCATGTGGTGCTTGGTAATCAAGCTGGGTGGTAATGATTTTAGATTGGGGCAAGTGGCAAGGGCAGGTGTGCCAAGGTGGGCGGGGTTGGCGGGTATGTGGAAGTCTTGCCTTAATCACTTTAAGGACTTAACCTTGCAAGCCTTTAACTCGAGTCCTTCTTGCAACCACATGTCCGAATAGGACAGCCTAGTGAATAATTTGTGAAACCTAGATTTCGATCTCGTCGTGGTGAATAGTGAGTCCCGGTTACGGTTTAACTCACATGGCGCAAGAGGGGGCCTGTTGTGGTGGTTTAACCCTTCAGTGTTGAAACCTTAGCGAGCAGTACTGGGTCTAGGTGTAGCATTGTAAAGGTTTTGTTATGATCACTCGCCTTGGTGGTGTTTGGTTGTATCGTGTGGGTAAAGTGCATAACCTCTGTAGAGTGTACAATCTATTCGAATAGCCGTGCTCACGGTATTGGGCAATGCTCGGGAATTACAGTTAAGGGTTAGACTTTTGTTAAACAAAAACCTATTGGGATGGCAAGGTGCCATGGAAGGTGGAAAATAATTTAGGATTGAGAAACTTGGTTACTTCAGAAATGTTGAATTTATTAATTACTGTATTTGTTTTACTGCTTCCCAATCTATTTATTGTATTCTTGTTAAATGCTGCTTTATTGCAAAATACCCTTATTAGCCATTCCTTTGGATTAAGCCAAGCATATAGAATATTAGACTTGCATTATTGTGCACAACTTGTTGAGTGCTTTATGTACTCACCCCAACAACAACAACTTCAAAAGAGGAGGAATCTATGCCCTTCGTGGAGGAGGATTATATGGATGAGAATGCTTAGGGTCCGAGCCTCATCAGTTGCCTGTGGCGAACTGGAGCGCCACTGCGTTTATTCTATTTCCGCTGCTTTTCATTGATACTTTTTATTTAAGCCCTGTGAGGCATTATTCATGTAAGACAACAGTTATTATTAATCATTGAAGTTTATGCTATATTTCGCTGTGTACGACTATGATAGCATCTATGTTGCGCCTGTGTGCACTAGCGTGATCCTGGACTAGTGCGGTATACACAGAGGGTCCGGATTTGCAAATTCGGGTCCCGACAAAAACTTGCTAAGAAAAAAGAGTACAATTCACCCAAACTTCAACCGCTAATCTTCGAGATTCATGTTGGGTACTCAAAATTCATATTCGAGATCTATGTGGGAGTATGTGAAATATCTCCCCCTGAAATCTGCACTTCTCTAAGTCTCATCATCCCAATCCCTTTTACGCACCTTTCAAAAGTAGATGCTGGGAGTGATTTAGTGAACAAATCTGCAAGATTTTCACATGACTTAGTATGCAATATCTTTCTCGTTCATCTTATGCAATTCGTGAGCATAGAAGAACTTGGGGTTGATATGCTTCGTGAGATTGCTCTTCACATAACCCATCTGTGCTTGAGCAACACAAGCTGCTTTATCTTCATAGATGATCGTGGGAGTTTGCTCAATGTTCAAGCCACATGACTTATGGATGTGGTGAACCATTCTTCGGAGCCATGCACATTGACGAGATGCTTCATACAAAGCGATGATTTCCGAGTGGTTTGTCGACATCGAGACGAGAGTCTGCTTAGACGACTTCCAAGAAACTGCTGTTCCTCCACATAGGAAAACATAGCCAGTTTGGGACTTACCAGTATGCGGGTCTGATAAGTACCCAGCATCAGCGTAGGTAACCAAATTCAGTTCATTGTTTCTTCTAAAGAACAAAACGAGATCTTTGCTTCCTTGGAGGTAACGGAAGATGTCCTTGATCCCTTTCCAATGCCTTTTGGTGGGTTCTGCACTGTACCGGGCTAGCAAATTCACAGCGAACGCAATGTCCGGTCTAGTGCTATTCGCAAGGTACATGAATGCTCCAACTGCACTCAGATATGGGAATTCTACTCCCAGGACTTCGTCCCCTCTTCTCTAGGTCTGTATGGGTCTAGGTCTGCTTGGAGTGACCTTCCGACCATTGGAGTCTTTGCAGGATATGCCTTTTCAAAGCAAAATCTTTCCGACATTTTCTGCGTGTAGGTTGATTGATGTACCAAGATTCCTCCTTGGACATGCTCAAGCTGCAAGCCTAAACAAAACTTGGTTTTACCCAAATCCTTCATTTCAAACTCAGACTTCAGGTATGAGCATGCTTCTTCAATTTCTTCATCCGTCCCAATGATGTTCAAGTCATCTACATAGACGGAGATTATACAGAATCCATTCGGGATCATTGATAAACACACATGGACAATCTTCATTGTTTGTGTAGCCTTTCTTGCGAGAAAGTCGCTCAGCGATTGTACCACATTCTTCCCGATGCTTTAGCCCATACAAAGTGATATCTCCAATTTCACACTCGCAAGTTTCTATTTGCTCCGTCTTGGTTCGGGATAGGAATTCCTTCCGGTGCTTTCATGTATATCTCCGAATCCAAGTTTCCATACAAATATGCTGTGACGACATCCATTAGCTTCATTCTCAACTTCAAGTTGACTGCCATTGAGATCAAATATCTAAAGGTAATTCCTCCCATGACCGGAGAATAGGTTTCTTCATAATCAACTCCAGGACGTTGAGTGAAACCTTGAGCTACAAGTCTTGCCTTGTACCTTACAACTTCGTTGTTTTCATTCCTCTTCCGAACAAAGACCTATTTGTGACCTACAGGGTTTATATGGGGAGGTGTGCGGCATACGGGCCCAAACACCTCTCTCTTGTTCAGAGAGACTAACTCTGCAGTGATTGCCTTCTTCTATTCTTCCCAATCTAGCCTTTCCTTACACTCTGCTAGAGATGCAGGCTCGGGATCATGATCAATGATTGAAGCAATCTTCTTTGCGAAGTATGCATCAACGTTGGCTGTTGCTCTATTCAGGGATTCTCCTGTTATTACAAAGTTTATGGCCATTTCTTCATGGGGTGCTTCATGCACTTCTACTTGCTCTTCGCTGCTATTCCCTATTGCAGGAGCAAGTTCCTTTAGCTTTTCATCGCCTATGTGTGCGCACACATTGTTTCCGGCGGCTTCCTGCAGTGGAAGATTCAAGTCTGGAATTGCCTTTTCCGTCGGCTTCTTTCCAGTGCCAGGTCTCAACTGACTCCCTTTCTTTCCTTGGGGTATTCTCGTGATTGGTTCTGGTAAGTCCTCTCGCCCAGTTTTCTCCAGACGTCTCCGGTACTTTGGGTTTGAGGAGCAGATTTCTGTTCTTTTTCTTTGAGGCCTCTGAACAGGATGAGGGATACCTTCTATTTTCTTTGGTATTTTCACCCTCTCTGGTGCATTTCTTGCGGGTACATGTGACTTAACCACGTCCTTCAGATCACAAAAATGATCAGGCGGTTCATTTGCTAAATTCTGCAAATCAATTATCTTCTGGACTTCTTGATTTGCTTCATTAGTGCGGGGGTCATGTGCGGGATCCCAATGGAATGCCATATGATTTCCCGGCATTTTTCATCCAAAGGTTGATTTCCTCCCCCTAATGACGGGAAACGATCCTTGTCAAATATGCAATCAGCAAATCGGGCTGTATGCAAGTCTCCAGTCATGGGTTCCAAATACCTGATTATGGATGCACTTTCATAACCAACGTATATCCCAGACTTGCGGAGAGGGCCTATTGCAGTCCGCTGAGGGGGTGGTATAGGAACATATACCATAAACCCAAATTTCCTGAGATGGGAGATTTTCGGGATGATCCCGTGCACAAGATGCATAGGAGAATGAATGTTGTAGGTCGAAGGTCTAAAATTGATGAGAGCTGCTGCGTGCAGGACTGTGTGCCCCCAACAAGTGTTGGGCAAGTTACAACTCTGCAAAAGCGGTCTAGCAATGAATTTAATCCTCTTTATTAGTGCTTCAGCTAGTCCATTCTGCGTATGGACGTGCGGTACAGAGTGCTCAACTGCTATCCCTATTGCCGTGCAATAATCATCAAATGCCTTTGAAGTAAATTCTCCGGCATTGTCCATTCTAATGGACTTCACGCGATGATCAGGGAAAGCATTCTTAATTCTTATGATCTGCGAGATCAGCTTTGCAAAAGCATGGTTTCTTATTGACAATAAGCATACATACGACCATTTCGAGGAAGCATCAATGAGCACCATAAAATACCGAAACGGCCTTGCAAGGGCTGAATCGGGCCGCTAATATCCCCTGGATGCGTTCCAGGAATGCAGGGATTTCACTTTGCACTTTCATGACAGAGGGTCTAGTTATTAATTTCCCGGTGGCACATGCAGGGCACACGAAATCTTCATGATTTGGGAAATTTTTAACATTAATGACATGACCTTGTGAGTTGTTCACTATATTCCTCATCATTCTAAGACCAGGATGGCCTAATCTACCATGCCATAAAGAAAATAACTCAGAGCTTCTAAAAACAGTCTTTAAGGAAGTATACACTTCGGGTGCATGAATATTCGTGTAGTACAACCCAGATTCATATGAGGGACATTATTCTAATAACATTTTTCCACATACCGCGTGCTTCACAATGCACAAGTATTCTTTGCCATTTTCTTCATTGGTTTCTACATGAAGACCATTGGCGCGGATGTCTTTAAAGCTTAAGAGAGTGCACGTTGATTCAGGGTACAAAAGGGCTTCTTTAATTACCAAAGTTGTACCCATAGGCAATATAATAGTGGCTCTTCCTGAGCCTATTACATATGAATCGCTTCCTGCGATCGTAGTAATCTTTCCAGCGTTCTTCGTGATCGACTGGAAATATTTAAACTCTCTTAAGATGGTATTTGTTGTGCCACTATCAACAATGCATATCTCTTCCATTTGGGCGCTACACGATTTCTAAAAAGGAAAAATAATCCCAATCAAACAGTGGCAAAATAATCCAAACATTGCTTGCAAATTAAAGAATACTGGAATAAAGAATAAATTGCATATTTATTCATAAGAGAAGTATGCTCTTCTAGAGCTTACAATTCATTATTCAAAAAGAAAATGCTAACAACCAAAATCCAAAAGGAAAATGTGATTCATGCATTTAAACGGCAGAGCAAGGCTTGATCGTTCTGCTCGACGGTAGGTTTCGCGTCCTGCGAGGACCCTAGACAGCACGGAGCTTCTTGCCCCCCAAGAACGATCTTCACGTCCGATGCCCAAGTGAGGTAGTTCTGACCGTGCGGGGCTAGTTCTTCAAACTCACGATTAACGATTCATGATGCATGATTTCAAAATTCCGACATTAGATTACTGCGTGTAATCTAATAGAAAATGGTTGCAAAAAGCATAAAGTGCAGAAAATAAATTGCCATGCATTGCAGTATACAAAATAAAGCAATGAATTCAAAATTCATAAAAAATATTCATAACTGCATAGAATAAAGCTAGAAAATAAAAACAGAGCCACATAATTTTTTTGGATTTTCTGGCAATTTTCTGCTATATATTTTTTTCTTTCTTTTCTTCCTTTTCTTTTTCTTCCCTTTTATTTTTCTTCCCTTTTCTTCGGCCGAACGGCCAGCTGGGCCTCGCTTCTTTGGCCCATCACACGTGCGCGCGCGACTAGGGTTCCCACCCCTAGCCGTCGTCGTGCTTCTTCCATGCGGCGCGACCGGGAAGGCGGCCGAGGCGGCGCGTCGTCGGCGGCGGCGCGCGGCGGCGGCGGAAGTGGCGACGACGCTGCGTGCAATGCGACGACGGGTAGCCAAGGCGGCAGGGCGGCGACGCTCGTGGCGGCGGGCGCTGGGAAAACGAGGCGCCGACGGCAGCGCTTCGGGCGGTGGCATATGGCCGTGCGGCGGGCGGGGCACGGACGGCGGTGGCGCCGTCGCGCCGAGCGAGGCGGCGGCCGTCTGAACGGGTCGCCGGGCGACGGCGGCGCTGCAGCGCTTCGAGCGAGGCCGCGGCGAGGCGGCGGGAGGCCGCGCGCAGCCGTGCGATGGCGGCGAGGAGGCCGTGGCGGCTTCTTGCCGGCGACGGCGTGGGACGCTGCTTCGCGTGCGTGCGGCGGCGAGGCGCGGCGAGGCGCGGCGATCGCGAGCCGAGCGCCGAGGCCAAGGCGGTCACACGCGAGCGCCAAGGCTGAGGTGACGGTCGCGGCGACGGCAAGCGCGCGGCGCGATGGCGGCAAGGCCAACAACCGCGAAGTCGGCGAGGAAAGTCGCAAGCGCGACGGTGCTGCGTCTCGCTCGCTGGGACCATCGGCGGCGGGCGGCTTCGAGCCAGCCGGAGGCGGCGCCGCGACAGCGCCTCTTCTTCCGTGACGGCGCTGGGCGGCCGCGGCCGAGGTCGGGCGCGGCGGCGCACCGCCGTGAGGTCGACGACGGTGGGGTGGCCGAGCCGAGCCGGGCGGCGACGACCGAGGCCAGCGACACGGCTACGTCGTCGGAGACAGGCGGCGGTGGCCGGGCCGGCTTCGAGTCGGCGAGCCACCGAGGCGGCGGGTTGGCGCGGTGCAGCGGGTCGACAAGGCAGCGGTGGCAGTCCGGGCCGACGCGCAGGAGGCCGAGCCGGCGATCATACTGCGAGGCCGAGGTCGGGCGGGCGGCGCGCGCGATGCCAAGGCGAGCGACGGCGTTCTGAGGCCGACGGCGGCGCGACGGCACTACGGAGGCCGAGGCGGGCCGGGCGCAACGAGCGATGCCGAGGGGAGCGACGGTGCGCGAGGCCGACGGCGGTGGCGGCGCTGCGGAGGCCGAGGCGGGCTGGGACAACGCGCGATGCCGAGGAGAGCGACGGCTGCGAGGCCGGATGGCGACAACCGCGGTAAGGCCTAGCCGGCGACGGCGCGGTGAGGCCTAGCTCGCGACGGCGCTGCGGCCGGATGGCGACGGCGAGGCCAAGGCGGCGCCGTCGGGCGGCGTGGAGGCCGAGGCGTGGCGGCGCGCTGCGTGCGAGCGGCGCGAAACCAAAGCGACGGCGTTTTTACGCTATGAATGAACAAGAACTTCATGTGTCAGAATTGTACCGCTTGTAGCTTCATGCCACGCGACGAGGTACTGATGCGCAGGTTAGATGCATGCATAGCAACCAGGAGCGATTAGATTAATCTCCGAAAAACCCACCTTTCTCACGTTTCAATCTGTTCACCGGTAGAGCTTCGTGCTGATAACGTGTTAAGGAACCTCGCTATCGAATAGTCCGGTGTTCCCGAACAGATCTGAATTGGAGAACAGAGAGAGAAAGAGAGACACAAGTTTAGGGAGAACGGCGACTGAATTCTTTATTACTATTCTGATTGCTTGTACATAGAGGGGACCCCCTCCTCCTTATATAGTAGTCGCCTATGGTTTCGGCTAAGGGACCATCGTGGGCTTTCATTGGGCCACGTGGTTTCCCAACACTTAGCTCAACCGCTTTAAGAATAGAATAAAAGCTCTCTCTGATCTCTGTATTTCTCTCTCTCATGAAGATAGCAAAACATTGACATTTTTATAAGCAAGCTTTAAAAGGTGAAGTAGTTAATATGAGACCTTCCATTCCGTTCTTCCATATCTTTCCGTTCTTTTCAGGTGTGGTCCTAATTCATTTGTACACCAGTTAACAAAGAAGAACCAAAAATTTACAGAAATTTGTTTTTCTAGTGGTCTGAGAGACACTGAACTTTTCTTGTGCTCAACACTTTTTTGCAATATACTACAATACAAGTTTAGCAGTTAGGTACATGATCTATGCATATTTTATTTGCTTTTGGGTAAACTAAATACAACAAATAGTCAATGCTAGAATTTCTTTTTATAAATTACAACCACTGGGGTGTGAGTTTTTATTCGGAATTATTATGATTAAACTGAAAGAAGAATCACCTGAAAATGTAATTATATCTTAGAGAAAACGAGATATTTTCGTTAAATGTTAATGTAGAATAGACACTACACCATTAAAAATAATTTGCACTGTGCAAGCTGCTGGTGTGCCTGACCTAGCCACTCACGGGCCCCAAATCCCAATCACCACTCTGAGCCTGTTGAGCACTTGACTCTTGAGCAAGCTCATCAGCTACATGTTACAATGTCTTCTCCTAAGCAGCTTCAGTTCAAACTCTTTCAAAAATCGCAGATGCGTGCTCATCAATTTGCTTGTCAAACTGTTTTAAAATTTATTATGATTGTTGCTAATTATGCCCTGTTTGGCAGAGCTTTAGATCCCAGTTCCACTTCAGATCTGAAACTTGTAGACTAAAATAAGGTGAATTAAATTTATATTTTTTGTCTAAAATGTAAATAAGATGACCCACTTAAACACTTTTAATATATCTATAGCTCCAACTCTACCGATCTGGTAGAGCTAAAAATACCTAGCTCCACCAGATCCACGGATCTAGTGAAGCTGTGCCAAACACAACTTTATTCTCTACATAGGGACGTGTATTTTCTTTTTCTTCTCTTCTTTTTGGCTTCTGCTTTCTTTATGGCCATTGTTGGAAGAACAAATGTAGTTTGTACATATGGCTTCTCTTTTGTCCTTTCCAATTTTCATCCAATAGCCGGCCATGATGAGTGATTCCTCCACTTGTTATCCATGTCGTATCATATAGTTCAATTGAGCTGTTGCTAAGAAACTTTTTTTTTTGGCAATTTGTTCTTTTGTCTCTGTGTGCAACTTTGCATGCCAACCAGAAATATATATATAGCCCCGTTTGGAAGACGAATTTTTTCCCTATTCATAGGAGAATTAAATTGTTTCATATGAAATTCTTTCGTTCCAAAAGTAGCCTAGACGAGACTCTTGCAACATGTACATGACCCATGAGCTTTAGTCTACTGAGTGCTAACTCCAGCTGTTTTGTATTTTTTTATACGCTTCCTCCATAGTTTCTGTCTTTGTTCCTTCCAAGAAATTAATTATGCTGTGAAAGCAAGAATCCTGGGAAGCATAAAATGTTTGGTTGATCTAGAGAGAATGTGCCACCTCCCCCCCTCCTGTGACATCCCAAAATGCCTTAAAAATTTTAATACAAGTTTCCAAAAGTCCTTGCTATATTTTCTAGAATTTTCTGCATTAAAGAAATTGCTTTTTATATTTTTCTAGCTGCTGTTTTAGAATTTTAAAAATTATTTTGAAACTGTACAAAGTCTGAAAATATTTTATTTGGGTTCTAACTGATCTAAATTACCTCTCCAAAAACTTTTTATAATTTTTGAAGTTCGTTTGCTATTTCTAAAAATTCAAACTTGTATCGTTGTAATTAAAGCCCTTCGAAAAATGTTTTAAAATCAGGTTTTAGAAAGCGGCTGGCTGGAAACCCATCTCTCCTGCAAGAAAGCGTATCCCGGCAGTACACCTTCTGTCTTAACCCTTTCCTCTCGCACTAACACACCGACCCCACCCACCAGTCGCCTTGCATGTGCGAAGACGCCCTAGCTATAGCCCACCTCCTCTTTGCGCCCCTCCCTCCACCGCTGATAGCCTGGCTCCATGGGTCAGGCTTTGTCTTCCACGTGCCTTGCGACTGCCATGGATAGAGCTCTCAACGCTGTTGAGCTCATGGTCTTTGATCTTGCCGCCCACCGTTTTGTTACGTGCCCATAGCAAACCGTCGTACTCAGATGTCCTCTTCCACGTGTTGGAGACGACGTCTGCCCGAAGCCATCACCACTCGAGATATCACACCTTCTCCCCGTGCGGCCATGAGTTCTCGACGAGCATCTCGCCCCATCTCACCATAAAAAGCCTACCCGACCGTGCCTTTACCCTTGTCATGCCACGTTGTTTCTATTTTGCCATGTTGTGGTCTCTCTCCTTCACCAAGCAGCCTAGAACACCGATGACGTCCTGAGCTTCGGTGCATGCACCACACCATGCTCCACCCCTTCTTGTGAGCTATAGCCTCGACATCTGTGTCACATTGCGCCTTTCCCGTCCTTTCCAAAAGCCCTTAGTCCATGTTGTTGATTATGTAGTGTAGCATCAGATTCACACCTTCTTCTCCATCTCTGGGCGCTGCCTTCACCAATGCACAACTTCATCTCCAGTGAGCCTATACCTTGAACATGGTCTATTAGGGCATCCACATGACCCCCTGAACCTCATCGCGTGCTCCATTGCAGCTCTTCCTCACTGTGGTTGGTTGGAACCGCTTGACCTGTCGCGCCGCCACGGTACTCCAGTGACCCCCTCTGCTGTCATTGACTCGTCATTGTAGCTCTATTAGCGCCACTGCTTGTCGCCGTCCCTTTCCCTATTCTTGCAACAATTGGTCCCCATACCCATCACCTTAGCTTCACCCAAATCCAAACTAGCTAGCGTGATGACCCAGTCAGCTCATTTCGTTCTCCTTTGCTCAGTTTCTTGCCAACCTGAGACTCTCCACCATTGTCATTGCCGTGCCATCACCCCTAGCCACCACCAAGATCATCGTCACCTCCCAAGGCTTCGCTGTGACTCCCTCCTTCCATTTCCAGCCTTGTCCTAGCCTCTTGTTGCTTTCTCACCGCCGGTGAGATTGAAAGCAATTATGGCTATGGAGGTCTTCACTACTACAGAAAAGGCCATCACAGACAGTTCAAAAATACCATCACAAATGATTTTCTGAACCATCTAAACGCATATGTCAGTGATAATACGGTGCATCATACACGGTTCTTGAACCGTCTGTGAAAAACTATCACAGACAGTTCTTTATAAAGACCGTATGTGATAATATGCTATCACAGACAGTTTGTATCAAGAACTGTCTGTGATTTATGTTTTTTCTTCCTCTCTTGGAAGAACTTGCATAATTAGTATTTGTTTAAAATTTTCTTCTCCTAAGATATTTCTGCAACAACATTTACAAGGCACAACTAGTTATAGATTTTGTAATTGAATATCTAAACATCCGAGATTCTTCGAGGCACAACTTGTCTGATTAGGATTGTCTTAAAGTATGAACCTTTGTAGCACTTTCATCTCTTTTCTTATTCTAATGTTGATGGATTCCAAGTCAAAATCCAATTCTATCCGCAGTTTGTCCTGAAAGTTGTCATTCTCTGATTTATCTTCCACTTCATCCTCATCCCCAAATGAGAATACCATATGCAGCTTATTTGATGAAATACAGAACCATGAAAATGATTATGTTTCTACACAAGACCAGAGTGCAAATAGGTTGCCTATGGTATTCTCATTCGGGGATGAGGATGAAGTAGAAGATAAATCAAAACATGATAACTTTCAGGATGAACTGTGAATGGAATTGGATTTTTCTTTGGAACCCATCAACATTGGAATAAGAAAAGAGATGAAAAGTCCTACAAAGGTTTATACTTTAAGATGATCCTAATCAGACAAGCTATGCTTTGAAGCACCTTGGATGTTTAGATATTCAATTGCAAAATCTATAACTGGTTGTGCCTTGTAAATGTCGTTGCAGAAATATATAAGGAGAAGAAAATTTCCAACAATAAATACTAATCATGAAAGTTTTTCCAAGAGAGGAAGAAAAAAAAGTGGATAACAGTGTTTTCAATTCATGACAACTTTCAAATAAGCAAGATACTATCTAGTAATTGGATTCAAGATGAGCAAATATTAAGGATAATTCAGTACACCAATGTAATGTTTATGACTTATGAAGTTTACCTCAGTCTTATGCACATCCATAAACAAAAAAATATTTAAGTGACAATACATTAACAAGATATGATAGTATAAAGATTAACAAGCATACATTGAGAAACAATATTATTTGATAGATCAAGGCAAGGAGACCATAGGGCTCAGGAAGGAGGCGGGAGGGCAGTGAAAGACACTAGATTTTGAAATTATGTTCAAGTGCTCATATCATTTTCCATGTCTGCCGTCATATGTGCCATAGTTTCCGGAACATAGGCTTTTTGGTTCTCCCTGAAGTTCCAGAGCTCCAGCACAGGGCCCATTTGTTTAATACCAATAACTAATTAACTTCTAGTCATATCTCTTAATCCCTACAAAAGCGATCATATTGTTGTGAAAAAGGGTGTCTTTGTATATTATCAGTAACCATGTCGAATGAAATACTAGAAACCTTTATATTACCTCTGTAAGCTTAGCTTTGGCTTCTTCCAGCTCAACATTCACCCTACGCTCCTTAATGATGAGTACATTGTTAAGAGATTCAATACCTTGCGATTTATCATATATGTCTTTTAGTTTTTGTTTCATCTCATAAATCTTTTTTATTAACTCAGAATCTTCTTCACTTCTGTTCTACTCCATTACATCAGACTTTCCCTTCAATTATTCTATCTCCACCTGAAGTTTTTATTTATCATCCAACAACTTTTCCATGTTGTATATCTTGTTTGTAGGATCCATTTTATTTGTGCAATTTACAGTTACTGGTACAAAGCTTCTGTTGTTAAATATTTTGGCATGATAATTGAAAATTACACCGCTAGCATGTTGTGAAATATTATAATATTGTTCTTTTATCAATGCTAGAAAGAACTCCATAGCTTGAACTCAAGCGGTAATAATATATTCATATCTTAATTGTTCATAGAAAAAGGCTGCATGATAATTTTATCATTCTAGACGAAATCGTTGTTTATGTTAACACTTTTGTTTTACAGATTTACAAAATCAATTGATATAAATGAAAAAGATCTTGTTATGCACAAGCATACTCCATACATTGTTATCCTTGTGAGTCTTGCAAAAAAATGGGCAGATGCACATGATGGTCGCTTACCTTCGACTAGGCAAGAGAAAAAAAAGGAAATTTAGGAGTTTCAGGTTGTTGACTAAGCTATTGTTTTCATCAGGACCTAATTTGAGCCTGTTTGATGCAAGAGCTTGTTGTTAGTGGTTTCAGTGGTTTATCAAAGATAGTATGGTTTTTTACATTATGTTGCAGAGCATCGATTACAATATCTTGAATTCCATCCAGGGCTTACAGTCACAATCACAACTATGACCTAATGCTTGCACAGTTTATGGCATGAAAATAATGGTGGCTACATGCCGTCTAAAATAATTTAATACATGGGATTGTAGGAAAATCTAGTCTTACATGAAGTAAAACATATACACACACAAAGATCAACAAGCATACATTGAGAAACAACATTAATATTTGATATATTAAGACAAGCAGACCTTAGGGCTCGGGGAGGAGACGGCAATGGGCTCAGGGGAGGAGGCGCGTAGGCTCGGGCTGGGGAGGCAACATTAGGAACTTGCCACGATGATGGCATCGAGGGTAGTGAAAGATTTCGTTTCAGTGAGTGCGGTGGGTAAAAACCCTAGAACAATATATAATAATTGTTATTTCACAGGCGGTTCTCGATACAAAGCATGTGTGATATCCTATTATTATTATAGATGGTTTGTACCACGAACCATCTATGCAGCATCACAGATGGCTTTTTACAAATAGTTCATGGTACAAATAGTCTGTGATATGTAGTCATATCATAGATGGTTCGTGGGATGAACCGTCTATGACATTAGCTTACTACAGACGGTTCTTGGCATATCTTGTAACTTTGACTATCGTGCTAACAAAACCATCTGTGATTAGCTTTAACATAGATAATTTTTTAAAACCGTCTATGATGAGTTGTCTAATATAAGCCTTTCTGTATAGTGCTTGTTGTTGCCCTATTCTGAGTGGCTGACATGTACGTCCCATTTGTTAACCGGAGTAGAATGCAATTAGGATTAGTTTAATTTATTTAATTATGTTTAGTTCTTACTATGATAGGTGGGCCCAGTTAGGATTAATGGCATAATTTATACTTCAAATCGGTTCTTAGATTTGTGTCACTGACAGCCTGGCCCCAACTGTTAGCCTTTTTTGACAAATAAAAAAACCTAACAGGTAGGTTAGTCTAACCGAAGGAAAACCCAGATTTTCAAATAAAAAAGTACGCCTTTAGTTTTGTAAGAACACGCCTTTTCTATAGGAAAACATTTTCGGCCATTTTATGCCATCGACATCACCATGCAACACAGTTCTCTCTCTTTCATTTCTCAATTTTCTCGGCCGAGATAAATTCAAATGTTTATAACTTTTGTATATAAACTTCAAATTGAGTGAAACTAGTTTCTAATTTTTTATAAAATCAAGATGTTTCTTAATCTGCAAAAATATTCAAATTTGGTCTCTGTTTGTATTCATGTGATTCTTATTTGTGCTTTACAATATAATATGTGTAGATATTGACATCCCGGAGACATCCTTCATTGATCTAGAGCAAGATCAAGAGTTCAACAAGCAAGGCAAGCACTTATTTTGATCATGTTGATCCTACTATTTCACTTACTTTATGTTTTTTATTACAAATTTATGTATGCATTTGTGTATTTTTGGTAAAATGGCTATGATGTGGGTATCAGTAGATAGTCCTATTTATTGCATGGAACTTCCTTGATAAATAGACAATCTTACTATTGAAATCTATAAGATAGGGGTTAGACAATAACTGATATCAATATTGGGTATACTTGATTATATATACATATGCTTAGCCTTGCATTAGAATTGGGAAGAACAAATGAATGGTTGAAACATTTGTACAGAAATGGGAATTTTGACATGATGGACCAGAGGTGTGACCTCTATTATTTTGGTATAAAAATTAAAGCTGGAAACTAAGTTTTGATGTGGGCGAGTTATTGGTATGATCTGAAGTGCAAGTGGTGGACTTACACTTAATGTAGGAGTAGTTCTCGCCTTGGTCGATTAACAAACCAACTTGGTGTCATATAATCTGAGATAATAGTGTATCCACAAATGCTATTTATGGGGTGGCTTTAACTTACTATGTTGTCTAGTACTAGCTTTGCACATTGAAAGGCTGGAGTAGTACGGGTATGCTGGGGAGGTTTGCTCGAAGGGGTCCCCTCACCGAGCTGTTTGGGCTAAAACTTACAGATATGACGGTGCATGCCTTGCTATGGGAGGAAATGGTTATGATAGGGATGGACTATCATTATTAGTGTGTGTATGAGAATTTTATTTCCACATCCATATCGAGGGTCAACATCCACTAGGCTGGTGCAAAGTTAGGACTAGGTGATGTAATGGTTTGTTATGATCTCTTAGTTGCACATCTACAAAAGTGTGTCAAACGGACAGTCTAAGTTGTTCATATTTTGTGGGTAAAGTTGTACACCTCTTTACAGTGTAAAACTTTTAGAAAAACTGTGCTTGTGGTTATGGGCGACTTGATGCACCAACACTAAGTTAGTCTTGAATTCTTTTTGCAAAAAATTGTATTGGAGTCTTGAATTCTTTTTGCAAAAATTTGTATTGGAAGTGGTGGGTAGCCATAATATAGATGTTATGCTAGGTAGATGTCTGAGAATTGATCGTTGATCATGATCACAGAGGATTGTGATTTACTCATATTTATATTATATACTCGTTATTTACATACTTGACAAATTGTATGTAAGTCTACTCTTTAGAAATTATGTTTCAAAATATTATTTATCAGTATTGCAAGCAAAATTTGCTTTATGGCGAAATTGACTTGTAAGTATAGAGCCTTCATATTGATAAGCCATACATATATATATATATATACATATATATACATATTTGTGATATACTATAAGTCTTGCTGAGTACAAATGTACTCACCCTTGCTTGTTGATACTTAGAGGATGAAGGAACTGCTGCTCATGACGATTAATACTTTTCCGCTGGTTTTGAGGAATACAATGATGGTCCTTTCTAAGGCATAATCTAGTCGGTTGCCTGTGATTTTGGGTTGAGGCATACCACTAGACTTCAGCATTTTGTTTTGCTCGCTGCTCTTTATTCGTGTTCATTCCATTTGGCCCAACAACCCTTTTGTTGTAAAAACTATGTACCGATTGTATGTAAGGCCGTTATGTTGTTAATATCTATGCTATGTTGTGTATGGATGTGGTAACAATATTGTGAATGCGTGTACTAACCACTAATCATGGGACTAGTACGATATACACATGGGGCACTTAGATATTCCATGCCCAGATGGCCTCGACACCCCCCTTGTTTTTACCAAAAATGTAGTTTACATTATTCCAACGATTACCCAAAAAAATATAGTTTTATGTGCACTTGTAAAAATATATTTCCAGTCATTTACAGTGAATGACAAGTTGCAGATGTCAATAGTATTTGCAGTTTATAATTTTCCTCATCTTGGTAGATGCATGCTTCACATCCAAAATTTCGCAAATGCATATAGAACTATATCTACTACATCTATGATATTTTTTTCATTAAGTAGATGACTTTGCATCCAAAAATAAATGATTCTGTGAAATCATGTGCTGAAAAATTGGCTTAGTAATGGAATTGGCATTGCAAAGTGGTTGTGCTCATAGCATGTGTGGTGTTTTGGCATGTGTTGTTTCAGATGTTTACTTGATATGTTTGTGATAGCATGGTAATGATTCTGCTTGATGCAATGCACTCGTGTGAGTGGTTGCATGGACTGATGTTGAGTCAAGTCGTGGACTTGTACTCGGAGTTGTTTCTTGTTTATTCATGTGCAGGTGTTGCTCGAGGGCGAACATGGTCGATGACGGGACCGGAACTAGGTTCATGGAGGAACTGAGGTTCGGGACTAGATTCAGAGAGGAATCGAGGTCTTGGTGGTCAAGGATGTCATGCGGAACGTTCGGGCTAGAGAACATGCACATGAAGGCTGGTTAGTCACGTATTTATAGCATGTGGGCTGTACATACGTGCAAGAGTTGTTTTTGGTCATGTTGGGCCAGGTTGAGATGTATACAAACTCTTTCCATGTTGGAAGTGGAGTTGTATTCAATCTCTTTATGTTTGCTCAGTATAAATAGGGGGAGGTGTCTCCTGTTTAGATGAGAGAGCTAGGTATTAGAGTTTGTACTCTTTTATTAGGAGTATTGTAACCAGACTAGCAAGAAAAAATAAAGAATCAGATTTTCCTCAGCCGGCTGGACGCAGGAACCGAAAGCTCCACGCGATGCTACAATGTCGCGCAGGTTACTGTTCATACACGGTTTGCTACAGTAATCACTTTCTGGTTTTCTCTCTCGTTTTGGTTCTTATAGATTGATTCATTGTCTCTCTTGATTTAACGTGTTTAATCTTGATTTGATCCATCCAAAAACTTTCTAGAGTATCAACTTAGAGTTCCTGAAAGTTTCGTTGGTTAATCTTTTGTAGATTGTGATTAATCACGAAATTAGGGTTTGGTCAATTCTCGTCATAATCTATCACAGCATGCTTGCGAGTTTAATAACTTTTGATCTGTATGTCCGATCGAGCTGATTCTTTTTTTGTTAGATTCGTATTGGAATCTAGTTTCTACAGTTCAAATTTCAGGTCAATCCGACGGTTGGATCTCCGGGTATTAGCGATTTACCGAATGCATCTACTCTGTTTTGTTGAATACGAAGCAATTATTTGAGTCCGAATTGGGGTGAATTTTTAGTAGATCAAAATTTTAGTTTTAGCTTCCGCGCAATCATTCACCCCCCCTCTGATTGCTAGTTTAGTGTATATCGATCCTACAAGTGGTATCAGAGCAAAGTTTTTCTAATTAATCTTAACCGGTGATTAGAAATCATAGCAATGGATAGATATTCGACAAAACCTTGTGTTTTCGATGGAGTTGATTTTCAGTTTTGGAAGGCCAAGATGGAGGCATACATTCAAGCTCAGGGCTTTGCAATTTGGGAGAAGGTCTACAAACCATATGAAGTGCCCGAGAACGACAACGTCAATGACGCCAATCGCGCACATGTTGAAGCAAACAGCAAGGCGCGCAACTTGATCATCCAGGGCTTGGGACGCAGCGACTTCGACCGAGTGGTTCATCTTCGATCCGCATATGAGGTATGGAAATCTCTTTGTGACTATCACGAAGGATCAAACACTGTCAAAGAGGTTCGCCAAGATATTTACAAAAAAGAATATATGCGTTTCGAGATGAAACCTGGTGAGTCTGTAGATGATTTTTTTGCACGTTTTAATAAAATTCTTAGCAATTTACGTGCTGTTGGGGTTAGCTATGACGATGCTGCTAATGCTAGACAAATGCTTAGTGCTTTGGACATGTCAGTGTGGGAGATGAAGGTAACATCTATACAAGAATCTACTATCATGAGCACACTCACATTAGATGTTCTTTACTCTAAGTTGAAGACTCATGAATTAGATGTTCTTGCTAGGAAAGGTAATTCTAAATCAATTGCTTTGATCTCTAACCCTAACATGTCAAATGTTAATTCTTCTTCTAGCTTTGCTTTGTCCTCCTTGTCGTCTTTAACAGATGAACAAATTGAAGAATTCCCTGAAGAAGATTTGGCACTACTCTCTTCTCGGTTTAATAAAGCTTTGCAGAATATCAGAATGAGAAAGAGAGTAGGCGGTGGTCCTCCTAGGTGCTACGAGTGTGGCGATCTCAACCACATTCGTCCGAATTGTCCAAAAATTTCAGGTAAAAATTCAAAAGAAGAAAAGGATAGGAGGAACGACAAGAAGAAAGCTTCTCCAAGCAGCAGCAATAAGAAAAGAAGTTTTCTGAACCGCAAAGTTGTCCACCGAGTTCTTTCCGCTCTTGAACAAGTCAATTTGAGCGATGTAGACTCGGGAAGTAGTGAAGAAGACACAACAACGTCAACCAAGCGTGAACTTACTGGTTTGTGTCTTATGGCAAGAAGTGATGAAAGCCTTACTGAAGATGACCACGACAATGACTTCAATGAGGTAGAACCTTCTTATGATGAATTAGCCATAGCTGTTGCTCGTCTTGGTAAATTGCTTGATAACGCGACAAGAAAATCAAGAAACATGATTTTATTGTTGAATCATTGAATCTGAAATTGCTAGACTTAAATCTTTGATTCTGATGATGATGCTTGCAAAACATGTGACTTAATTTATTACGAGCTTACTTCACTAAGAAATGTTCATGCTTCAACTCTTGATAAGCTTAGAGATGAAATTGAGAAGAATGAGAAACTTGTCGCTTTGAATTGCAAACATATTAAAGATGCTAGTTGCTCTACTTGATTTGGATGAATCAACTTCTTGTTCTAAATGTTCAATTCTTGAATTGAAGTTGCATGATGCTGATACTAAAGTTTCTCAAATGACAAATGATTTGCTCACGCATGAGGTTCTTTCATGCTCAACTTGTCGCAAGCAAAAAGGAAAAGTGGACGTTCCCTGTAATAATTGTTTAACTCTTTCTCGAAAGGTTGATTATTTGGAAAAATCTTTAGAACGTTTCACTAGAGGAAAGAAAACCTAAACATGATTTTGGATCAATCAAGGGTTAGCATTCATAACAAAGGTTTAGGTTTTGATTCTTATGCTCATCATGAATCACATGCTCCCACTGTTGTTAAGGCACTTGAAAGTGGAAAATTTGAAATTGTCAATGAGCCTAAGAAAATTGTTTTTAAGTCTGCTGGAGTTTTATCTTCTACTATAATGAATGCAAATATTGCTTCTACTTCTAAAGCTAAACATCGTGTTAAGTACACTTGCACTCATTGTGGTAGAGATGGACACTTAGTAGATTTTTGCTTTAGACTAGCCAAACAACAAAAGAAAGAAAAGGCTAAGGCTAGGTCTAATTTCGCAGTGCACGCTTTACTCCTCATTATGTGCCTAGGGTGATGCGAACACCTTTTGTTGCTAGAAACACGGAAAGGGCAAATCTGATTTTGTGTATAAGAATACTCGTGTTGTGCCTACTCTTGTGTGTCGTGTGTCTCAAGATCTTTGGATTCCTAAATGCTTTATTTCTAACCCTAGTACCGAGGCCTCGACATCTTCTAGTGCTATGTAGGTTTTTCGGATGCGGGTTGGAGAACGAAGCTTAGTGGGTCTTGGTCTTTTGCAAGATGTGATCAAGACTTGGATGGTTCTCACCCTTGAAATGTCCTTCAAGAGGCATGTGCGATAATCCTTCACCTACTTTGTGAGCTATTTTATACACTCATATTGTTTACATTCACGATATCTAATTGTGGTATGAGATGAGATGTTTGCTTATATGCTCATATGTATCCCCGGCATGTTCCATTATGTTATATCTTATATCATGCCTTTTCATGCTCAGATTTATTTATCATGATTCATACTTATGCTTAATCGAACATACAGTGATAACTCAAACAAATGTATATCATCACCTCTCTTTTGATTTCATTGGTTATTTGTTTGAGGGGGAGTTAATGGACTTTTGGTGAAAATTTCTTTCGTTTGCCTATTGGGAAGATTGTTCTTTTAGACTTTTGTTTATAAAATTAATCCCATTGGGTGACAATTTTGAAGAAAGTTTTTAAGATGTTGTTTTGAGGGGGAGTTTGTGAAAACTTTGTAATTTTTTGTTAACATACTTTTATTTTGTGTGTTTCGTAAATGAAAAACAAAAAAATGAAAAACAATGAAAAAGTAATGAGCATTATATTTCATACATATATGTCATTTGAAGCCATGTTTATGCTACAAGGTCTTTGCAACTTCATATTTATGCATATATGGTGTAGTTTATGTCATGACTATTTAATTGGAATGACAACTTGAATTAAATCTTGTCATGGTTGAACTTTCTTGGCTATCTTGATCCTGCTCAAAAATTGCTAAATATGAAATTTATCAAAATTAAGTGCTAAAGCTCAAAGAGTGATTGTTGATAAATGCAAGATCAAGGTTATGTACTATCGCACTTCTTCTTTACGAGACTGCTTATCATTGCACTTTGATATGAACTTGGAAGAGGTTGTGTATGACCGAAACCATGAAACCTTAAGCTTGTGATTGCTTGGCATGGTTGAAAAGTAAGGCTGATGGTGCATATAATTCCTTGCAATTGTTATTATTGCAATCAATCAATGAATCAGTTTTCAAGTATAAATAAAGTGCACAAAAATTCAATGTTTTCGTGTTTTGAGATTGTTGAGAAAGGAGATCATGCCATGCAATAAATTGTTAATAATACTTGATTTCTAGTTATGCTTACTCTACATTGTCTTTGTGTAGATTTGAGGGTGCAAGTATTTTTGATAGCATGGCTTGGTGATGAATTTGCAACATATATGGATGACTTAGAATGCTCGTTACATATAAAAAAATTGTCAAATTTTTAAAAAAAAAACAAAAAGATTTTGTTTTCTCTCTTTTGTGTTCTTGATGAATCCATTGTCAAAGGGGGAGAATTTTGCCACTTTGGAGAATTTTGGAGGAGAATCTTGGAAAACTTTATACATGCTTTACACATGCACATGTTCTTGTTTAAGTGGTATTCATTCATTCACTCATATTTTTCCTTTTAGGGAGAGATTTTCTTATTTTCACCTAGGGGAGTTTTTCACCTTGAATATTTGTCAAAGGGGGGGATTTTGTGTTTGTCACTTTGGCTTTTGATTTTAGAACTTTTTGATTTCAAAAGCTTTTCTCGTGAGATGAATGCCAATGTTCAATTCTAAGTGGTGTTGCCAATGTTTTCATCAAGGGGGAGATTGTGAAATCATGTGCTGAAAAATTGGCTTAGTAATGGAATTGGCATTGCAAAGTGGTTGTGCTCATAGCATGTGTGGTGTTTTGGCATGTGTTGTTTCAGATGTTTACTTGATATGTTTGTGATAGCATGGTAATGATTCTGCTTGATGCAATGCACTCGTGTGAGTGGTTGCATGGACTGATGTTGAGTCAAGTCGTGGACTTGTACTCGGAGTTGTTTCTTGTTTATTCATGTGCAGGTGTTGCTCGAGGGCGAACATGGTCGATGACGGGACCGGAACTAGGTTCATGGAGGAACTGAGGTTCGGGACTAGATTCAGAGAGGAATCGAGGTCTTGGTGGTCAAGGATGTCATGCGGAACGTTCGGGCTAGAGAACATGCACATGAAGGCTGGTTAGTCACGTATTTATAGCATGTGGGCTGTACATACGTGCAAGAGTTGTTTTTGGTCATGTTGGGCCAGGTTGAGATGTATACAAACTCTTTCCATGTTGGAAGTGGAGTTATATTCAATCTCTTTATGTTTGCTCAGTATAAATAGGGGGAGGTGTCTCCTGTTTAGATGAGAGAGCTAGGTATTAAAGTTTGTACTCTTTTATTAGGAGTATTGTAACCAGACTAGCAAGAAAAAATAAAGAATCAGATTTTCCTCAGCCGGCTGGACGCAGGAACCGAAAGCTCCACGCGATGCTACAGTAATCGCGCAGGTTACTGTTCATACACGGTTTGCTACAGTAATCACTTTCTGGTTTTCTCTCTCGTTTTGGTTCTTATAGATTGATTCATTGTCTCTCTTGATTTAACGTGTTTAATCTTGATTTGATCCATCCAAAAACTTTCTAGAGTATCAACTTAGAGTTCCTGAAAGTTTCGTTGGTTAATCTTTTGTAGATTGTGATTAATCACGAAATTAGGGTTTGGTCAATTCTCGTCATAATCTATCACAGCATGCTTGCGAGTTTAATAACTTTTGATCTGTATGTCCGATCGAGCTGATTCTTTTTTTGTTAGATTCGTATTGGAATCTAGTTTCTACAGTTCAAATTTCAGGTCAATCCGACGGTTGGATCTCCGGGTATTAGCGATTTACCGAATGCATCTACTCTGTTTTGTTGAATACGAAGCAATTATTTGAGTCCGAATTGGGGTGAATTTTTAGTAGATCAAAATTTTAGTTTTAGCTTCCGCGCAATCATTCACCCCCCTCTGATTGCTAGTTTAGTGTATATCGATCCTACAGATTCAAATAGTATATAGGACCTATAGTGGTGCAATATGTCAAATCTCCACTACTACAGCTACAACCACTATATTTTTTTAAGAAGAAAATAGCGGTATTCGGTTACAGGTCGTACCGGATTGAACCGGTAGGTTACATACCGACTGGAAAGAAGTCTCTTTGTACTAGTGTTTTTAAGAAATAAACTTATATAACACAAAGAATACAATACTTTGAGGGATAATCAACATATAAGAACGGAAAAATTTAACAAACTGGAATAAAACCAAAATAGAGACTGGTTACCGCCCTGAGCACAAATTAACTAGCTAAACCCTACCCTTAGATCACAAAATGTGTCTTAAATTCTCTCTTTACGAAGAACAAATAGATCTACAAGCTACATCTAAAACAAGTATCTTCAATTAATTCTCTCTTTACCAATCTAGCTTCTTTGATCATAAAGAACAAATGGATCTATATTAACCTACATTTAAACTTAGAATCTTCAATTCTCTCTTTACCTAGCTAGCTACATCTTGAATACAATGCAGTTATAACCAAATACTACTTTAGATCACAAAGAATAAATGGATCTACACTAAGTTAGATCTAAACCATCTTCAATTCCCTCTTTACCAAGCTAGAACTTGAATATAATACAACTAGAACCAATTACTAACATTAGATCATCAAGAACAAAAGGATCTACAACTACTCTTCTAAATCCACGGTCTCCTTTCACCAGATCGCCTCATAATCGCAGCCACTTGAAAAATAGCTCAGGAAACCCTAAAAACACTAAGTGGGTCGGGGCTCTCTGTACTTATTTCAGAGAAATTCTTGTCATCGATGGTTTTAGCCAGAAACAATCAATGATGACTACCATTCATATCACTAACGGTTTTTGCATAAAAGTGTCAATGATGAGAATTCACATCACTGATGGTTTTAGCCAAAAACCATTAGTGATGTGAATTAGACAAAAACTGTTAGTGATGTGAATAATAGTCATCACTCATGTTTTTTTTGCTAAAACCGTCAGTGATAAGAAATTACATAATTGACTGTTTTTGCCAAAAACCAATAGTGATGTGAATGGTAGTCATCACTGACGGTATTTGGTTAAAACCATCTGTGATGTGAGTATTATCACTGATGGTTTTTGCCAAAAACCGTCAGTAATATCAATGGTAGTCATCACTAACAGTTTTTGGATAAAACCGCTATTGATGATTAACTATCACAGACGGTTTTTCAAAACCGTCGGTGATGAGGGGTCTAATATAAGCCTTTTTATAGTAGTGGAAGTTTATATAGTATAGTCTTACAAGACTGAATATATTGCAGCGAAAATTCAAAAGCCTTGTGGTATGCCTATACAAACCCTGAGACAACTGACAAGGTATAAACCCTAGAAAAACTCGTTATTGTTTTTCCCGTATCCTGCGTCAAAGTCTACGTTGTCTTGGGAATTTGGTAACTTCACCTAAAACAACAAATTAAGCAAGGTTGAGTACTTGTGTACTCAGTAAGACTTGTAGTGTATCACACATATATAATAGATACAAGCAGGTTATTTTGCATAAAGTGAAGTTAAACAAGAATATCAAGTAGTAATTTACAAACAGAATTTGTAAAAGCAAGTTTGACAGATAGGAAAATAAAAAGTATTAAGCATAAAGTAACAACTCACAATCCTTCATGATTGTGAGTAACACATCATTTCACTGCAATCGATGGCATACAATATCAACTTTCCTTTGCCAATCCCTAGCATAAAATCTGAAATAATAGCTTTCCAACAATTTTATCAATTTAGTTCTTTTTGAAAATAACAAAACCTTTAACTACTCTCAGTTCACTAAGTGTCCCTTGACCGTGAGAACGGCTTTTCGAAAAGATTTACACTTTGCATATGTGTACGGCTTTACCCACAAGACATGACCGATTCTTTTTGCAGATCATTAGCACACTTTCTTTGGTGTGCCGCAGAGAGTCATGACATAACCGTTACATTACATAGACCTAAATTTGCACCAGTCCAATGATGACAAACCCATACTGTGGCGGCAGAAAATATTTATACAATCACTGTATGACAAATGGTTATACACCCTATTGTCCCACTTCTCCCAATAGTGTGGCATACACCATTGTATTGGTATGCATTTCACCCACACCTTTGTGTGGACGCCACTACGAGTAATCCATCTTAGAAAGCTCGTACTACTCCAGCCTTCCAATGTGCAAAGCTAAACCTAAGTAACTTAATAGGCTAAGGCCATCCCAAACCAGCACTTCTGGTTGTACGGATATTCTTGGATCATACAACACTACGTTCGGTCCTTAATCTAACCCGGGTGATAATCTCCCCTATCTACGTGCAAGTTCCATGCACATCCGGATATTGTCAACAATCACTCACGTTAAATCATAGTTTTATTTTCATTTTTACCAAAATATCAGCAATCTTTAACTCATAACCAACCTTTTTAATCATATCCAACATTTTTAAATAATAAAGAATAGCATGTCTAATTATCCCCATTGCTAAAGCATGGCTAAGTATGTGTGTTAAGTAATCGCATATACCCATGTTGACATTATGTATTGTCTAACCTTAACCTAGAGTTATCAAGATTGACAGTTCAATATTTATTGAGGAAGTTACATAAGATAACATGTATATCTACCAATACCACAATATAGCGAATTTACTAAAAATACACTCATGCATAACAGGTTTGTCAAAAACAATATAAACTAATTTAAATAATAGGATCAATATGATCAAAGGAGGTGCTTGCCTTGCTCAGTTGTTCTGCAGCATTGTTGACATTGACGGTAGTACTCTCGAAAATGTTTTAATATGAATCAAAATAGAAGGTTCTGGTGATAAAAACATTTTAAATGTTGATTTCTTTATTATTTGAATTTATTTGTTTGTGTTATGGATTTTATGATTTATATTAAGGTTAGGTTTTTAATAGGATTCAGATGCAAAGCATGTTTAAATAGAATCATTTTTGCAAAATATGACAATCTTGTCTTAGGGAGCATTTTTAAAACTGGTCCTATTGGCATTACTGTTTATTTGTGATATTGTATTCATATTCACTACTATAGGAATGTACATCACAATCAGTTCCTTTTCACCATCACAGTCGGTTTTGGTGGCGATACAAAGTCATTAGACAGTGATGAGGAGGCGCTATCACAGTCAGTTTTTGCTCGATAGTGATGGATACCACATCACAATTGGTTCCAACCTAGAACAGATTGTGATGTGGGTGCCGGTGTTTCTTCTTGGTACATCCTCCCTAAAACAACAAAGATTACACACAATATGCATATCACATTCACAATATATATAGAACACAAACACTTTATAATACACATATCACATTCGTTCACAATATAGAACACAAACATACTTAACAGTCAGTACACATATCACATTCACATGATGTAATATTGTTTACATATGGACTAGTAGGAGCCTGTCGGGTCTCTAAACCTACCATCCTACGCTAGAACTTCTGTCTAGTACCACTGGCATATGTGATCTCGTAATTTGTTGAGATCTTTGTGTTTGTAAGCTCTTAAGGGGGATATCGATCTTTCTACAAAATTTGTATGTAAAAGACTGGGTGTATTATGCATGTACATATACCTTAGGGAAAAGGTGTGCACCGTTAACCAGGATCAACATGTGATGCATGACGTAGAAGCCGCACAGGTCGTCGCACACCTGTTGATGACACTGTGAACAAAGAAAACCAAATTAAGGGACGAAGAATAGATGTCAGAAAAAATCCTATGCTAGGCACTTGTACCTTGAAGAACTTCTACTCCAGCTAGTCCCCTCGTTTGTCATCGTGTCGCCCTCCTTCAGTAATGTAAGACAAGAAAGCCCTACATACATTAGAGAGATGCCATTGAGGCAAAAAAAAATGAACTTAGTTAAATACATAAAGTGTTAGTATAGAGGAATGTATTTACTTCTTCAAAACAGGCTTTATCGCGTAGGTCATCGGTCTCTTCTCGATCGAGTTAAAAATATAGACTTTGTTTTCACTCAGAGCAACAATAAATAGAACCCAATGGTTACAGTGCAAGAAAATAAGTTCATATGTGGTTTAAGTGCGTACAAGTAATTGAAGGGTCAAGTAGTACTTACTCCTCGTGGTACGGGAATAGAATGAAGTCATTTTTTGCCTTAGCCTGTAATGCCTGCTAGATGTAGTTGGTAAGGAATTTCGATTTAAGCCTAGCCATGTTCACAGACACCATCTCGGGGTCGATGAACCCAATTGGGTGTTGACCCGTCACAGCTCGCTGCCTCATTATCCTGCAACTCGTGTCAATTGTTAAAAAATATAATACAAAATCCTATAATAGTCATAAGCTCATGTTGTATGGTGCGATACTCACAGCTTCCAGGATCGTACAGTAGAAATATCGATGGCTTTCAGGCTGTACAAATGGAATAGATCCTCAAAACTCACTGGGAATGTTGCATGCTCATCGCGGTGGAAATGTCTCCCTTGATGCCTCACATTGAAATCGATGTGACGCTCAGCCTCATTCGCCTTGTCAATGTGCCATCCATGGAGCAAGCGAGTGCACATGCCTAGAGAATTCAATTCGTTGCTAGGGACAAGGGGCTTTCCATGTATGTACCCTTTATAATCTCGAGTGACCTCTGTGACCTCTGTCAACCTTGCTTTCTGGATAGAAGGAGTCTCCAAGGTCGGGACAAGGGGCTTTCCATGTGTTTGAGGGGCGTTGTGGTCTCTGTCAACTTTGCCTTCTTGATAGAAGGATTCTCTGAGATCTTCTGTGGTTCTTTGGTCATCGTGCTAGTCCTTTTGCGCACTAGGTCTTCACTCTGCGTAGGAATCAATTTGGACGAATGAGTCATCATGGTGGTGGGAGAAAGAGTAGGAGGAGTAGGTGTAGGTACAATAGGAACCTATTGTCAGGGACTAGTTACCCCGCACAGGCAATGACCGCTGGGCCCAAGCTCACTCGACCAAGGCCCGAGCTCAATCGACCAAGGATTGAGCTCACTCGACCAAGAGCCCAGCTCGCCATTAAGGTCAGGCCCGTAAGACTCGGTTGGATTGTGGAAACTGGCGGTTACCAAGTCAAGGAGGGGCCTTTAAAGGATGAGTTAAGGCGAACGTGGGCAACGGTTCCCAGCGCCATTACCGCCATACTTCATTACTCATTATGTCCAGATCTAGTGCCACTCCCCCGAGAATCTCGCCCGGCCGTTTTACTGTAATGAGCTAAGCAGTAGAGATATAAAAATCTTCCCCCTACGCGGGAAGAAAGGGACAACACAGGCGGTATACAGGACACGACACAAAGAACCAGCGCTCGACCTCGGCTCGAGCACCCCTTGTATTCAACCACTGTACATCATCGTCTACTTTTCGCCTCCGGGCAAGACTGGAGTAGAGCTGTTACCCGCACTGGGGGCTCGAACCAGTATAACTCCTCATGTCAACCGCACTCTTGTTCTCACCATTAGCGGCGATCAGAGTTCCTTCCTTCGGGCGAGCACGATCTTGGGTTCCACTCCTACATCACTACCCACCTTCTTCTTGCGGTCAGGCGATCTCGATCGTCGACACCTACAAAGCATATGCATATGTAATGTGTTGTAGTACTGGAATGATCAAGAAGACACGGGATTTTTACCTGGAGTAGTGTGACAACCATCGTGGGCCACCTGATGAACGACATCCGTGTTTACCCGAGAGTGGTGATATGTTCGTTGGGGGGAACTCCAGAACATGAGATAGGAAGTCTTCGTGGACATAGTCCACCTGCACCCTCATGTAGCCTTTCCCCAAAGGGTTACTATGCATCGTGTTAGTCTCCTTGAATGGAAATGCAACCCTACGTCCAGTCTCAACAGGAAATCCATCTTCCATCAACAACGAGCTGGCACTTGGCAAGTGCCTGTATGAAGTGCGCAACTTGATCAGAAACATTGTTTATCTTACTCCCGTAACTATAAGTCAGAAACAATTATTAACTTTAGCTAGGGACCAGCCTAATAATTTTTGGAAGCGCAGCTGCTAGGGTGGGGCATAGGACTTTCTACGAGAGGTGAGGCCATCTGACTCTGACTCTGGGAGATCATCGCCATCATCTCGGCCCTCGGGCACTCCTCATGTGCCATCATCTCCTCCCTCATCTCCTCCATCAGCTCCTCCCTCAGCGTGTCCTTGAGTCACTCCGCACGTGCCTCCCATGATCTTGATCTTGCACTGGCAGCATTCTCTTAGAAGAAGGACCTCTTCTTATACCCCACACCTGCGGCAAGCACCCGGCCCTTATAGTCGGGATTCCTGATCACCGAAGACTGGATGTCCTTCGACCCATGGCTCTAAAATGTCCCTTGTTCTTTCTGCTGGCTTACCTCATCCTACAAGAAGCGAATATAAATTAGTTCTAAATTACAATGGGAAGGATCAATTACAATGTACTAAGTTAGATGTCTTACGATGGTGGAGACAATCAGCGCGGTTGCGGGGTTTGGAACTACAAGCCAATCTTTGGAGTTTTTCTTCGTCCTTTCTAACACCCAGTCGCGTGCCCACTCCTCACATTTGTGGGAGTAAGTCATCGTCATCCCAGAGTTCGCACATTCCTTGGCTAGTCACGCCCAACCTGCCTTCTTTCCTTCATAGCCGGCGGAACTGAGGTGGTGCGTGTGTGTGTTCTGCCTCTGGATAGTGATGTTCTTCTCTCTCAGCTCCTCCTCCTCGGGCATACTCTTCATCCTTTTGAACTACTCCCGAACATCGAGAGTCACAAACGGATACCTCTCGAAGGGAGTATGGCCTTTCAACATGTACTCACCATGTGTGATAACCCTGAAGTGCCTCAAAGAAACACCCATATTCTTCAAGGAGTACCGTCTCGCATTGCTTTAATCTTCCTCTGGTATAATCCATTTCCCCTTAACTTCGTCCCACAGTCGATTCTTCTGCTCGGTGCTGACTTCATTCCTCTAGTCCTTAACCGTGATCGGCACTCTCTCCCTCACCAATTGGCTGAGAAAAGATTGGTAGCACCCCTTATACTTGGGAGGACCTATGCAAACCTCCATGAAATCCAAGTGGAGAACCTGTGGCATTCTCCCTGAGGCCCCTTTATTCGGTCCTCAGGCCTTTCTCACCTTACTTGGTCCCTCAACATTTGTTACCTTACTCGGCCCCTCAGCATCACCTTCTATTATGTCTGGCAATGAGCCGGTGCTCTCTCTTTGCGACATTTCGAATATATATATATATCAAACCTAAACATAATGAGAGAAAGCAATTCATATATCTGAAATGGTCATATATTTCACATGAGAGAAAGCAATTCATAGCTATTATGTCGACTTGACAATAAATCATGTAAATTAATAGATTAATAGATAATTCATAGCATATAATTGTACTAGCATATTGTAGTAAATTAATAGATTAATGGATGATCTTAAAGAAATATCTATCTGTTGACCAACTAAGTACGTACCAATGATGACTCCAAATCTCTAATTAGGTTAGGTTTTAACCCCACTCGAGAATATGTGGTTCGGGCAAGTTCCTAAGCTGTTATACAACTCCAGATAAAATTTCGGTAACATCTCCTCGCTGTTCTCCAAATTCACGTCTCAACAACAAGTCAAAAGGGTGTGTATCCGGAGAACACCAGGGAGATACTGCCGAAACTTTCTCTAGAGCTGTACAATAGCTTACGAACTTGCTCGAACCACATATCCTTGAACTGTCCAAAAATGGACAATTTGAGACTGCTTGCTTATAAATATGCCATTGCTGCATATTTATAAACAAGCAACCTCGAACGGGAGACGTAGGTTACCCAACCTAAACTCTAACATTGATCATATTACAACAACAATAATGACATATAAAGTAAAAGTCGTTGTAAGGATATTGATCATATTACAGCAATAAAAAAGATATTGTGGACAAAGTTAAAGTACATATGCTCGACAATAAGCACTATTTTGAACTAGCATGTCAACTTTTACTTGGTCACTAAGGGAAAAGGAAAGGGAACATTGTTTTGCTTGTAACATTGTTTTACATTGGTTCTGGAATTGTTTCTCCTCGTCAAACATAGTAATACATATTATCCCTCAGAAGCTTCAAAACCGGTAGTGATACATCACTACTGTTTGGTTACCACCCGGCAGTGATATCGGAATTTTCACTATCTGTTTTTCACCAGAACCGGTAGTGATAATTATTTTCCCGCGTGATAATTATTTTTTCGCGCAATCTGAGCTTATCACTACCAGTTCTGTGCAGAACCGACAATGATAAGTATCTTTATATAGGTGGGCGTCCCCTCCCGATCGAGCATAACAGAGAGGATCTCTGTCTTTGCTCGGTGTGAATGATTTTGGTGACTTGCTGCAGAAAAATTGTTCCAAAATTCATCTCGTATTTCTCCCCAATGTTAGTAACTTGATCTACATTATATTTGTAGTTAGATTTTACTTTATAGATTGCTCTACATACTAAACCGGTAGTGATAAGTATCTTTATATAGGTGATTGTTTGGTGTGAACATTTTAGGTCGGTAGAGCTAAAATTAAGATATAGCTAATTTAGTGAATAAATTACAATTCTTATTCATTTTAGTGATTTAGTGGATTTTTAAATAATGAAAATTGCTAGATGGACCATATATCTAATTATAATTATTTTAAACAATAAAACATTGTTATATGGAATTTTAAAAAGTGAAAATTGCTAGAGGAATTTTAAATAGTGAAAATTGCTAGATGAATATTTAAATAATGAAAAATAGTAGATGGATTTTCCAATAATGAAAATTAGAAGATACATTTTAAAATCTAATTATTTACAAATATATCCTTATTTTCAATTATATGCTTATTTGATGTATGTTAATTTAATTTATTAGCACTACAAATAATTTAATTTATTAGCACTACAAAACAAATGAAATGAATAAATCATTTAAATAATAAAAAATTGCTAGATGGATATTTAAATAATGAAAAAAGGTTGATGTATTTTAATATAGACAAGATTGGTAGATGGATTTTTAAATCTAATCATTTACAATTATATTGTTGTTTGCAATTATATGGTTATGTGATGTTTATTGATTTAATTAATTAGCACTGCATGTCTAATGTAAGAATGAATTATTTTGTGATCGTTTTTTGATTTACTGAAATTTAGTTTGATATAATTAATTGTAAATGGATCGAAGGTGGATGTATGACACGGACCGTTGCGGCCCAGAGTTCTTTAATGGTGTGACTTGTTTTCTGAACGCGGCTGCGGCGCACAAGTCGAAGAAGCTGGCGGACTATATGTGCTGTCCATGCGTTGATTGCAAAAATGAGAAGTTGTTTTCTTCTGGGTGGGTTTCGAGGAGTTGTATATGTTGTACCAGCAAGATGCCCTAGACGTGAATATACTTGGACTGTGGACTTTGTAAGTCTCTACGTATATTATTGTGCATTCTTGTACTGTTTAATTGCATGTCTAACTTCTTTCTTATGTAGAATAGAGGTACAGACATGTAGAAGAAATGGAAATGACAATTTAGCATTTCTAGATCTAGGGCTTATCAACAAGAAGCTTGTGAAGGATAATCCACAAGATATTACAAGAAAAGTGTTTGGTATCATCCCTACAGGAAAAATTTTGAAATAATAACCGACTTTCCATGCATGAGGCAGGACCCGGGAAACAATTTATGTGCATACTATGTATGTACAAATATACATTCAAATGTCATGGAGATTGTCGGCTATAACGAAGCCATGTTATATAATTACACACTACTACAGAACAGCACATCACTACCGGTTCAAAAATGCCATCACTGTAGGTTATTGGTACCGGCTGTTATTGGTCGGCAGTGATACTCGGGGATTATCACTGTCGGCTGGTTCCACGAACCGGCAGTGATAAGTTCTCCCCCCGGCTTAACTTTCGAATCGGTAGTGATATGTTCGCACTGCCGGCTCTATCCCAACCGACAGTGATATTGTAAGGCCCCTATTTTTGATAATAAATATCAACAATGGGTACCATGTGCTTTTCGTACTAGTCCCATGATCAGTGGCTAGCACGCACAATTACAAATTGATATCACAGTCATACACAAACTTTATTATCACAGCGAAAGTAAGGTACATAATATTCTTACAATACCAAAAGTAAAACATTTCAGTGGAGATATTTTTCTTGTAGTACGCCTTTAACCAAATATCCCCATAGGCAACTGACAAGGAAGACCCTAGTAAAATTCATCGTTCAACCCCGAATCCTGCGTCATAACATGTATCGTCGGGGTATTCTGGTTCTTCACCTAAAAACATCAACATAGGCAAGTTGAGTACTTACGTACTCGCAAGACTTTTAGCAAAACCTATAATATACATGCAAGCCAATTCAAAGGGAAGGCTTATGGTTGTTTTGCATAAAGGTAATTTGAAATGTAAATACTGAATAGTAGATTGCAAACGGAATTGAGTAAAAGAGATTTAATACAGAAAATAACAGAATGTAAGTACTATTAAGTAAAATTTCACGAACCTGAGTATTTTGACCATATCATGACCAACTTCTGCCAACACCCGGTAGAATCCAGTTTTATGAAAATATAAACATCTAACTAGTGCTGGCGCACCAAGACTCCCATAACTGCAGGAACGGCTTTTCGAAAAGTTTCACACTCTGCAGAGGTGTACAACTTTACCCACAAGTAATGATCAACCCCTTTTGCCAAGCCAGTAACACACTTTCTTTGGTGTGTCGGTAAGGAGATCATAACATAACCGTTACATTACTTTATCCTAACTTTGCACCAGCCTGATGACGTTAAACCCATACTATGGTGTAAATATTTGTACACCATCCTTTGCACAAAGAAGGTTAAGTATATCCATAGCATGGCGTTCACTGTTAGATCAAGAATGTGACTCCCAACACCTCGGTGTGGGCGCCCCTCCGAGCAACCAGTCACTGAAGAAGCTCGTACTACCCCAGCCTACCAATGTGCAAAGCTAGTTTTAAGTAACTTAATAGGTTAAGACTGTCTCATACCAGCACTTGTGGTTGTACGGTAATTCTTGGGTTTAACAAACACGTAGTTCAGTCCTTAATCCGACACGGGCAATAATCTCCCCTACACTACGTACAAGTCCCTTGTACACTCGGCTATTGCCAATAATTGCCCGCATCAAAACCATAGTTTTATTTTCATTTTTGATCAAAATACCAACCATAAAGAAGGTCATACCCATTAATGTCATATCCAACATTTTTAATAATGTCAAAGTTTTATATTGCTTTAAGCATGGCTAAGCATAACACTAAGTGTGAGTAACCCAAATTGACATCAAGTATTGTCTAAGTTATTCTAGGGTTATCAAGGTTCACAAATTCATACTTATCAAGGAAGTTCTATGTAACTACAGGTACAACTACCATTACCCACAAAATAGCAGACTTTGATAAAAGTAAGGTATGCAGTAAAACATTTAATGAAAATATTTATAAAACTATGATCAATATGATCAAAGGAGGTGCTTGCCTTGTTGATTATTCTCGTAGTTGAATTCTTGATCGTCTTCGACTACTCCGGGTTCGTCGGGTTCTACACGTCGTATAATAATAGCATAACAAATAATAAATTTCAATAGGGCCAAAAAGAAATCAGATGGAAAAATTCAAATAAAACAATTTCATAAATCAGGGATAGTTGCATGGGTCATTTATTATTATTTTACAATTTAAAGGATTAAATTCATTTGGATTAATATTGAATTACTTTACTACCTATTTATTAACTAAAATTTTTCTTATAGCAAATCCTAAGTATTTTTACATATTCAGGTTCTTAATATTACCAGGAGGCTAACAAAATTTAGTTTACTCAATTTGGAGGTCATTTGCAAAAAATATATGAATGGTATGTTTTAGATTCTTTCTTTAAATTTAAATTTAAAATTCAAACACAATGCACTTCCATAATATTTTTGCATATTCTAAGTCTTCCTGATTTACCATGAATTTATAAATTTATTTCACCTTATTTGGATTAATGGTTCAAAAGTTATAAGCATTTGAATATCCTAGGGTTTGAAAAATACTGAAAATTCGGAAATTTACCAAAAAATGGAAAGTACACTTTTGCGACCGAAGTGCGCTTTCCATTTTTAGCTGCACCGGGCCGAGGCACTGAGGGCTGGGCCCAGTTGGCAGCGAGAGACAGCGTGCACTAAGCGACTGACACAGGGGACCGTGCGGTGTGCGTGGCTGACCGCCGGGGCCCGCATGGCAGAGGCTCGAGCGTCGCGTGCGACTGACACGCGGAGCCCACTAGTCGGTGACCCGAAGCAGGGAAGGAGATTCCAAGGCTCACCAGCGGCGAAGCATCGTCGGAGGAGTGGAATGGGTTCCACTTTAGGCATCAGCATGCTTGCGCACGTACAGGGGTGGTACTACTTCGGCCGGTGGTGGCCGGAGTTGGTCTACCACCGTGAGGGGGCGGCGGCCATGGCCGAGTGGCGGCAGAGCAAAACTCGATTTCCCGCAGCTCATTTTCACCAGTATAAGCATCAGTGAGTCTCAAGGATTCGGTTTTTGCCTTTTACTCAAAGAAATTGGTATCGGAGAGGGGTTCTCACCGTGCGAGGCGGCGGTGGCGGAAGGTGCTTGGTTTGGCAGCTCACCGGAGAAAAAGAACTCCAATTGGGGGTGGTGATAGGTTCTAGAGGTTGCTAGGAGGCTATAGGTCAGATGGTTCGGGAAATGGTTCAACAAAAAGCTTGTTTGAGGTTTTCCCCCTTTTCTCGGTTGGTCACCGGAATTGGGGAAGAAGAAGGTGCAGGTGAGCTACTTGAGGTTTGCAAGGTTTCGGTCGACGGCTGCGGTTACCAGAATGGGGTTCTTATAGAGCGCAAAGGTAGTTTGGCGCAGGTTTGCGTTGGTCGGTCAAGGCGGTGTCGTGGCTGCGCTCTTGGCCGTTCTTTGGCGCGGGAGAGAGCACGTTGGCCGAGGCAGCTGCGGCGTGTCCAGGTGAGGTGTAGGTGGGCGGCTTCGGGCGACGAGTTGCGGCGCCGACTGGAGGTCGCGACAAGAGGAGAGGCGGCACTGACTAGCGAGAGAGAGCGAAGTGAGAAGATAGAGAGAAGAAGAACGGAGAAGAAATGACTGACGTGTGGGGTCGAGCTAGCAGCGAGAGATGTCGGCGACGCTAGGGTGATTTGCTAGACCATTCGGGACAGACTGAAGACATTTCACCGTATTGGAATGGTTTTCAGGTTCAAGATTTTATGATAATTTTTGTAGAGGTCTGCAAGGAAGATTTAAGGGTCTGGTAAAATTTCTGGATAAAAATGATGAGTAAACGTATTGTTAAAAATCTGACAATGCACAGTTATTAATTTTGGTTGATTCTAGTTTTTATTTAATTGAAGGTCAAGCTCAGTTTATTATTTTATGATACTTTTTGAGAGTATTTGGAGTAGTATTATTTACCTTGGTTAAAATTTAAGATTTTTATATTTGCTATTTTATTTTTAATAATTTTGACATTACTATCTTCAGTTTTTTAGTCTCTCTGTTTCTGAATTTTTAAAATTATCAAATTATGGGATAAATTCTTGATATTTTTACCAGAGATGGATAGGGATAGGAAGTCAGCATGGTACAAATTTTAACTCAGGTTAAGGTCGGGTGACTTCTGAAGAAATCTTACAATTTCAGATTTAGATTATTTCCTCATGATTACTTTTGCCATTTTAATATTTTATTGATCCAGATCAATGCAAGTTGCATATTCAGGATCCTAGATGGATCTGGGATTTATCTGAGATTTTTACAAATTTTATTGATTTTGGATTTTTACCTTTTTACTTTTTACCATTTACCATATAGCTCATTAGGATTTCTTTTAATAGGAAAAAAGCCAACAATAATTCCATTAATTCAGAAAAACCAGAAAATATAAAAATAAATCACATGAATATTTTTGATACTGTATTTATTGTTTTATTAAATTTTGGGCTGTTAGAGATATGCCGGCAAGGATTGCCTGTTCTGTAGTAGTGACACATTGATGCCTACTTTTCTTTCATTTAACATATATCATCATTAATTAACTTTCTCTTTTCTTTAATAACAGCGCTCCAAGCTGAGAACCAACAAGTTATTACTGACAAAAATTATAGCAATTCAAGAACAGATCGTCGGATTCATTCATGATGAGATCATCAATCCAAACAGCAAGTTCCACGAGTAGCCTCATCGCCCTCATTCCTTCGATCTCGACCCGTGACATGCCTACTTCGACACCTTCTACTGTAGTCGGTGCAAAATCAAAGTGAATGAGATGTAGTCAAACTATATTTGTAAACAAACCATTGTAAATACAAAATATTGTGATGCTTTAATATATTTGAATTATGATTTTAACGATGCTTTATATACTATATATTGACACTGTATAAAAAATTGTATAAAAATATATATATTGCAAAAAAATATGCAAAAAAAATATTTGGTGCATGGCTTATCACTGTCGGTTCTTGGACAGAACCGGCAGTGACATGTAACTATCACTGCCGGATTGTGGTGTGAACCGGCAGTGATAGCTCGATATCACTGCTGGATGTAGATAGAACTGACAGTGATAGTCCTCATCACTGCCAGTTCTTGAGTCGACAGTGATAATCCCTAGTATCACTGCCGACACCGGTAACCGACAGTGATGGTGTTTTGGAGTCGACAGTGATGTAATGTTCTGTAGTAGTGACGATCTTAACTCAAATATATAATTTTTAACTGCCTAGACTCTTTATAGCTTCCTATAAAATAGTGCATATTAAACTATATGTACTCTCTCAAAAAAAATTATATGTACTACATATAAGACTTTTTATAAATTGTTTAATATTAAAAAATGCTTTTATGGTGATTGTCAATGCCGGCACATGCCCTTGCTCACTAAATCCTATTTCGAAAAATAAAAATTGAAAACCAATCCCTATAATTTTAGCCTATCTTCTATGTCCCCCAATAAGGACAGAAAATAATCACTAAAGTGGAGAAGGCAAAATTACACGCAATTGTACAGTCCAAGAACAATACAACTATGCAAATAATGCTTCTCCGTTATAACCAATTCGTAGAACTTTTGTTCTGTCCACCCCTTAGAAGCCACTTAGGCCCCATTTTGAATGTGGGAATTTTTCCTGATTTCTATGGAAATTGAATTGTTTTTTGAAAAATTATGTGAAATTTCTCCGTTCCAAAGGGCCTTAACATAAGAACAGTTCCCCATGGATAACCATGGGCCTTGGCTCAAAGGAAGGGTCAAAAGGAATTTCCTTATTTATCATTGTTAATTATTTATTTTTGAGGGTACGTGACACTATCACTTGTCCCTTCCTTTTGGTTTTGTTTATCATATACATAGCTAAGCTGAGACTAATGATGAGCATTAGACTACTCTTCTCCGATATGATTATAGCAGTTTTATATGACATCTATATGGGTTCAAGGGTTGAGGCTACTAGCTTTAAAGGCAATAGGGTAGTTAGTACACGCGTGCACTTGTAAAAATCATATATTTTTCCATGTTGGTAATCATTGTTTCACATGAGATGGATCATTGTGTTTGTACTTGTGTCGAAGGGAACCTACAACAGAAAGTTGGTCTTCAAAAGGAACGGGTAGGAGGGGTATCCCCCACACATGCACTAATCCGGCCTCCTCCATTAGATCTATTTCCAAAGAAATGCCAACACTTCTTGTCTCTAGAGCCTTCCCCCATTGTTACTTGCTCATATTTATAAGATCATTGCCAACAGAATACAAAGCCAAACATGGCACTTCAAGTAGATAAATAAGAACGTCACGGCGTCATTTCTTTGGCTAATGCACCTACATATATACACTGGCGGTGCTGGTGATAGATGTTATTGTTCAACCGTCGCATTTGGTTGATTGATTATAGTTTTTTTTGTTTTATTGAAAACATAAAATTTATATTCTTTATAATGGATTTGCAACTTCATCGATCATAAATTAGAGGTAAAAAGCTAGGAGGGTGCATTTAATGAGATAAGGTTTCCCAAAAGACAAATAAGGGTTATAAAATGATCAAGTGGAGTGTTGTATAAGGAGATCATCGTATGTTCATGCTCTATAGCTAGCCTTTCGTGTCATTGCCATTATCCTTGATAACCACTAGTTGATGACGAACTAATCGCAGATTAGTAGCAAAAAAACGGTGTGCGCATGCATGTGTGCGTGTGCACGCGTGCCTGTCTCGTTCATCAGCTGTAAAGCTACTCCATCTTGACAAGCAATGTCTCAAATAAGGCGGTTTACGTGCACGCGTGAGAAGAACTTTTGATAGGATACCGCCTAAAGTTAGGAAATTTGTATCGTCTGCAATTGTGTAGTAAAGACACGTCTACAGTTACTATACTCAATATCAGATCAAAAAGGAATTCTTGAGATCCTTATGGTTACTGAACCAATGTACTAGTATATAGACCTAAGTATAATGCAGTTAATGTAGTAACACTTAAACTTCCGAGATACACTTGGCATGAATGTTATAATTAATTAGCACATCTGGAGAGCTAGACTTACTGCAGATCCACATTGAATTGATCTAGGAATATTCCTTATCAGTACTTAACACTCTAATTAAACATGGGCCATTACTTTTAACAACTTTAGATATATGCCTCAGTTGTGTTTAATTGTAGAAATGTGGCTGCCAAGTAATATATAACGTACTGTGGTATAAAAGCAGAATCCTATGCAAGACATGTAAGGTCCAGAGATATGCTCTTACAAAATTGAATATTGGAAACTATATATGAATGACGACTAAAGCTAGATAGCTATGGTTATTCAAATGTTTACATGTTAATTTTGCGGTTATCCCTTTCAGACAATGCTAAACCTTTAGATATGATTATTAAAGGCAACTTGGAAGAAAGCTGCAGAAACATGGATGTGTATCTGCAGGGCTTTACTTCGTGCGGAAATATAGCTAGGAAGTGACTTAAGAGCTTGAATTAATGGTGGGTGTACATAATGATATGATCCTTAGTTATGGAAGTGAAACTAATTAAAGCCCCTTTAAACCTGTGGAAGGCAAAGAGGAAGGAGAATATTCTCTGTGTGATATGCCATTGAGATAAATTCTACTACCTTTTACGTTCTGATACATTCACTAGTCTTTGGGTGCTTATATGTGTATATATATAAAGTTCGTCAAGGACCTATATTACTCGAGTAATGCAAAACATAAAGGGCCTATACGCAAATATTTCATCAACCAGGAAATGTTAGTGTGACATATATGTCTACATGCAAATACAACAAGGAATAATATGGTATATATTTGCCTATTTAAGGCGTTCTTTTGGGTGTAAAGTTGAGCTTCTCTAAAAACTAGAAGTCGCACCCCAATTAACTTAGATGAGTATAAACTTCTGGTGACTTTTAAGCTGAAGCTGAAACTGGATCAAAACCTAAAGGCTTGTTGGATGTCCATCAGTGATTTAAATTAAAGAACCTCAATAACTATCCACGCTTAATCCAACCATTGAATTAAAAGAACTTCCAATCAAACTACGTGCACCATTTAGAAAAGGGTGGGTTTTTCCTTTAAAAGGAGCTTCAAGATATAAGTAGTGTGTGCTCTGGAATTTATAATACTTCATTGACTTTTAAGACCCTTTAATGGAAATAGATATCGGAATATCATCTCATATATGATCCGTCAGAAAATAATCCTCAACTGTAAACCAAATCCCACACACCAAGAAACGAAATTAAACATTACAAAATTTTGAAAAAAAGCTCCATGCTTGACAATATATAGTTAGCAACAACAAAAGGAAAACGATAATTCACGAGATAATGGCAACTTTTACTACCAAAACTCTCACTTATATGAACATATGTTCAATTTTTTGAATACTTTCTAAATAATATAGATGTATTAAGTTGTCAAAATATATAATATGTTTAACTTGGCCAAAATCATCAAGATCATAATTTGTACTTAAAACTAAACTGCGCAATAATCTATAGTTCTCAATTTAAAAAATCAAAATGTTACATCACTGCAAATAGTGGTATGAGGAAACAAAATAGCATATATATGCCTCTTTCAAATTATGTGATAAATAATTCTATAGGAAAAGGTTCAAACTATTATACTAAAACTTTTCTATGAAAATAGATTTAGTTATTTTTATTAAATTTTGCAAAAGATATACTTCATCTAGTTAAAAAAGTGCCATTTTTACCACTACTTACAATGTAATCTATTTTTCTAAAAACCTGACACTCCCTTCGCTGTTTTATTTATAAAGCATATTTTGGTCAGACACATAAGAACACTTTAGATTGAGAAAGTAGACATAAAATATCTAGAATGACAACTGTACCCTTGCATTAAGTGCTTTGAAAAAGGTGGTTGACGATGGTTTGTGGGTTGTCGTATATAATTTCCGAAAAGGAAACGTAATAAATAAGGCTAAAAAAGAAAGTAGCATTAAATCTGGACATACGCAACAAGCTTGCGAAATCTCTACTGTTGTAGCCCCAAGAAATTACCTTTTTCAGAATTAGTCCCCGTACGATTTTTTTTTTTGCAAATATAGCCTCTGGATCCGCAATCCTGCACTCCCGTGCGCTGCAATGCTAATGCCGCGTACGGGGAGTCACTACTACAGGAATATATATCATAATCGGTTCCGTTGGCGACAAAACTACAAACAAGATCATCACAGACGGTTCTAAAAGGTCATCACAAACGGTTTTGTGAACAGTCTAGAAACATGAGTTAGTGATGACAACAATATATCACAAACGGTTTTTGAACCGTCAGTGAAACTCACATCACAGACGGTTCTTTACTATAACCGTCTATGATGTAGAGTGTTTGTGATATCCTCCACGTCACAGATAGTTATAGTAAAAAACCGTATGTGGTATGTGATATATCACAGACGGTTCCTTATAAGGAATCATCTATGATATTAGTTTTTACTGCTAAATATTTTTTTATTTATTGGCTAGGTTCAGAAAATACTAGCCATGCCCTCTGAAACAAGCAGATTACACATCACAAGCAGATCACATATCACAGATTACATAAACACTTCAGAAATCAACTCAAATGTTATATTAACCAACATATCACATATTACACCACCATTTGAGAGACCAACTAAAATATTATATTAACCAATGGAATGTGCAATTAGAATTGACAAATTCACACAAGTTTTACAAATTAACCAATAGAATGCTCAAGTTTCACAAATTAGGAAGCGTGGAATGTGCCTTTTGGAGTTATGACCTCACGCATCAAGAAGTCACAGAGGTGTTCTTGAATTGCCTCTAGATGGGCCTTTTTCAATGTAGTTGCAACGCTGATCTTCTTTGTACCGATGACGGTTCGCATGTTATGGCAAACGTAGAAGGCACATTGGTTATTTCTCTGTCCCTGCTGGGCGCACCGCGAAAATAGAATTGGTTAGTTCCATGGGCATTATTACAGAGTGATATAGGATTATTGTGTAGTAGCAGCTACCGGAAAGAAAAAATCGTGTTTCAGCTTCAACGCGTCCTTGTGTGGCCCTCCACGATTTCTATACACTCTAAACACACTATGTGATTACAAAAAAGTTAGCCTCAGCTATTCCACGAGCTATAGGAGAGTTATCTATAGAGAAAACGTGATTACTTGTCAAGTAGTTTTCCGATATGCTTCAAGTCGTGGCTGCCCTTAGTTAATGAATCAATGTAGCCAACCTGGTTTTTTCTTGGTTCAAATACTATTAGAACCCAGTGAAACCTACATAGGGATAAAGCCATGGTTACTCAACCTAACTTTGAGTTGCGTGTAAAGTATAAATCAAAGTATAGCATATTGGGCAACACTTACGCCGGGTTGTACGGTAGAACTATGAACTCTGTATCGCGTTGAGCCAGCGATGCCTCTATCACGTAATCCTCAATGTAAGTAGCATTTTCTTTCATTTTTTTGGCTTGAGACTATGTGTGGGTCGAGGAAACCCACCGATATTTTCTTCCTTTTCGCTTCAAGGATCATGTATCTATATACACAAAAGTAAGGAGTTATATGACATTTATCGGTAATACACAAATGTATAGACCGTGATTGCACACATTTACAATATCCAGCATCTCATGAGCATGGCGTCGATGCATCGAGGTTGAAGAGATTGAACAAGTCCTTGAAGTTGACTGTGAAGAAGCCCCTAGACGACTGGCTAAAAATATGCTCGTGCTTGAAGATGATCGAGAAACTCGTTATGCGTGTTGCCTTTGGCTTTTTTGCTTCTTCCATGTACCAATCGTGCAATCTAATGGATTCCTTTGAAAGTTGTTGTAGGACCTCTTTCGTTACTAAAGGCTCTCCTAGTTTGAATTTTTGGGCCAACGGGGCATATTCATATTCCAGCTCATTCATGATCTGCTTGGATTTCGCCTTGTCTTCCTTTCTACTTTTGGTCGTCTTCACACGAGAGGAGTAGGCACGAAGTGTTTTATCGGCCTGAACTGATGCTCTAGGCACGATAGTCGATTGTGTGGGCTGGTTTGGTGCAGCTGGTGACTCCGGTAGCGCTGGTATCTCCGCCACAGCAGGTGGATCATGTTGTAAATGTTGCTCCGATGCTGGAGAATAGTCATCGATTAAGATGTCCCTCTTGCGCCACTGGATGAATGTGTTAACGGTATGCGCAGTGTCATGATCTTATCATTTGGAGGCATCTCCAGTGGGTGGGCTTGAAAGGTTCATTCACGTAATCCACACTAACCTTCGCATAACCCAGCGCTACTGGGCGACCGTGAACAGTTATCGCTCCACTGGTTGGATACACATGCCCCCAACCAGCCTGCAGGACAATAGAGCTATCGGCAAGCCTCACTTAGAGCTTGCACGGTGTGACCTCCTACATAACGATACACAATTAATTAGCTATGACATCCAACATATTCTTTGTACGGAGCATTCCAGACATATGTAGTACTTGGATGTCATCGATAGCAAATGTGCCATCGTGTACGTCTGTCTCAGGGACGGACGCACAGCTGCTCCACTGGTGAGTAGGGCTGAACTGTGTCATTGCTTCTGGGGCTTGCGCGGTCTGTGTGAGTTTGTCCGCAGCCACCCTTAGCTCCCACCTTTCCTCAAAGCTTTTTAGCTTTTCATCAAATTGCACTTTCAGCCCTGTCTCAACCTATTCCTTTAGCTCTTCTTTAATCGAAGCTACTAGCCATTCCCCATTCGGCTTTGGTTCTTTTCCTACTCCGGTATGTGTCAGAGTCCTGTGGGAATCCCATTTTCCAGGGGACGAAAACACCCAAGCCTCAGGTGCGACCAGGGTACTCCTTGCTTCTCAAGGGTGTTGATAGTACATCTTTCTCCCTGTCCGGCTGGAAAGAGGCTTGCGATAATTCTGAACTCAACGCGACTTGCAAGAGCAAGGCATGTCATGTCACTTATAATTATGAAGCAATTAGAAACTACGTAGTTCGATATCTCACTAGGCATTGGGACACATCCTCATCTGCGGGGTTCCTAAAGGACACGACGCCCGAAGATGTGGTATTTGACCTCCCTCTTAGCCAGTTTCGGACACGTGGGTCTTCGATTGAGGCAAATGGCCAGGATGCCCCTGTCAGAAGTGTCTCCTTGTCCTCCCTCCTCCATTGCTTGCTCTTACCCGCATACTCCGCGGTGCCGAGTCTGTGGGGGTGGGTGTTCTGGGTCTGTTGGGCCTTGAGCTCTTCACTCTGACGCACAAATTCTTCTGACGTCTTTATCTCAACAAATTGTTACCATACGTCTTGGTCAATGAAACCATACTTAGAGAATGGACTCCGTTCCTTCCTGACATAATTTGTGATAAGAGTGCTTTTGAAGTTCTTCTAGGCTTTTCCCGCCACTAGCAATGTGTATCGTTGCACTAGGTGCACGGCGTCTTCTCGGATCTCAAACGATGCAAAAATTTATGTGACTATGTTGTTGTGCTCCTCATCGGTGAGCGACTTCCAGGATGGACGAGTGATGGGCACCCGTTCCCGTCCAACTATCCCTCTCAAGCTCTAGAATGTGTTCACTGCCTTCAGAGGTTCGGTGGGGGTCCCGTCCTGCAGATTGACCACCGTGGTGGTATATCGGCTATGGGGCCTTTTATTTACGCCTCTTGGACAGTGCAATGGTTTTTCTATCTTCGGTTCATCAGATCCATTCGGCGGCAAGGATTGAGGGGACGTCATCTTCTTTTTTACTAGATAGTTCAAAAAGGCTTTCTTTATTTTTAGAACAAGGAAAGAGATTGATACCGAAAAATGGTATTATCTAATATCAAAGCATAAGAGCGTCTCATATTCAAGTAACTATCTAGTTCAAGGCCAAACATTTCTACTTTAATTGTTCAATTTAGCTTCTAAATACCCAAAATACATCATTGAACATACAACTTGAGAAACATGGAACACAATTTCCTCATTGAACAAATATGGCACTTTCCTCTAACCAAAAAACACAATCCTACTTACGATTAGCTCTAATTGTTTGCCAATCTTACACAGAATTTTTAATATTCACTTCTGCTATTTATATGGCAATTGCACAGGTCTTTCATGGATTATGGACATTTACCAATGTTACAAGAAGTGCCAGGATACATAATTTGACATTTATCAGCTAAAATCTGCACATCTCTGAATGCAAATATAGGATTTAATTTCATCATAAAGCTACAAATGTTTATTGATTATGTTTTTATTTCCAATGGTCAGGTGAAAGAACAGTATGAAACATGAACATGCACTCAGTCTTTGTTGGGTCTCCATATTCAACAAATCCAGTTAACAATGAATTGAACTGTACTGTATTTTGGTTGCCCTTCTGACTGAAGGTGTTTCCTGGTTCTATTTTTACAATCTAAGTGTGCAAAAGTTTCATGTGAATTCTATTTGCACGAGTAAGATATGAATGTGAAGTATTCCAGCATGTAAATTATTTCGCTGCTCCATCCAACAAAGAAGGCCTACAAGCAATGACAACCCTACGTTTTCTCAGTGAGTTCACATATCAAAATCACTTCAAATAGATTGGGGAAAAACATATCTGGACCTCCACCCCTTCCTCATTCCAACCCCACATGACCACAAGAAACAATTACAATCAGAGAAATGGCTACTACAAATTTATAAGTAAAGCAATGCCATATTTACCTCAGCAGCGCAGTGGAGGAGGAGGTCGGCGCGGCGTGGTGGAGGAGGAGGCCCGCATGTGTCAAGGAGGCCAACGCACGGGCTCAAGGAGAACGAGGACGGCACACGGCACGCGCTCGGTGTAACGACCCCCATTTTTACATAAAATGCAAAAATGGAAATCTATGTGCATGCAGTACTAGTCCCATGATCAGTGGCTAGTACGCACATTTACAACAATTGGAATCACAACCATACACAGTGATATTAAAGCGGAAGCTATTTATACATTGTATTTTACAATTCAGAGTATATATACATAGCACAGGAGAAGCAAAATCTTGTAGTGTGCCCATCCATACCTCAGGCAACTGACAAGGCATAAATCCCTAGAAAGACCGCTTTATTGAAATTCCCGCAACCTGCGATGAATGGTATTCTTCGGAACGTCGTTGTCTTATCCACCTAAAACAACATAATAAGCAAGGTTGAGTACTTTCGTACTCAGCAAGACTTAAGGTGGTATTTGCAAAATGCATAAATGCAGGCCATGTCAAAGGAAGCTTCTATGGTTAATTTGCATAAAGCAACATTGAATTTGTAAAACAAGTTGTAATTTAGAAATAAAAATTTTAAAAGCATGTTTGACTGATATAAAAGTAAGTAAAGCAAAAGTAATAACTCACAGACCTTCCTGGCGTGAATATCAGATCATCCATTGTCAACACATATCACAATTCTGCAATAATCACCTTCCAACAAATGTTCCCAATCCAACCATTTAGAAAATACCAAAACTTCTAGCTATGTTATGACTTTACCAAGTGCCCACAACTGCGGGCGCGGCTAATCGATTAAATTTACACTCTGCAGAGGTGTACAGCTTTATCCACAATAAATAATCAACCTCCTTTGCCAGGCCAGTAACACACTTCCTTTGGGTTGTCGGCAAGGAGATCATAACATAACCGTTACATTACCTAGCCCTAACTTTTCACCAGCCTAGTGACGTTAAACCCATACTATGGTGTAAATGTTTGTACAGTCGCTATACAGTAAATGGTTAAACATATCCTCCTCTATAGCTCTTCTAAAAGCACAGACGCTATTAATGTACTCGGCACTTACACGGTTCGCAGCGTACATCCAGCTTCAGTCCATCTACTTATAATAGATATATATATATAACAATAAGTGTTAAATAATGAAGTAGACTAGAAGTGTATGCACATGCACACATTCTTAAATTGGAGCACAAATTAACCAGCTAAACCCTAACATAAATCATAAACTATGCTAGATCTAAATAATCTTCGCTCTGTACCAAGCTAGCTATAATTTAAATCAAGTATATATATCTTCAATTTTCTCTTTACCAAACTAGCTACTCTTAGATCACAAACAACAAATGGATCTAGCTACAAGCAATATCTAAAATTAACATATATCTTCAAATTCTCTCTCTTTATCAAGCTAGCTAGCTAGCTTCATACATAAAAAAGAACAAAATGGATCTTCAATTCTCTCTTTACCTAGCTAGCACTACATCTTCAGAATAATACCATTAGAACCAATTACTACTTTAGAACACAAAGAACAAATGGATCTACACCAACCTACTAGATCTAAACCAATATCTTCAAATATTAATTCTCTCTTTATACCAAGCTAGATCTTAATTCGATCAACATAATGCAATTATAAGAACAAATCACTAACCTTAGATCACCAAGGACAAAAGGATCTACAATCACTCTTCCAAATCCATAGTCTCCTTGCTCCAGATGGCCTCACAATCGCACCCACATCAAAAATATCTCGAAAAAACCGAAGTGGGTCGGGGGCCTCACGGCTCTCTGTATTTATTTCCAGGAAATGCTCATCAAAGACGATTGTAACCAAAAACCATCTGAGATTCCTCATCACAGACGGTTCCAGCCAAAAATCGTCTGTGAGACATCATTGGCAGTTTTTGGATAGAAGAGTCAGTGATAGGTGTCCTCATCACATACGGATCTCACAAAAAACCATCAGTGATGGCAATGGTACTCATCACTGACTGTTTTTGGCTAGAACGATCAGTGATGGGGACCGCATCACAAACGGTTGTAACAAAAAACCATCAGTGATAAGTACCATTGCCATCACTGACGGTTTTTTGTGAGAACCGTCTGTGACGTGATCCTTAATTATCACTGACCTTTCTAGCCAACAAACCGTTAGTGATGAGTACCATTGCCATCACTCACGGTTTATGGTTAGAAGGGTCAGTGATGAGGTGCCTAATATAATCCTTTCTGTAGTAGTAAGCAGTGCAGCGCACGGGGAGCGCTGCATTCTAATGCCGTGGCTCCCCTCGGCTGCAACACAAAATCAAAAAAATATGCGTGGTATTGTAGTGTTGAATTGCTACAGTGTTGTGGTAATGTAGCATTTTCTTAAAAAAAATTGGATTGCTGCTGAGTGGAGGCGCGGTATCTAAATTTAAATATAGCTCATTATATATAAATTACCGATACCACATATTTAAAATAGTAATATATATATATATATTAAACCGTGATGTGTAGCATAGTACATATTGTTAACCATTTTCTTACCTCTCTCTATTATCTTTCTTTATGTCATCATCCTCTCTCCTCTTATTTAATTGCCATTGGCAAAATCCGATGATATGGTTGCCAACATGGTAAAAACCACGTTGATTTGGATCCTCGTCAGCAAAACCACCCTCCAAAACTATCTTAGGATGTAAGTTTTTTTATTGTAATCTCACGGTGTAAGTTGATTTGGTTTTTTAAGTTTAGAGTGTTTAAATACCTAGTTTTGTAGTTGAGAGTATTAAATAAACTTTTTATGAAGTTCAGGGATGTAAAATGGACTTTTTTCTACTTATAAATTTATATTGTTATATTAAACTCTAGAACAGAACACCAGTATAGATGTAAAATGAAACACTGGTTTAAATACCTGATTTTGTAGTTGAGAGTATTATATATATATATTACTATTTTAAATATATGGTATCGGTAATTTATATATAATGAACTATATATATTTAAATTTAGATACCACACCACTGGTGATAGATACCGCGCCTCCACTCGGAGGCAATCCAAAATTTAAGGGAAAATGCTACAATACTATGGTACTATAGCAATGCAGCGCTACAATACCGCAACATTTTTTTTAATTTTGTGTTGCAGCCGAGGGGAGACGCGGCATTAGAATGCAGCGCTCCCCGTGCTCAGCATTAGCATTGCAGTGCACGAGGAGTGCGGAATTACAGGCTCGGGGGATATATCTGCAAAAAAAAATCACACGGAGGGTAATTTTGAAAAAAAAAATTATTGAGGGCTACAACAGTGAAGATTTCCTTGCTTGCAGGCCTTACAAATGGAAACAAACGGTGTAAAATTATAATACTGTGAAAGAATCTATATATTGTGACAAATCTACTCAAATAATTTCACACGGACAGTCTAAAATACAGAAAATTTTGTTGGTCAATTAAAGTAGCTAGTCTGACTGCACGCGTTCTAGAACGAGATGGTACTTTCTTCACAGGAGTTAGTATTATGTTTACCGAAACCTGTTCTATCATGCAACACAGATGAAAGGTAGGGAAAAACAAATAAGACTAGCATTCTTGCTTAACAAGATCTTTAATAACCACCTCATATTTCATATATTATAAGTATTTTTTTATATAAAATCATTTCTACAGAACAGCACATCCTTACCGGAATATCACTGCCGATTGGGATAGAGCCGGCAGTGATAACATATCACTGTCGGTTCAAAGTTAAGCCGAGGGGAGGGAGAACTTAAAACTGCCGGTTCGTCGAACCAACAGGCAGTTGCCGGTTTATATCTAAAACCTGTAGTGATATATCACTGCCGATTTTACACCAGAACTGGCAGTGATATTTATTTTCCCGCGCAATCCAAGCTTATCACTACCGGTTCTGCGCAAAACCGGCAATGATAAGTCCTTTATATATCTGGCGATCCCTTCCCCCGACCGATCGAGCATAACAGAGAGGTGTCTTTGCTTCATTTATTGTGATGAATTGCTGCTAAAAAATTGTATTAAAATTCATATCTATTTCTCTTCAAGGATAGTAATTTGATCTACATTATATTTGTAGTTGTATTTTACTTTATAGATTGCTTTAGATTTTGATAATTACAATTCTTATTCATTTCAGTGATTTAGTGGATTTTTAAATAATGAAAATGGCTAGATGAGTTTTGAATAGTGAAAATTGCTGGATGAATATTGAAATAATGAAAAATGGTAGATGGATTTTGCAATAATGAAAATTGCAAGATACATTTGTCAATCTAATTATTTAAAAATATATCATGTATTTTCAATTATATGCTTATTTTCAATTATTAAAGTAATTAAAAATTGCAACATTGATATTATTAATTATGAAAGTAATTAAAAAATTGCTACTTGGATATTTTTAATATAGTAAAAATATATCCTAATTATTTACAATTATTTTCAATTTTGTAAATAATAACAAATTGCCAGATGGATATTTATATAATGAGAAAATGTTGATGTATTTTAATATAGTCAAAATATATCCTAACTATTTACAATTATTTATTATTTTTTAAATAATAAAAAATTGCAAGATGGATATTTACATAATGAAAAAAGATTGATGTATTTTAATATAGTCAAAGTATATCGTAACTATTTACAATTATTTTCATTTTTTAAAATAATAAAAAAATGCTAGATGGATATTTACATAATGAAAGAAGGTTGATGTATTTTAATATAGTCAAAATTGCTACATGGATTTTTAAATCTTATCATTTACAATTATATTGTTATTTGCAATTATATGCTTATGTGATGTTTGATTTAATTAATTGTAGATGGACCGAAGGTGGATGTATGACACGGACCGTTGCGGCGCAGAGTTCTTTAATGGTGTGACTTATTTTGTAAACGCGGCTGCAACGCAAAAGTCAAAGAATCTGGTGGACTATATGTGTTGTCCATGCACTAATTACAAAAATGAGAAGTTGTTTTCTACCATAGAGTCGATACGTGCACACTTACTTCGAAGGGGTTTCAAGCTTGGCTATACCTGTTGGACCGAACACGGTGAAGATGAGATTGTACATGAAGGGCAACACATTGCTGAAGATAACGGAGACAACAATATAACGGCGGTCAAAGATACATTTGTTGATAGCCACGACGACGATCTAGATCAAATATTGCGTGATGGGGAGGGGGACTTCACGAGTGAAAGAGAGTTTCAAAAGTTCCACCGTATGGTAGAGGACTCCACAACACCATTGTACCCGGGCTGCAAGGAGGAGCAAAAAAACTGCATACCGTGCTTACACTACTGCAGTTGAAGGCAAGCAATGGTTGGTCCGATAAGAGCTTCACTAAGCTGTTATGTCTCTTGGGGGACTTGCTTCTAGAGGGTAACGTGTTGCCTACAACTACGTACCAGGCCAAGCAGGTTGTCTACCCGTTGGGACTGGAAGTACAAAGAATACACGCATATCCAAACGATTGCATGTTGTATCGCAATGAGTTTGCAGACTTGGATGCCTGTGCAGTTTGCAAAGCAAAGCGGTATAAGGGTAACGATGATGATATCAATAATGATGATGTCGGGGTGAAGCGAAAGATGATGAGATCCCCCTATAAGGTGGTGTGGTATTTTCCTATAATCCCCCATCTGAAGTGATTGTTTACGAACAAAAAGCATGCCCAATTGCTACGAGGCACGCCGAAGAGCGTAAGAAGGATGGAATGCTCAGACACCCTGCTGATTCTGTGCAATGGAGGAACATCGATAGAAAATATAAGCACTTTGTATATGATGTGAGGAATATAAGGTTCGGGTTGAGTACGGATGGGATGAATCCTTTCGGCAACATGAGTAGTCGTCACAGTACTTAGCCGGTGACTCTATGTATCTACAACCTTCCTCCTTGGCTTTGTATGAAGCGGAAGTACATTATGATGCCACTAATAATCCAAGGACCCCAGCAACCTGGCAACGATATCAATGTGTACCTAAAACCATTAGTTGAATATCTTCTAATATTGTGGAATAATGGAGTACGGGTATGGGATGAGTACACAAGAGAGAACTTTATCCTACGCGCATTATTGTTCGTAACCATTAATGATTTCCCTGCCCTTAGTAACCTGTCGGGACAGACGACAAAAGGGTTCAACGGACGTGTCCAGTGCTTGGATTATACAGCTAGGCGGTGGCTGAAGAACTGTCGGAAAATGGCTTACATGCGGCATCGTAGGTTCCTCCGCAAGGATCACCAATACCGCAATAATAAGAGAGCTTTTGACAGAACAAAGGAAACTGCCTTAGCTCTGAAGAATCGCACAGGGAAACAGATATTTGTGGCCGTAAAGAATCTTCATATTATTCACGAAAAGGGAGCCGTCAGTACATCTATCCCGAGTTCTCGTGATAAGGCTCCTTTGTGGAAAAAGATATCAGTATTTTGGGTCCTACCTTATTGGCAACACTTGGAAGTTCGACACGTAATCAACGTCATGCACATAGAGAAGAACGTGTGTGATAACTTGCTTGGTACCTTACTAGATATACCTGGCAAAACAAAAGGTACCCTCCACGCACGGATGAACCTTAAAGATATGAAACTCAGGAAGGAGCTACATCACGAAGACATGGATACAGGCAAAAAGTACCTTACCGCAGCCTGCTACACTCTGAGCAAGAAAGAAAAAATTAGCGTGTGCGAATGCTTGCACAGAGTCAAAGTTCCATCTGGTTAGTTTGCCAACATAAAGAGACTAGTCTCAATGAAAGACTTAAAATTAATTGGCATGAAGTCTCATGATTGCCACGTGATAATGACACAGATGCTTCCAATTGCAATTAGGGGTGTTCTGCCATAGAAAGGCTGAGACCCAATTATAAAGTTGTGTTCATTCTTCAACACTATTTCACAGAAGGCCATCGATCCGTTAAAACTAGATAAGCTGTAGGAAGACGTAGTCCACACTCTGTGCAGGCTTGAGATGTGTTTCCCTCCATCTTTTTTTGATATTATGGTCCATCTCAAAGTTCACATTGTGAAAGAGAACGGATTCTTGGTCCCGTGTTTCTACATCAGATATACCCTTTCGAGAGGTTCATGGGGGTTATAAAGAAATATTTTCGTAACTGACATCGGTCGGAAGGCTGCATTGCTGATGGTTGGGGAACCGCGGAGGTCATTGAGTTTTGCGTCGATTATATAGATCTCAAACCGATTGGTTTGCCTATATCTCGGCATAAGGGGAGGCTACAGGGGAAAGGGACAGTACGCAAGAAATCACTCTGTACAACCAATCTAGGTTCATTCACACAAGCACATTTCACAGTTTTGGGACAATCAGTTGTGGTGGCCCCTATGTCAACATGCATAAGAGCATGCTATCTAGAACAAACCCAGGGAAGTCAGAGAGTTGGATCGCGAGAGAGCATAGAGATAACTTCGTCGATCGGTTGTGTAGGCACATGATGCATACGGAGATAGAGTGCGCTCTTTTAAAAGTGTTAGCTCAGGGACCGTCAACTACAATTCGGATATTCCAAGGATACGACATAAATGATTTTACATTTTATACAAGAGTACAAGATAAAAAGAGCACCAACCAAAACAGCGGTATCCATATAGATGCCTATGACAGCAATGAAAATAGGCAAAGCTACTAAGGATTCATAGAAGAGATTTGGGAGCTTGACTATGGACCTTTGAAGGTCCCTCTCTTTCAGTGCCAATGGGTCAGACTTCTAGGGGGCGTTAACATCAACAAATACGGTATCACTACCGTGGACCTCAAACTCGTCGGATACAGGGAAGAACCATTCGTAGTTGCTAATTTTGTTACACAAACCTTCTTTGTAACTGACCCGGCTAACAAAGAACGCCACGTGGTTATTCAAGGAAAAAGAAGGATTGTCGGAGTTCAGAATGTTGTCGACGAGGAAGAATACAACCAATTCGATGAGCTTCCTCCTTTCGGAGACGACGTTGACCTAAGTCTCATGGAAGAGAGTGAGGAAGCTACGTACATACGTCGCGATAATAACGAAGGTCGAATCGTAGCTTAGTTGTACAAATTAAAGATATGCTTTCTTTTGTACGAACGACATGTTTATTTTCTCATGTGTAACAACTAATGTATTATATGAAGTAATGGATTTGACTGTATTTGTGTGAATTGTTACATTTGTGTCTATTTGTACATTTGTGTGAAATTATTTATAGCATTTGTGTGAATTTTTGAAGCATTATTTGATTTATAAAATATTAAAACAGTGAGAAATCTGGTTTTTCAGAATTTTAGAACTTAGTCAAAGTTAGGGGAAAATATTTATATAAAATAGTATATATCCTGCAGTATGCCTCCAAAAATTTTCAGATAATTTGGATCAAATTTGATAGGATTTCAAATATCCCAAAGCACTCAGCCTTTAAAATGAAATAAATTGAAAGTTTCACTTAATTGATTAGAGACCAGCTTATCACTGCCAGTTTCCCCATAAAATCGATAGTTATGTGGCTTATTACTACCGGTTGCTAATCTCAACCGGCAGTGATAAGTCCTATCACTGCCGATTCTACTAAAACCCAGCAGTGATACTTCATATTACTGCCGGGTTTGGTTTGGGCCGGCATTGGTAATCAACTATCACTGCCGGTTCTACTTAACCCCAACAGTGATACTACATATTACTGCTGGGTGTAAGTTGGGCCAGCAGTGATAAGGCCACTATCACTGTCGGCTCTCTTTATGACCCCGCAGTGATATACTATCACTGTTGGTTCTTGTGGGGAGCCGGCAGTGATAGTTGACCCCTATAAATAGCAAAAGTCGGGCCCTTTCTGGCACTTGCCTCTCCGCCAACCTCACCTACCTCTGCACCTTCGACCACATCGAGCCTCCCCGCCGCCGCCGCCTCGAGCCTCCCCACCATTGCCGCATCCTCTTCGCTGCCGCCTCGTCCTCCCCGCAATCGCCGCCGTCGCATCCCCTCACCGTCGTCGCCGCCGTCGCATCCCCTCCCCACTCCATCGCTGGCTCTGCCCCATGGTCACCGCCCCCAGGTTGCTGCCTCCTCTCCCCACTCCGCCGCCGGCACTGGTGACCTCCCCACTGTTCTGTGGATCACCGAAGGTAGGAGCGGCTTGATGTGTATGTAATGTGCATATGTTTATTGTTGTATGTTTGCTTTGTGGATAAATTGCATGAGGACAGCTTGATTTAGTGATTTTAATCTCCATGCTTCGTTCTCAATTGAGTATGGATGGAATGTCCTTGCGCAAGACTTGATTACAAGGTAGTTTTATGCCCTACCAGTATTAGCTCGACTTCCATATGAATTTGTATGAGGATATGAATTCTTGCGGTTAGGATGTGTATGTGTGATCCAAAAGATTGACCTCTTGTGCAATGTGATTGATAAGGAGAATGCATTAAATACTGAAGTGAATACTGATGTTGGGCATAATTGAAGCAAAGAGTAGTGCATATGTTTACATGTTGCATTTTCGAACGATTGAGTGGTGTAAAGTGTAAGGTATAGGCTTTATTTGCGTGTGTTGAGATTGTGAATATAAGAGTCAATGTATTGTTGAATTTTGATTGTGTATATATATGTGCTGGTGTTTGAGGAGTGCTATTCTAGAAATTCATAGGCGCATGTGTTTCTTTAAATGCGTGTGGTGTAAGTATTTGAAGTTCTGTACATTCATGTTTAAGGCAAAGAAAAGATGTTAAGATGATTTAGATATATGACTATTCAGTCAACATGTCGATGTTTTGATATCCTTGGGCAGGGACAGTCTTCGAAGGCTGAAGTCTGGTGCATTCATGTTTAGAATTGAAGGGTGTTGGATTTTGTATTACTATGCTTAGGCTGGTGCATTATCCTATTTCAACACAACTACCCATGGTGATTTAGATACACAAGGACTATTGTGCTGCCACCTGTTTTTGTTCTTCTACATGATACTCTTATAACCATTAGAATGGAAGTTGTTTACCAGTGTAGTGTCTCTTAAATTGTTCAGGCATTTGGAGTATTTTGTTAGGTTAATAGTCAGATTGTAAGGAAAAACTTTTAGCAATTCGATTAATATTTCAGTGTAGTGTCTCTTAAACCATTAACTTGTTATATCATATGCCAATGCTTCAAATTTAGTGTGTCCTGCAGTCAATTTTGCCTTTAGCTTAGCATGTGAATCTAGAACAATAGGAGTTCATTAGTGAAAGCATCAAGAATATTTCTGTGTTGCTATTTCCATCAAAAGTTCAATACACATATTAATTAAATTTCGTATTACTGTTGGTTGTGACTTATGACATCTAGTTATTTTATTTTCTTAGCTTGATGATAATATTTACCAAGTGTGACTCAGGTTGTACTCATAACTTTTTTATTCGTTGAGAAACAGATGTAGATTCAGAAAAAATATGTATATATGTATGTGTAGATCTCCTGCATATGTGTATATATCCTGTGTAAGTGTATGTGTATATTTGTGTTCATGGTCAAATTATTCTGGAGCATGCAGATTCAAAAAAAGATGTATATGTGTATGTGTCCTTCAAAGATGTATGTGTATAAATATCAATATATATATATGTGTGTACATGTTCTTTAAAGATGTGTATGTGTCTTTCAAATATGTGTATTAATTTTATTTCTTTCAATTGATAAGTTCGACAATTGTTATGTATTTGTCGTTGAATTGACAGCACGAAAATGTCTGTACATTATTATTGAGTACTCCCTCTTTCAATAAATATTAGCCGTATTTTAATTTTACAATTTGTGGTGAATTTGAAATTGAGAAAGACAGAAGAGAAAATAACTTAGGTCGAACTGCTACTGCCTCTAAGTTTAAGCCTTAATGATAATCCATATTAAGCCTTAATGATAATCTATATGAAAACAATCTCGAATAAGTGCAAAATATCACGGGACTAACTTTAAAACACTCGTAGGGATATCCCCTACTTATGCTTGAAAAATGGTTAGAATATCTTATACGGTGTAGCCGCAATCATAAAAACAAAACTGGATCGCAAATGTGCAAACAGCATGGTCATTTAAGCTTTTTCGGCAGCCCGTAAAATATCCTGTATTAATACAAAATAATGAGGGAATAGCCCAAAAACATTATTTGACATATATACTACCATAATCTAGAAAAAGATCCTAATTAGAACTTGTTTTGCATTTGAATCCAATCACAACAAAAACACTAAATATTCACAAACTACATAGATTTGATATCACTTAAGCCTTTTTGGCGGCTCGTAAAACAACTCGTCTAAATTTAAATTTTGAGGAAGTTGGTTCAGAAACACACTTTAGTATATGGACAACCAAATTATAGAAAAATATCCAAATTACAACATGCTTATCATATAAAATCTATTAATGCAAACACTCTAAATTGCTCCCATGAATTTTTCCTTTTATCAATCCAAACCTTACTGTTTTCCTCTTATCAATCCAAACCTTAGTGTATGAACATAGGCTCATATGCTATTACATCTATATATGTTCATTCGTTATGTCTATCTACATTTGTACGTGTCTTTCAAAAATGACCTTGTTAATTTGAAATTTCCAATAAACTTGCTAGGAATGGCCTCTGACCAGGGACAAGTGCCGGAGGGAGCTGGGCCCTCAAATATGGACGAAGGAGGAATGGGTAGCTCGAACCATAGCCCAACGTCCTACCTGAACTTACAGGATCCTACCATGGACCAACCCGACGTCACTAACGTAGGCGAGGTAAAGTATTAGTACATTGTTGTTCCCAAAACATTGTAGGGTCAGACGACTAATAAGAAGATCAAATTGCAGGCTCAAATGTCTACTGAACGGAGGCAGCGCGCAAGTCGTTGTTCGAACAAGATGCCTAAGGGACTTTTTGACATAGTGGAGCTCTCGGCAGTCGGGGAACCTGCTATAACCGAGTCATCGTTGGGGCCGTACAGGGCAGCCTGCGGGGTTCTTGCTAGGGATGATGTGCCCATCAGCTGCAGATCATGGATTGGCCACCGAGGTGACCCATGGGTGATTCCTAATGACCTGAAGAACTCGTTCTGGGACAAGCTAAAACATGTGTTCCAGTTCCCCCAAGGGACCGAGCTGGTTCCAAAAAAATGTGCACTATGCATCATGTGCACAGCATGGAAGAATTAGAAGACGGTACTAAATAAGAAATATATGAAGAAGAATGAAACGCCAAATTTTGACATGTACCCAAAATTAAGGGAGTTTTGGAGGACTTTGTGGTGTACAAGAGGTCTGAAGAAGCGCTGTCGACTTTTGTAGTCAGCAATAAATTTATGGGGCAGGCGTTAGATCTCAAACTCGAAGGTCACACAAGACAAGGGGTTAGACAGGTTCGGGCCCTCGACGGTAGAGGTAATACCCTAATCCTATGTGCTGGGATTATGTGGATCTTTTGGATCTAAGATTCCTCAAAGCGCAATGTGCTCTGGGCGATATGAGGTATGCTATGCTCTATGGCTTGATGCCTTGTTGTTGCCCGCCCTCTCCCTTATATACTGGGGGTGGTGCGGCTTACAGAGTCCTGATCAGTCTGGAAATTCCGATCGATTACTAGATTCTAATCGGTTACAGGATAGGGTTTACATCTTTATCTATCCTATAAACAACTCGGATTACAACTGTATCGTTTATATCTGAATATATATTCAACTGTCCAAAGGTATGCACCCTTCCGCACGACAACTTGGCTTGGCGCGGGGCACAGCTTTTGGGCCTCCTCTCTGGGCTTTTCCTTTCTTCTGGTGACGCTAGGCCGGTCATAGAGATACCTGGTTCCATATATTCCACAGTAGCCCCCGAGTGCTTCATGATCTGATCGCTATGTTCCCAATTAAGTTTTCTGCTTGAATCATCATCCCGGACTTTCTTGTTTAAGCTTCCGACTAGTTCCCTCATTCGGATTGGAGGCTTCTTCTTACAGCGAGTGGATTATGGAGGACTCGAATATGATCCTTAATTTTTGCTTCACCTAAGTATAGTCTTCTGCCGGGCAGGCTTGTTGCAAGCAGCCTTGTGGACCCAACCCATATTTCAGATGTGGGTTGAATATTTCCTTTCCGCTTGAAGTGAAGCCTTAATGTATTTCCTCTTCAGGAATAACCACCGGACAGTCTTCGAGGTCGCCTTGGTTTTTTGTGTCAACTCGTTTTCTGAAAAACTCCTTGGCTTCTGAAGCTAAATAAACTCCGAATCTCTTCGGCTTCCTGACGCATTTACTTCATCTTTGTTGTGTTGGCTATAAAAGGCGAACCGGCGCTTGTAGAATATATTCCTTTGCACTTAGTCCTCATACCTTCTATCTTCGTCATGCCGAAGAGGAAGTACAACGACGATAGGGACTACCCTGAACTTGCGGAGTTGTGGGCGGAATTCGACCGCGTTCTAAAGGAGCTGGCCGAGGAGAGGGCAGTGGATCGCGACCGCGCCACCATCGATGCTTTCCTAGAGATCTTCCCTGCCCTTTACAGGGCTAGAGAAGCTCTTGTCGAGGCGCTCGGCCGGGCGCGCCGCGGGGAGGTGTAGTTCTCCTGTAAATGTAATAGTTTCCTAGGCATAATGCCTAGGGAATTTTTATATATAATAAAGAAGTACCTTTTTCCAATGAAGTTCTTGTTTATCTTTTGATCTTGGCTTAGACCCGTATTAGGGCGTCTCGAATCTCGCATGGCTCTTGAATCTGATGATGTCCGCGTCCGTCTGCCGTAGGACATAGCTTAGGCTTGACGTGGAGCTCATCACATCTTGCGCGACTCTTGGCCGTGCGGCACCCCGATTTGACTGGCGCGAGATTCACCTTATAGCCGACTTGGGACATGTTAGGATTTGCGCGGCTCGTGGCCGAATGATACCTATATCCGTAAGACACAGCTTAGGCTCGACTTGGAGCGTATCGGTATTTCTTTGGCTCATGGCTGAGTGATACCCATATCCGACTGATGTAGGATACGGCTTGGGCTCAACTTGGAGCGTACCATACATACGTGGCTCTTGGCCGAGTGATACCCGTATTCGACTGGTGTAGGATACAGCTCTGGTCCGACTTGGGACATATCATATTTACGTGGCTCTAGGCCGAGTGATACCCGTACCCGATTGGTGTAGGATATGGTTCTAGTCCGACTTGGGACATATCAAAGTTTATCTGAATGGTATCCGTACCCGTTTATTACGACGCACAACTTTTAAACCCTCCCGGGGCATACCATTGGATTTGTGCCTTGTCAGGCTCAACTTGTGATATATGATCCGTCATACGGTAACCAACAGAGACCCAGCGTGGGGCATATCACAAGAAGATATTTTTAATCCATATTGGAGGATATTCACACTCATTTGGTGCATTGAGTGTCTAGGCATCTCATCGTGGGTTGCGATGTGTCCCGGACTCGACTTGGTCAAGCCACGGTTGCCTCCGTCTGTCAGGCCGCCACGCCAGTGAGTCTTTTCGGGACGCAGAGTGGAGACAGGTGTCTTGCAATTTTTCCTGCCTAATCGGCGTAACCCTAACTTTTCCCGCTTTTAAAGGCCAGTCCATGCGTCGCTCGACGGTTCACTCTTTCTTGCGTGCTCTTGCCCCTTCTGCTTCCTTGCCTCTCTGACTTCTCCGCCATTAGGTAAAGCTCACATTGCGCTGCATCCTCGCGCCACGATCCTTTCTTCGAAGATGTCTTCTCCACCCTCCAAGGATGCCTCCTCGTCGCCTTCTCCCCAGGATTGGACCACATTGACTACGACGGAGGAGCAGTTGCAATCCATGGTGGACGATGGGGTTCTCCCGGCCCCGATCCTGATCTCCGCTCGTCTGGCAGCAGGTGAATCCACCCCCACTCCTCGCCTTGAAAAGGTCGTGGTCTTTGAGTCTTTCTTCCAGCGCGGGCTGGGCCTTCCCGCCTGCGCTTTCCTTCGTGGCCTTCTCTACTTTTATGAAATCAAACTGGTGAATTTGAATCCCAATTCCATACTGCAAATCTCCCTTTCGTCCATCTTTGTGAGGCCTTCCTGGGAATCCGCCCCCATTTCGACCTCTTTCGCCATTTTTACCTCTTGAAACCTTATCCCTCGAAAAGCGACCCCAAGGTAGTCGGGGGAGCCGGATTTCAGCTGCGGGAGGGGCTGAAGAAAAGTTACTTCGCAATTCCCTTCAAAACCTCCAACAAAGGCTGGCATCAAGAGTGGTTCTATGTTCCAAGTGTTGTTGATTGCCGTGTCGTCTTCTCGCTTGAGCTTGTAAGTCCCGGGGCGTACCACTTCATCTACGACGTAAGGGCCTTCCCAACTTGGGGAGAGCTTATGCTCGCATTTCTGATTCTTTCTAAGGACCATATCTCCCTTGGAGAATGCGTGGCTCCTCATATTGCGACCGTGATAGCGCCGTAGGCCTTGGAGATATTTGCTGATTGAATCGTTGCGACGTCTCTGGCTTCTTCCAGTCGATCGAGGTCTTCTAGCCGGCTTTCTTCAGAGGCAACTTCTTCATAGCTTCGGACCTGTGGGGATCCGAATTCTAGCTCGGTGGGGAGGACTGCCTCTGTGCCATACACCAGGAAGAAAGGTGACTGCCCGGTTGCTCTACTGGGGGTGGTTCGCAGCCCCCAGATTACCAAAGGCAATTCTTTCACCCACCGAGTGGCGTATGGCTTCAGCCGACCGAAAATTCTTGCTTTTAGGCCTTGTAATACCATGTCGTTGGCTCGCTCGACCTGCCCGTTGCTCGAGGGGTGCGCTACTGAAGCAAACTAGATTTTTATTCCGAGTTTGTCACAACAGTCTTGAAATACGCCGCTTCTGAATTGGGTGCCATTGTCCGTGTTGATTCGGTTTGAAACTCCAAATCTAACCACAATTTCGTTAAAGAACTCTTTGGATTTTGCTGCTGTTATTGTCGCGACTGGTTTGACTCCACCCATTTGGTGAATTTATCAACGGCCACGAAAAGATGGGTGTGACCACCTTGAGCCTTTTTTAAAGGTCCCACCATATCGAGCCCCCAGACTGCAAACGGCTAGGTTATGGGGATGGTCTGCAGTTCCTGTGTCGGTTTGTTCATCTGACGCGCAAAGAACTGACATCCTTCACATGTCCGGACGATGTCCTCTGCGTCAGTGACCGCAGTCGGCCAGAAATATCCTTGACGATAGGCTTTGCCGACTAGTGTTGATGATGCCGCATGGTTCCCACAAACTCCCGAACTGATTTCCTTGAGAAGATCTCTCCCTTCTTGTTCTGATATGCACCGTCGCAGTACACTTGAGGAGCTCTTGTGATAGAGTTTTGCCCTGATCATCACATAGCTCTTGCTTCAGCGCATTATTCGTTCGGCTTGCACACGATCTTCGGGTAACTCGTCCTTCGTCAAATAGTCCAAATACGGGGCTGTCCAATCGGGGGTAATGACTAGGACTTCTGCTTCTACGCTCTTCTCGGCTGGGGCGTTTGTCTTTGTCCGAGTGCTAATCGTGGGCTTGTAAATTTCCTCGACGAATACTCCCATGGGCACTTTAGATCGGCAGGATCCCATTTTTGCTAGCTCGTCAGCCGCTTCATTGTCACGGCGGAGCACATGAATAAGTTCCAGGCCGTCAAAGTTACCTTCTAGCTTGCGTACCTCCTGGCAATAGGCTACCATGTTGTCTTCAATGCAGGACCATTCTTTTTGCACTTGGTTGATGTAACATCCCAAAATTTTGCCTAAATACTATTTTATTGCTTAAATGTGCATTTATGATTTTCTGGAATTTATTTGGATTTTCTTGGATTTCTTTAAATTAATTTTAAATTAAGTATATTGACCTTTTGTTCAAATCTGTTTAAATTTGTGCAAAGTTAAAATAAAGTTTTGTCAAAAATATTTTATTTGAGTCCAGAATGTCTCAAAGTATTTTTGAGAATTTTCTTGGAATTTTATGGATAGTTTTATTGCCTAAAATCAATTAAGTGAATTTCTGGAATTATTTTAAAGGTTAAATCGGTGAAAATCTCTGGGAACAATGTTGGACCGAGCCCAACACTGTGCGCATGTAGTCGATGGCTGTGCGGCCCAGTTGGCCCACGAGGCCGATTCTAGAAACCCTAAGTCCCGCAGCCGTCTGATGGCATTTCTCCGGAGCAGATCGCGCCACGTAGGAGCTCGCGTCGCGGCCGGTGGATTCGCGAAACGCGTATGGCTGAGGTGTCGTCGTCTTCGTTTCGGACTCAGAGTCCACCGCCGGGACGTCGCCGGATTCCTTCGCCGTGTAGAGCTCGGACGTCGAGGCTATAAATAGGGGGGTAGCACCCCGAGGTTCGCAGTCGAGCGCCGCATCTTTTGGTCAGAGTGATTCCGCGAGAGCAGCCCTAGAACGCAGCTTCGAGCTCGTCGGAGTTAGCCGAAGACTTCGCCGCGTTTTTCCGCTTGAAGCTCGCCGTCCGTGGAGTCTCCGCCGTCGCCGAGGTCGCCAGCGTGTTCGCCGTGACGAGTCGCGTCCGTGAGGGGCAGAAGCATCGCCGGAGACCCTTCCTTCCGCCGTCGCTGTGGTCTTCGTCTCCAAGTCCGACGAAGAAACGCTGTCGTGCCACCATCGCTAGGCTCGAAAGGTAACCACCGTCGGATCTCCAGCGAAGGGCCAGGATCGTGCCGCGTAGGGTTGAGATCGGTAGCCGTTAGATGCGATCTGTGCGGTGGGATTCCGCCGCGCATGTGGACCAATCGGGAGTCGACGTGTGTCAGGCGCAGAGGCCGAGGCACCATGGACCGCGTCTGCGGTGAACCGACCGACGCTGTAGACCCAGTCTATGCGCCGAAGACGCGTGTCGCCGTCTGATTGGCTGGCGCCAGGGCTGACATCAGCATGACGTCATGCTTGCGTCATAATTGCATTTTTACAATTGGAAAAATAATCTAATTGGAAATTCTGTGATGATGACGTCATCATGAGGTCACGCTGACGTCATAAATATGTTTTCAGTTTAAAAATAAATCTGTTAATTTTGATTTTCTGATTTTTGCAATTTCAATATTTATTTCAAACTTCAAAAGGCTATATCTTTTGCATCGTAACTCGGATTTGAGTGGTTCAAATTTCTAAAAATTTGTAAAATTGAGGTCTATTTAATGGTGAATTTTATTTTATTTTTGGAGTTCATTTGCTCACTGTTTTGGCATTTATTTGCTTTTCTTCTTCGGTACGCGTAGACATTGAATTGTGCGACGCTTCGGAGGAAGATCCAGCAACTCAAGAGCAAGTTTCAGAACCAGATCTGGACCTATTCCAAGGCAAGTTGTGCTTTGATCATGTTGAACCCATGTTTATAAAATTGCCATAATTGTTTTACCCTATTGCATATATTTCAAGTATACAATTGTTTCAAATTAAATTGGGCTTAACTAATATACCAGATTAATTTATATCCTACCTTGTCATTGTATGCCATGATCCATTGTCACCCTAGATTTGTTCAATATAGTTGGTTAGTAATTATAATCAACATGGGATGGTTAGTTCGTATTAGATGCTTAGCCATGCCACGTCATCACATGTGTCAGAATCATTGATAATTAATCTTGATTAATGGAATATGGAACAATGTTATGAACTTGTGTGTCATGTGGGATCACACGATGAGATTGAGTTGTTGTGGCTAGTCATGTCACGCAACGATGTTGAATTGTTGATGGCACGTGGTGCTTGGTAATCAACTGGGTGATAATCACTTAGATTGGGGCAAGTGACAAGGGGCGAGTATGCCAAGGTGGGCCCGATGGGCAGATGGTATGTGGATGTCTTGCCTTGATCACTCTAAGGACTTAACCTTGCAAGCCTTTGACATGAGTCAATCATGCAACCACATGTCTGGTATGGGCCAGCCTAGCTGAGTAATTTGCAATGTCTTAATTTTGGTACTATCGTGGTCAGTGTGAGTTCCCGAGTTATGGAGTAATTCACATGGCGCAAGAGGGGGGCCCTGGATGTGGTAACCAGTCCCACCAGTGTTGAAACCTTAGCGGGTGGTACCGGGTCAAGCCAGCGCATCGTAAAGGCTTTGTTATAATCACTCGTCTTGGTGGTGTTTGGTTGTATCATGTGGGTAAAGTGCATAACCTCTGCAGAGTGTGAAACTATTCGGATAGCCGTGCTCGCGGTATTGAGCAATGCTCGGAATTCTGATTAAGGGTAAGCTTAAAATAAATGGACAACTTGGTTGGGATGGCGGAATGCCATGTGGAAGATGGAATTTGACTTAGGATTGGAAACCTGGTTTACTTGAGAAATACTGAATCTATTTATTATTGCTATTTGTTTTACAAGTCTTTACAATCTAAATATTATATTTGTTCATAAATGCTGCTTATTGCAAAATAGCCATGATAGCCTATCCATTGGAATAAGCCTTACATATAGTTACATAGAATTGCATTCTGTGCACAACTTGTTGAGTGCTTTAAGTACTCACCCTTGCCAACAACAATAATCAATAGTCGAAGAATCTACACCTGTGTTGGAGGAGGAGTTCCAAGAGGACGTGAGTCATTAGGGTCCGAACCTTGTCGGTTGCCTGTGGTGAACTGATGAGCTATCTACGTTTTCTACTTTCACGCTTAATTATTAGCTTATATTTCGGTCTTGCCTGCGTGGCTTAATAATGTAAGTCGGTCATAAGATCATACACTTAGCTATATCAATAAGTGAACTACTATTTCTATTATCGTTGAGTATGATGTGATATGTACCGATGTTGAGCTGTGTGCACTAGCGTTGATCCTGGGACTAGTGCGGTAAACACAGTGGGTTCGAATCAGTGGATTCGGGTCCTTACAGTTGACCACGAGCATTGAGTCTTCGCGAACCGCCAAACGTCGGATATCGAGCGATATGGCGATGCGGAGCCCATGGATGAGTGCCTCGTACTCGGCGGCATTATTTGAAGCGGGAAAAAGTATCTGGAGAACGTACCTCAACCTTTCTCCGCATGGTGATATGAGCACGATTCCACTTCGGGCCGCCGAGCATGAGGAACCATCAAAGTACATCGTCCAATACTGAGTTCTTTGGCAATCGCGGGCTTTGAAGCTCTGTCCACTCGCCGTGAAGTCGGCGCGCTTGGGACTTGATGGCGATCGCGAGGCTTAAATAGAATATCAAAGCTCCGAGCTCAACCGCCCACTTTGCAATTCTCCCAATGGCCTCTTGATTGTGAAGTATATCTCCTATTGGGAAGGAAGTGACCACCGAAATATTGTGTTCTTGGAAGTAGTGCTTGAGTTTGTGTGACGTCAGGAGCACGGCATACAATAATTTTTGAATTTGCGGATACCGCACCTTGGATTCGCTCAGGACTTCGCTGACAAAGTAGACCGGGTGTTGGATCTTCTGCACGTGGTCCGGCTCCTCCCTTTCTACGACGACCGCCGCGCTGACTACATTAGTCGTTGCCGCGATGTAAAGTAGCAGAGGTTCTTCTGGCATCGGTGAAACCAAGACCGGAGGCGTCGTCAGGAAGGACTTCAGATCCTCAAACGCCTGTTGTTCCTCTGGAGTCCACTAAAACTTGTCCTGCTTCTTAAGGAGTTTAAAGAATGGCATACCTCTCATTCCCAATTGAGAAATAAACCTGCTGAGTGAGGCCATGCATCCTGTGAGCTTCTGGACGTCCTTTTGGCAAGTCGTTGGTTCCATATTTGATATGGCCCTGATCTTCTCTGGGTTGGCCTCAATGCCTCGCTGTGATACGATAAACCCAAGCAGTTTTCCCGAAGATGCTCCGAAAACACACTTCTCGGGGTTGAGCTTCATGCTGAAGGCCCTTAGACTCTCGAATGTCTCGGTTAGGTCGGTGGTAAGGTCCTTCTTCTCCCAAGTTTTTACCACAACATCGTCCACGTATGCTTCCACGTTGCGTCCGAGCTGGGCGTGAAAACAACGCTGAATTGCGCGCTGGTATGTTGCACCAGCGTTTTTCAACCCGAACGCCATCGTGGTATAGCAAAAGGCTCCGAAAGGCGTGATGAACTAAGTCTTGATATGATCTTCTGCTTTTAGGCAAATCTGATGGTAACCTGAGTAGGCATCGAGAAAACTCAAAATTTCGCACCCGGCAGTCGAGTCAACCACCTGATCGATTCGGGGTAGCCCAAAGGGATCCTTCGGGCATGCCTTGTTGAGATCAGTATAATCAACGCACATGCTCCAAGTTTTATTCTTCTTTTGAACTAGTACAGGATTTGCTAACCAATCGGGGTGATACACCTCTTTGATGAAACCTGCAGCTAATAGCTTGGTGATCTCCTGCTTGATGGCGTTCTGGCGATCTGGAGTGAATCGCCAAAGCCTTTGCTTGATGGGTTTTGCTTTTTCGTCGACGTATAAGGAGTGCTCGATCACCTCCCTAGGAACACCCGGCATGTCGGATAGTTTCCAGGCAAAGATGTCTTTGTTAGCTTGAAGAAAGGTGACGAGCGCGCTTTCCTATTTACCTTCAAGCCCTGTCCTGATCAGAGTTGTCCTGGACGAGTCGGACGGGTCGAGGTTGATTCTCTTGGTTCCTTCGCTAGGCTTCATTCCTGACGTGGCCTTCTTCTTGGACGGGACGTGGCCTTCTTCTTGCAACGTAACCACTTCCGCTTGGATTTCCTTTCTTTCGTCGGCTGCCTCCTGCAACTCGGCAAGTTCATGGTTCTCTCGGTCGCATTCCAGGGACCGCTTGACGTCGCTGCGGACCGTGATGACGCTCCTTGGTCCCGGCATCTTCATCGTCAAGTAGGTGTAGTGCGGAACGGCCATGAACCGAGCCAATCCGGGTCTTCCCAAGATAGCGTGATACGCCATCTCGAAGTTTGCTACCTCAAAATTTATGTACTCGGTCCGGTAGTTGTCCTTGGTGCCGAAGGTGACGGGCAAAGAAATTTGCCCGAGCGGAAGCGATGATGCTCCAGGGATTACACTATGGAAAGGCTGAGTGCTAGGCCTTAGCTCAGAGCGAGGAATGTTCATGTCGTTGAAAGTTTTGGAGAATAAGACGTTGAGTCCACTCCCTCCATCGATTAAGACCTTCTTGAGCCTCACATTGCGAATTACGGGGTCGACCACTAGAGGAAACTTACCCGGATGTAGAACCCGGTTGGGGTGATTCGATCGGTCGAAGGTGATTGGGACCTCGGACCACCTTAGATATTGTGGGATGGCTGGTTCTACCGCATTGATCTCCCGAGCGGTAAGCCTTTGCTTCCGCTTGGACTCGTATCCGGTGGAGCCCTCGTAAATGTAGTTTAGCTCGTGCTCGGGCTCTTGATAGTCATCCTCGTCTGGAAAATCTCTCTTCTTTGCCGCCTCGTCCCTTGCTGGAGCTGGCTGCTTGTTGCTTTCCCGCGCAAAGCGCTTCAAGGTGAAGCAATCTTTGGCGGCGTGCTTTCCTTTAGGGTGGAAGGGACAGATCGCTTCCATGTCAGTGCTGTAGTCGAGCGCTTCTCTCCGCATGGCTCGGGGCCGGCTGCGCTCGGCCACCGCTACTAGCTCTTCGCCCTTTCGCTTCTTGTCCTTGTGCTTGGAGGACTCGGGCTTATCGCCTTTGTTCTTCGGATGTGGGAGTTCCTCTTGCGCTCAGCCAGGGCGTCTGAGGCCGTGGTGTAGCGGTCGGCCAGCGCGAACATCTCCTTCACAGATGTCGGGGGTTTCCTGGACATTTTCTTTATTAGATCAAGATCACTTACCCCTTTCTGGAAGGCCGCTACCACCACCACTTCAGATACATCCCTGATGGTGTTCTTCTTCTGCATGAAACGTCGGATGAAGTCCCTCAGCGTCTCGTAATTCTTCTGATGAAGCTGGTAGAGGTCCCACGGGGTGCTAGGCCTCTCGTAGGTTCCCTGAAAGTTCGCGATGAATTGTTCGCAGAGATCGCTCCAGGAGTCCACCGAGTTCGCCGGTAACCTTGTGAGCCAAGCTTGAGTTGAGGAGGTGAGATTGACCGGTAGATAATTTGCCATCACGTTTTGATTGCCCTCGGCGGCCTTAACCGCCAGGGCGTAGACCTGTAGCCAAGCTTCAGCATCTCGCTCCCCGTCAAACTTTACGATGCCCTTGGGGTTGAATCTATCGGGCCATACCACTCGGCGCAGCCGAGGAGTAAACGCTCGGATCCCGTCAATAGATCTCTCATCATGATAAGGGGGAGTCGGGCGTGGCGAGCCTCTGGCTCGGCGATGGTCATCAATGTGCCGGGGCGGAGTTCGGTGCGGCAAACTCATGGCTCGACGGTCGTCGTTGTCCCGACCCCGGCGATGATAGTCCCTATGGTCGTCACGGTCGTTGTACCTCTGATCGCCTCGTCGATCACGGCCGGTGCCAAAACGCTCGTAATCGTCGTGGTGCCCACGTCGCTCTTCTTTGTCCCACTCCTGTCGTCTAGCGGTGATGTCTTGGCGGAGGTCGCGGTTGATAATTTGGCGTGCATCGCCAAGAGGTGGCGTATGGCGCCGACTGCCAGTATTCCGACTGGTTGCGGTCCGACTGCTGGCGACACGAGTAGCCGCGTGGGAGCGCGAGTGCGCTTCACCTACCGTCTTTTCCTGATTCTGCTGGATTGCTGCCGCCGTCACCATGGCCTTGATCTGGGCCATGATCGGGGCCGCTGGGCTATCTGATGCAATCATCGGGTCTAGCGTGTCGAGAAGCGTCTTGGAAGAAACGACGTTCTGCATCGGTGTGCAGAAGACGGATTGGTCTCCGAACCTGGACTACAGGATGTCCTCGCGGACATTACGATCACGCGATCGAAGAGATCGCACCTGCACCCTCTTATCCTTACGAAGGCGATCTTCCTCCATGGTCTCTTGGTCTTCTTGATGGAGATCGGTCCACTACTCCTCGATCGCGAAGATGCCGCGAAAATCGCAGCAATTCTTCACAATGTCGACTGGTTTTCTTAGTGAGTCAGAGCGGCATACCTAAGATGGGTTTGTCTGATCTTCACCAGATTGGATCTGGCTTTGGACCAAGCATACAAGCTCTCCGAGCATATCCGCGATGAAATCCAAACTTCCGAAGTGGAAGGCTTGCCCGTAGATGAAGGTGGCGATGAATCCGCCGATTGCTGTCATCGAGTCTATAGGAAAAGATTATAGCACTTCCCCTACCTGGCGCGCCAACTGTCGACTTTTGTAGTCGGTAATAAATTTATGGGGCAGGCGCTAGATCTCAAACTCAAAGGTCACACAAGACAAGGGGTTAGACAGGTTCGGGCCCTCGACGGTGGAGGTAATACCCTAATCCTGTGTGCTAGGATTATGTGGATCTCTTGGATCTAAGATTGCTCAAAGCGCAACGTGCTCTGGGCGATATGAGGTATGCTATGCTCTATGGCTTGATGCCTTGTTGTTGCCCGCCCTCTCCCTTATATACTGGGGGTGGTGCGGCTTACAGAGTCCTGATCGGTTTGGATATTCCGATCGGTTACTAGATTCTAATCGGTTACAGTATAGGGTTTACATCTTTATCTATCCTATAAACAACTCGGATTACAACTGTATCGTTTATATCCGAATATATATTCAACTTTCCAAAGGTATGTACCCTTCCGCACGGCAACTTGGCTTGGCGCGGGGCATAGCTTTTGGGCCTCCTCTCTGGGCTTTTCCTTTCTTCTGGTGACGCTAGGCCGGTCATAGAGATACCTGTTTCCATATATTCCACAAGCGCAGATAGTATGTCAAAGGAACAAGGCAAACGCGGATAAGAATATTTACCCTCACACACTAGGCACAGGAGGGTACGTGAAGAAAATACCAGCATCGGATCGGTTTTCGAAGAAGAACTAACCCGCAAGGGTGTCATTCCTACGATGACCGCCTTGAGCGAACGATCGAAGCACTGGTTACTTGGGAGGGGTGCTTCTATCTCGGATGATGGCAACTTAAGCTTCAGAAACGATAGAGAGCAGGAAGTGTCACGTAGAATCACAGATGCTCACATGCAGTCTTCCCAAGGATCTTTCAGGCCACGAAGGGAGAATGATGAGCTAACCGTAGCCCTGGGTAACAAGGAGCATCTAGGTCGCACCCAGGGAATTGGTTTGGTGCCGTGGAAAGAAGCCTTCCCAGTAGATGCATGGTTGTATAGGCGTCCAAAGAGATTAAGAGAAGATCAACTGGACCATCAAATAAAAGATGCTATGGCGAGAGCGTTAGAGGAACAAAGAGCGAAACTAGATAAGGTTGTGGAGCAAGAAGTACAGAAAGCTCTCAACTCACGATCGCCACCCGGTGAAAGCCCTGAGCTCATCAGTCCTGGTGCTCGTAAGAGCAGCTGCGCATCCATAGGGATTCCCGAAGAGCATAGACTCCATTTTCTTGTGGATGACAGTAAAAAACCGACATCGTGAAAGCTACATTTGTCCGCACATGGCATTACCATCAAGGTGGCTGAGGGCAGGGCTTGGCCATGACAGGATACCGCAGGGATTCGCCAGGGTCGAAGTGGACAGTGTAGTCCGCCAATACCGTAAAATAGAGGTAGAGATCCCTAGCAAGGACAGAAACAAAAAACTAGGAAAAAATGTGCATGGCTTCCTCGTGTGGTGCAAGAGCTTGATTAAGTTTGGCTCGGATGATGAGGACGACGAAGATGATGATTAGCCGCACTCTCCACACATAGACCTCCTGCCATTGTTGCCACCACACAGACAAAGTCCAACTCCTCCGCCGGCACCAACCAGAAAAAGTTCGACTCCTCCGCCGAAATCTGAAAAGAATCGAACACTAGCACCATCTCGAAAGTCTGCATCGTCCTTGAAGAAATCTCAATCATCTATGAAGCAAGGACAATCTCAGAAGAAATTACCAGCTGAGATGACCGAAGAAGAACAGAAAAAGCATGTAAGCACTAGCGTAACATCTCACTTTAAAAAGGTGATATCACCTGAGAAGACTAAAGTTGATGCTAACGCGCAAAAGTTTTTCTTGAGTATGGCAAAAGTGCAAAAGACGGGGCAGGCTTCTGAACCTTGCAAAATGTCGAACTACGAGCACATATCCAGAAAGAAATACTTGAAGGCGGCTAGTGCCGACGCGTTGAGGTTGCTCAAGCAGATGCTGCTCAACGAGATGCTCAGGAGCAAGGTCTAAGGTGGAAGTTCTTTATGGGGAAACCTCTGGTTGAACCAACTCATTTCGACCACCTAACAACACAACTGCGGCGTGTCCATCAGTGGTACATGCAGCAGTCCAACAATGGTATGGAGGCGTTCGCAGTCAGATACACGGAGCAAGATTTTCACAATGGGGATAACAACTTCTGGGTTGGTTTCGAGGAGTTGTATATGTTGTACCAGCAAGAAGCCCTGGACGTGAATATACTTAGACTGTGGACTTTGTAAGTCTCTACGTATATTATTGTGCATTCTTGTACTGTTTAATTGCATGCTTGACTTCTTTCTTATGTAGAATGGAGATACAGACATGTAGAAGAAATGGCAATGACAATCTAGCATTCCTAGATCCGGGGCTTATCAACGAGAAGCTTGTGAAGGATAATCCACAATACAATGAAGACTATTTATTTAATACTTTCTTGAAGCTGCAATACAAAACCTCCATACTTTTACCCTATAACTTTAAGTATGTATTTCCCTACTTCTAATATCGTTTTACTATTTTTGCGTAACACGTACGATGTGGGAGTAATTGACTATGTTGACATATATGTGCAGGTTTCATTGGGTCCTCCTCATCATCCAGTTAGATGCTAACAGGATTTTTGTCTTGGACTCTAAGAGAAAACCAACTAATCTATATTAATACTATTGGGACATGCTGAACAGGTAAACTCGATCGTTGCGTTATTGCTCTAGCAATATTCCATTCTATTGCTTTTAAGTTTACTTACTATTCAAAATCATTCATAGGGCATTTGCACGATACTGCAAGAAAAGTGTTCGGCATCGTCCCTACAGGAAACATTTTGAAATAGTAACCGACTTTCCATGTATGAGGTAGGACCCGGGAAATAATTTATGTGCATACTATGTATGTACAAATTTACATTCAATTGTCATGAAGACTGTGGGCTATAACGAAGCCATGCTACATAATTACACATTGATGCCTACTTTTTTTCCATTTAACATATATCATCATTAATTAACTTTCTCTTTTCTTCAATAACAGCGCTCCAAACTGAGAACCAATAAGTTATTACTGATAGAAATTATAGCAATCCAAGACCATATCACCAGATTCATTCATGATGAGTTCATCAATCCAAACAGTGAGTTCCACGAGTAGCCTTATCGCCCTCATTCCTTCGATCTAGACCCGTGACATGCCTACTTCGACTCCTTCTACTGTAGCCGGTGCAAAATCAAAGTGAATGAGATGAGATGAGATGTAGTCGAACTATATTTGTAAACAAATCATTGTAAAAACAAAAATATTGTGATGCTTTAATATATTTGAATTATGATTTTAACGATGCTTTATATAGTATATATGGACACTGTATAAAATATAGTACAAAAATATATATTGCAGAAAAAATATGCAATAAAAATATTTGGTGCACAGCTTATCATTGATTAGCCAGAAGGTGATCTCGATCATCTCAATACAATAAATTACCCTAGGCTTCAGTAATCTACTGATAAATAGGGGAAATGGTCTAACACTGTAGTTTTATATTGCATACAAATAAATAATGCAGTAAAAACATGCAATAAAACATTTGGTGCAGGGCTTATCAATGCCGGTTCTTGGACAGAACAAGTGATATATATATATATATATATATATATATATATATATATATATATATATATATATATATATATATATATCACCACGGATCATCCCAAAATCCGCGGTGATATATATATTACATCTTCTTGTTATATACCGAACCGGCAGTGATAGACCTTATCACTGCCGGTTCCTGAGCTGGCAGTGATAATCCCCAAGTATCACTGTCGACCAATCACTGCTGGCACCAACGACCGGCAGTGATGGCGTTTTGGAACCGACAGTGATGTACTGTTCTGTGGTAGTGAATATAAGTTAACTTCAAAGAAGAGAAGTGCTGCCACTACTACAGAACACTATATCATTGTCGGTTCCAAACTGGCATCACTGCCGGATATTGGAACCGATAGTGATTGGTCGGCAGTGATAGTTAGACTATCACTGTCGGTTCTAGAACCGGCAGTGATGTCGGTATCACTGCTGGTTATCACAAATCACGCGATTTTCGCGCGAAATACACGCGCGTGCAGTTGCTAGGACTCGAACTCAAGACCTGCTGCTCCACACATGTATCCATTACCATCTCACCCATCACTCAATCCTTAAATAATATAGGATATATTTTCCTTTTGATCCTTTGTCTCCAAAAATTTTGATGATTATTTGGATATCTAAATGACTTCATATGCAAAGAATGTCAACTACAAAGTTGTAGATCTCGTCGAGAGCTACAATTTTTATATAAATTTTATCTCTATCCGACTCTGTATGAAAAGTTATGATTTTTCGAAAAATAGTTGATAGCATTATTACTGCTAGTTGGAAATACGAACCGCCAACCGGCAATGATACCATTATTTGGATATCTAACTTACTTGAAATGAAAAAGTTGTCAACTACAAAGTTGTAGAACTCGTCGAGAGCTACAATTTTTATATAAATTTAATATACATCTGACTCCATATGAAAAAGTTATGATTTTTCTAAAAATGGTTGATAGCATTATTACTGCCGGTTGATAATACAAACCGCCAATTGGCAGTAATACCATTATTTGGATATCTAAATTACTTCAAATAAAAAAGTTGTCAAATACAAAGTTGTAGATCTCGTCGAGAGCTACAATTTTAATTAAATTTTATCTCTATACGACTCTGTATGAAAAGTTATGATTTTTCCAAAATATCAGCACAGTCGGTTCGTGTCGTCCATTATCACTGTCGGTTCTTGTTTCAAACCGGCAGTAATAAGGAGTTTATCACCGTCGGTTCTTCTAGAAAACCGGCAGTGATAGTATTACTGCCGGTTTTTGTCCGAACCGACAGTAATAAGAGATTTATCACTGCTGGTTCATCAGTTAAAGCCGTTACTGCCAGTTTTTCATCCGAACCGGCAGTGATAATATTATTGCTGCCGGTTTTTGATGAACCGGTAGTGATATGGCGGCAAGAATAACTGATTCTGTAGTAGTGTGCAAGTTCATGCATTGAATAATTGAAAAGGAGGAGCACTGAACTTAGAGCCTAGAGATGTAAAAAGGTCAGCGTTTTCTGTTGCCGCTAGTCCTGCTAATCGGTTTTACATGTATGGGCGTCCCGTCCATGTCTTGCCGTCTTATGTTCATCAGTAGTGAGATCAAAAAGCAAAGCACTCGTTTGTTGCGAATTGCAATTATTGAATGGTTCGTTATTGCGTGAGTCTTTCTTTGTGGCTATGACATCTAAGGAGAATGACTTTGACTTCAATAACATCTTAAATATTCATGGTTCAATCATGCAACATTGGTGATTTCGACATATCGGTGATTTAAACACTGCATTGCTAGATGATAAATTTATTCATATAAATAACTCAGTGCTCTACACCAACAGGAGATCGACGTGTGAAAAGACTAGCCAATTATTTTCAATAAAAAATAGTTTTTTCCTAATTAAAAAAAACTAAAGGATCAAATGTTATACCTTATATTTAACTTCATATGAAGCATGGAAATGGAATTTACAAATCACTACTTTTAATTGTAGAGGTGAAACCACGAAGGATAGGTTTTCTACAGGCACAGAAGATGAGGTTATGATCAGATGAATGGCGTCACTCTCATAACTGTAATGTTCGACGTTGGCTTCTTGTGGCCGCAGGTTTTATCCCAAGGCTTTAACCTACCTATATTTATCTTATCATCGTTGCATCCATCCATGCATGCCCTCTCTTTTACAAAGCTGTATCCTTTGCTATTAAGCTTTCACAAGAATAAACAGCCAAAAATATAATATTTGCTCCCTACTCATTTTGTGTTATCAAAGCATCCACCAGATTTTGCCTTTACCAACCTGATGAGGAGAGAGAGAGAGAGAGTCGGTGAGATTGACAGGAACTCATAGTTAACTTCTCTGACTGTTTGACGTTGCCAAGCAACAAGGTTTACTTTGAATCTATCTGATAAGACAAGGAGACAAGTGTGTAGCATACATCCATGTATCACTTTGTCTAATTAAAATCCTTACGCACCAACACTGTAATGGATGTTCCATCATATCACACAGCACGCTATAATTAAAACCGAACAATTCAACGGCTCATCAGGTGACTAGTACAGGCTCAACGCTCACGTCTCGTCAGTGTATTTTTGACATGCTATGTGTATGGCAATTAATTTCCTTTTTTTAAACAAATGACGTTACAAATTTGATGTCCAATCCTCGTAAGTAGTGTATCACTCATTTCTTCCGATTTACAATGGTTGCTAGAAAAATGTTGTAGTACAAAAAAGAGTTCCACAATAGAAATTAAGACCTAAAGTTTCCTCTCTTTTTTTTTTGCAGGTAGCTGGTGACAAATCCAGGAATACGTGATATCAAGGCACACTGTGATATATAGTCATTTTTATCCTTTCTCTATCTTGTAGAACAAGTAGCGTAGCTGTGCTTCCAAGTTTTAGACCAATTATTTGCTTGATGTTTCAGTTGACTGTTTGTAACTTCGCTTTCATTGTTGGCCATTTTCATCTGGTAACTAACTACTACATGGTATTGCATGCATGGAATCTTTCATATTCTAGTGCGGCTTATCTGAAAAGTTACCACATTGAATTATCGCCATGGGAATTACACTTGATGTGATAGGACCAAGTAGACCGCACTACTACAAAATCAGTTATCCTTGTCGCCATATCACTGCCGGTTCATCAAAAACCGGCAGTAATAATATTATCACTGCCGGTTCGAATGGAAAAACGGCAGTAATGGCTTTTCTCTGATGAACCGGCAGTGATAAATCCCTTATCACTGCCGGTTCGTGTCCGAACCGGTAGTAATACTATCACTGCGGGTTTTTAGAAAAACCGACAGTGCTGATATTTTTCGAAAAATCATAACTTTTTCATACGGAGTCGGATAGAGATAATATTTATATGAAAATTGTAGCTCTCGACAAGATCTACAACTTTGTAGTTGACAACTTTTCATTTGAAGTAGTTTAAATATCCAAATAATGGTATCACTGTCGGTTGACGATTCGTATTCCCAACCGGCAGTAATAATGCTAGTATGCTACCAACCATGTTTCGAAAAATCATAACTTTTTCATACGGAGTCGGATGGAGATAAAATTTATATGAAAACTGTAGCACTCGACGAGATCTACAACTTTGTAGTTGACAACTTTTTCATTTGAAGTAGTTTAACTATCCAAATAATGGCATCACTGCCGGTTGGCGATTCGTATTCCCAACCGGCAGTAATAATGCTAGTATGCTACCAACCATTTTTCGAAAGATCATAACTTTTTCATACGGAGTCGGATGGAGATAAAATTTATATGAAAATTGTAGATCTCGAAGAGATCTAAAACTTTGTAGTTGACAACTTAAATATCCAAATAACGGTATCACTGCTGGTTGGCGATTCGTATTCCCAACCGGTAGTAATAATATTAGTACGCTACCAACCATGTTTCGAAAAATCATAACTTTTTCATACGGAGTCGGATGGAGATAAAATTTATATGAAAATTGTAGCTCTCAACGAGATGTACAACTTTGTAGTTGAAAACTTTTTCATTTGAAGTAGTTTAAAATCCAAATAATGGTATCATTGCCGGTTCGGACAACCGGCAGTAATACTATGGTTGCCGATTTTTAGAAAAACCGACAGTGCTAATATGTTTCAAAAAATCATAACTTTTTCATACGGAGTCGGATGGAGATAAATTTATATGAAAATTGTAGCTCTCGACGAGATCTACAACTTTGTAGTTGACAACTTTTTCATTTGAAGTAGTTTAAATATCCAAATAATGGTATCACTGCCGGTTGGTGATTCGTATTCCCAACCGGCAGTAATAATGCTACCAACTATTTTTCGAAAAATCATAACTTTTTCATACGGAGTCGGATGGAGATAAAATTTATATGAAAATTGTAGCTTTCGACAAGATCTACAACTTTGTAGTTGACAATCTTTCCATTTGAATTCATCTAGATATCCAAATAATCACCAAAAATTTCGGAGATAAAGGAACAAAAGGAAAATATATCCTATATTGGTTGAGAATGAGTGATAGGTGAGATGGTAAGGTGGACTCGCGTGAGGCAGCAGATCGTGAGTTCGAGTCCTAACAACCGCACGCATGCGGAAATCGCGTGACTTTTGTGACTTGTGACTCGCGGTCGTGCGTAGAATACAAGGTAGTCGGTCCGGATGCAAATAATTTGTTTTTTTTTATTTTACCGAGTGATTTACGGACCGGACTACCACTGCCGGTTCCAAACTACCAGCAGTGATGCCAGTTTGGAACCGACAGTGATATAGTGTTATGTAATAGTGCCGGAGAAAAAAAAAACTACGATTGCTAGGACAGGTTGATTTTTGGGCCTAGGTCACATTGACCAAAGAAATGTCATTTGTACAGACTAATCATACAAAAGCCAAAGACACAACTCTTTGAGATCAAAACAGTAATTAAAGAGACAGTATAAAGAGCTGCACCTTTATTTTTTGAAAAATAGGACATGTTTATCTAGAATATATTATAGGAATTCCGTGGGAATTTTGAAGAGACTGAGATCCACAAACAGGCTGGTTTTTCATGGGTTTCTATTTGTTAACATATAAAACAAAGGTTTTAGCATATACTTACACGGGCTTAACTTTTTATGTAATTGATACTAACAGGTAGCTAGGCCAATGTGGGTCACAACAGTTTGTTAAGGCCTCTCGTTATGATTGCACTAGATGTGGGTTGTTCAATTGAAATCCTGCGATCGAGATGGACCCTCAGAGTTTGGTTTTGTTACCTGCGATCTCCGACAAGGCAACAGTGATAAATATGAACTTCTAAAATCGAGTAAGCAATTAGAGTTGCATGCGAAGACACTACTACAAAAATGAATATCACAATCGGTTTTTTTTCGTCGTCACAGTCGGTTCTGGTAGCGACACAAAGTCATTAAACAGTGATGAGGTGGCGCTATCACAGTCGGTTCTCGCCCGATTATGATGAAGGACTCATCTCTATCGGTTCTTCCTAGGAACCGATAGTGATGACAACTCATCATTATCGGTTCCTAGAAAGAAGCGATAGAGATGAGGTGTTATCTCTATCGATTCTTATAAAAGAATCGATAGAGATGACACCTCATCTCTATCGCTTCTTATAAATAACCGATAGATGTCGGGATCCGAATATGCAAATCCGGATTCTCTGTATATACTGCACTAGTCCAGGATCACACTAGTGCACACAGGCTCAATATAGATGAATATCACAATCATACACAGCGAAAACATTATGAAAGACATCGTCTATTAATTAATACCTGTTGAATGACCTTATGGTCACCTTACATGCCTTTGCCTCGCAAGGCTGAATAACAAATTAAACTGCAGCGGAATGAAAATGTAGATAAACCTCCCAGCATACCACAGACAACTGACAAGGCTCGCACCCTAAACATTCGTCTCCTCCTGGAACTCCTCCTCCAGCACTGATGTAAACTCTTCAATTGGTAATGTTGTTGTTGGCAAGGGTGAGTACTTAAAGCACTCAACAAGTTGTGCACAGAATACAATTCTATCATAACTAGATGCAAGGCTTATTCCAAAGGAATGGCTAACACAACTATTTTGCAATAAAGCAGTATTTAATAACAACTATAATAAATAGTTTGTAAAGTAGTAAAATAAATAATAGTAACAGATAGATTTAGTATTTCTGAAGTAAACCAAGTTTCCAATCCTAAGTCAAGTTTCCAACGTCCAACTGCAACCAGCCAACCCAACCAAGTTTTCATTTTATAAAATCTAACCCTTAACTATAATTCCCGAGCTTTGCTCAATACCGCGAGCACGGCTATTCGAATAGATTTACACTCTGCAGAGGTTATGCACTTTACCCACACGACATGATCGTCTCTTGTTACCAAGATATTGACACACTTCCTTTGGTGTGTTGGCAAAGAAATCATGACAAAGCCTTTACAATGCTCTGGCTTAACCCAGTACTATCCACTAAGGTTCCAACACTGGTTGATCTGATTACCACATCCAGGGCACCCCTCTTGTGCCATGTGAGTTGATCCGTGAACTCGGGACTCACACCACCATTGATAGTAGTAAGGTAAGATATTACAAATTAATTAGCTAGGCTGTCTTATACAAGACATGTGGTTGCATGATTGACTCAGATCAAAGGCTTGCAAGGTTAATGTAACATCCAGAAAAATATAACGAAATGAAAATGAATATTTTGGAATTGAATATATTCATTTATGAGTTTTCTGAGAATTATTGGTTTTATTTGGATTTTCCTTGGATTTATGCTTTGTATGAAAAGTCCAACAATTAGAATTATTAAATGGAAAAGGGTAAGAAGGTAAAGAGGTAAAAGTAAAAATGATAAAAATTATCATGAGACCTTATTCATGCTGGTAAACCAGTAAAATCATCTAGTAAAAATCCTAGGTCTTGAAATGTAAACAAATAAAATATTTAATAATCTCTTTTTGACTAAAAACAGTGAAGTTGGAATTAATAAAAAAATATTTGAAACTTATCTAGAGCCAAAAAAATTACCATAGCACCCTAGTAGCAGTATATACATCAGGTAGAAATATTAGAAATTTATCTTTATGTCCAAGCCTTTTAAAAATTCAAGAACAGAGGCATTGGGAAACTGAAAATCATCATGTCAGAATTTTTATAAAATATTTACTTAAGATTTTGACTTGAAATTTTTATGGAGATATCCATAACAAAAAATGAACTCCTATAAAAAGTATGGAAAATAATTTATATGATTTATACACTTAAATAAATAAAATACTAAAATGCAAATTTTGGACAGTGCATAGTGTCAGAATTTTTATAAATCAACCGTATGGTATTTTAGCTTCAAGTACTAGCTGTCTGGGTTGGGGCTTATCCCCTTGATCACGTGCACTCACTGACCGGTGGGCCCCGCGGCGTACAGGCACATTCCCTGGCGCAAGGCGGTAACCCAGCAACACTCACTAACCGGTGGACCCTGGGCCCAGTTGTCAGCCACCGCTCACTCTCCTCCCTCTCTTTTCTCTTCCCCGACGCAGGCGGAGGCGAGCCCTCCCGATCCTTCGCCCCTCTCTGCATCTCAGCGCCAATTCCGCTGAAATCTGCGATCCCGCGCTGCCACGGCTCATCCTCGGTCTGTCCACGCCATGCCTTGACCATGCCGCGCTGCCCTGAGCCCACAAATCGCTTGCCAACTCGCCCCTCGCGCAGAACCGAGCAGCCGCAACTCTCTCTTCCGTTCATACACTGGAGCCATCACTTTTCCCAGGCTATAAATACCATTTGAGCGTCACACTGAGGCCCCCATTTCCTCATTCACTCTCTGAGCCGAACACCCAAGCCAGTCACCCAGCTCTTCGCCATTTTCGTTGAAAACCTGAAAAGAGGGGAAATCGGTGATTTGACCAAAGCCGTTGGTAATCGTCGGTATTGGTTCCATCTAGAGCTTCATTGAGCATCCTGGGTTATCGATCAAACCCTAATTTCATTACTCTGCGTATGCAGCGCCTTTTCTCCACTGTGTTTCTTCCACAGCTCCGGCGCGCGTGGTCAGCCACCTTCGACCTTTCTCCGCTTTCTCTCTCAGGTGAAACAGCTTGCCCTTAGCTCACTTATGCTCATACCTTGCTTCCCCAGCGAAACCATGGCCGGCGGCGAGCTTTAGCTCGCGCAGCCATGGTGGCCGCCGCCCCTCCACGGTGGTGACCACCTTCCCGGCCATCCCTCGGCGAATGGGAACCACCCCTAGGTGCGCCTTTGCGCACTGATGCTCGTGGTGCTATTCATTCCGCCGCGGTGGAGCTAGTCCTCCGACGGTGAGCTAAGAACCGAGCCACCCTGTTCCGTGTCGCTGACCATTGGGACCCAGCTGTCAGTCGCCTCGCGTGGGTATACCACTGACTCGTGAGCCCGTCTTGGCAGTCACACTGTGACGCAGGCCCACGCGCCAGCGTTTTTCTCTCACCACACACACGCACTGACAGGTGGGCCACCGCGGTCAGTCGCTGGTCACGCTGTGCGGTCACTGGTGGATGGGCCCAGGTTGTTAGTCGGGCCGGGCCGGGCCGATTCAAAAGCGTCCAAGCACGCGTGAAGAAAATCCGTTTTCGAGATTCGAAAACGTATTTCTGGATTTTAGTGATTTTCAGAAAAAATGAACTAATTCATTTGTCCATAACTTTTGAATTATAGCTCCAAAATTAGTGAAATAAAATTCTATAATCATGTAAAATCAATTTCCTTCAGAATATGCAAAAATATTTTGAAAACCATCTCTGGGTAATTTTGAAATTCAAATTTGAATAAAAGGCCTAAAGATATGCTTTATACAAAAATTTTGGAAACAAACTTAAAATTTAATGAAACTAAATTTTATAGGATCCTCATGTTTCCAGGAGCTCAAATATATAAAAATATTTAATTTTCATGCATGTTTGAATTTGTTTCTATTTTAGTTTTGCTTTCAATACAATAAGAATTTAAGTATGTATAATGGTATGGAAGGAATATGAAGTAAGAAAAAATTTAATTCATAAATAATAGGGTGGAAGTAGAATAATTGAACTTGCCAAAGTAATTAAGGATTAAACTTGTTGGGAACTGCCATTAGAAATATGAAGTAACCCTTGTGCCAAATGCAATCACGCATATATATGCATATATATGTGCATAGGAAATTAAATATTTAGGATGCAGATTAAATTGTTTCAAGCCATGAACAAACCTAGTGCCATAGCTAAATAGATTCAGTGCAATCAACCCTTTTATCTTATGCTTTAGATTTTGTTAGTTTAGATAATTTTAGCATCTATAATTCGAAGTTATAAATATAAAAATTTATAATTTTAGCCTCTTGAATTCGTAATATAAGAATAAGTAATCTACAAGAAAACCCATGTTGTTCTTCATAAAAAGTGTTAACACTTTGAATATGTACTAATTTACATCATGAAGTCTTAAAATTTTATAATCCAAACCCTAAGATATACCCCTATTTTCTGCAGTTAACCTTTATTTGGTTTACTGTCTGTTTTCTTTTTGCCCTTATTGAAATTTGATATTTGCTATGTTTCCGGTTAATTGACGTGTAGAATCCGACGTGCTCGAAGAACAAGACGACTCCGTCGCATATCCAGATCCTGACCTAGATAGCGAGTTGCAAAGCAAGCACCCCGTTGAACATGTCGAGCCTGATAATTTACCTACATTATGTTGTTTTTGTCTATGTACTATGCATCCGGATAATTCTCCCTAGAAAGGCTAATTTGGGTTGGAATTGTAGTTAATCCTGTAAATTATAGTTTACCTCAATCTGTATGAACATGTGAACCTTGTAAACCTTAGTTTGAGCTAGACATGCTTAATGTCATTTTGGGTATAACCGCTAGCATAATATTCCTGCTTAAGCTACTTGTCGTATGCTTTCAGTCTTTTCAACAAATATATGATCCTCATTTGGGAAAATGTTGCTGGTACTTTGGTTAAAAACCCAAAACAAAACTATGGTTTGACGCGGGCGATTATTGGCAATAGCCGGTGGTGCAAAGGAAGTTGCACGTAGTGTAGGGTGGAGTATCGCCCGTGTCGGATTAAGGACCGAGCAATGGGACGCTATAGATCCAAGAATTTCGTACAACCACGAGGGCTTGTATGGGCGGGTCTTAGCCTATTAAGTTGTTTAGGTGTGGCTTTGCCGGGAGATTGCACATGCATTCCGGTTTGTTTGCTTGTAGGGGTTTCTACATACCAATGCAACGGTGTACGCCCTGCCATAAACAGAAATGTGGTGTTGGGTGCGATGAAAATAGATCCACGATTTGGGTGAGTGTTTCTGTTTTCATGGCGAGGGTCAAACGTCCCGGGCTGGTTCAAAGCCACATCTAGATAATGTAACGGCTCTGTATTATCTCCTTGCCGTCACACCAAAGGAAGTGTGTCAGTTGACCTGGTATAAGAGGTTAATCATTCCTTGTGGGTAAAGTTGTACATCTCTGCAGAGTGTAAATCTAATCGATTAGCCGCGTCCAAGGTCAAGGACACTTGGTGAAGTCATTCCAATGTTAGAGTTTTGGTATTTTATGGAAAATGGGTTTGGGAAGGAAACCGTTTTGCAACTAGCTTTTGTGTCAAAGGATAGACACCGTGGATCTTTTACAGTCGGGTAGACTGGGTTGAAAGACTTGAATATTTGTTTATCGCTTTATGCTTCAATTGCCTGTTTAAAAATGCGATGTTTCAATCTAATATGTTCATACATACTTTTAAATGTTTATGCAACTGCAAAATAACCTTTAACCTGCCTTTGCTTAGCCTGCATGATTACTTAATTGCATTTGTCAACCACTATAAGTCTTGCGGAGTACCAATGTACTCAATCTTGCATCTGCTGTCTCAGAGGACGAAGCTTGCGAAGTGCCAGACGACTCTTGCTTTCACGCAGGGCACAGGGTGTTTGACGATGATTTCCCCTAGGTTTGCCAAGTCAGTTGCCTGAGGGTTAGTGGGCAAACCACGAGGCTTTTGGAGTTCTTTAACTCTCTATTTTCCGCTGTTCAGTCTTTGTAAATTTTAAACTCTGTATAATTATTTCTGCTTGTAATACTTAATTATCAGTTTAATATCTTGTAGTTATGATATGAATGTTGTAAACATGTGAGTGCTAGACATTGATCATGGGACTAGTACAGTAATTACATGGAGGTTCCTGTTTGCAAGAACGGGGTCTCACAGTTAAGTCCTTAAGATGATCGAGGCAAGACTTTCACATACCCTCTGCCATTCGGCCCACCTTGGCACACTTTCCCCTTGCCACTTGCCCCAATCTAAATGATTACCACCCTAGTTGATTACCAAGCACCATGTGTCATCAACAAGTCCACATCGTTGTGTGATATCCCTCGTCACTACAACTCAATATTATTGTGTGACAACATCTGACACACCAATTCATTAACATGTTCCATATTCCATTAGTCAAGGTTAATCATTGATGCTCCAAGTACATGTGATGACATGGCATGGCTAAGCACACTACTACAGAACAGCACATCCTTGCCGGCACATCACTACCGGTTAGGACAGAGCCGGCAGTGAGAACATATCACTACCGGTTCGAAAGTTGAGCCAGGGGGGAGAACTTATCACTGCCGGTTCGTCGAAACAACCGGCAGTGATAACCTCATATCACTGCCGATTTATATATAAAACCGGTAGTGATATATCACTGCCGGTTCTTGTTTCAACCGGCAGTGATATTGGAATTTTCACTTCCGATTTTAAACCAAAACCGGCAGTGATATTTATTTTCCCGCCTAATTTTATTTTTTCGCACAATGCGAGCCCTATCACTGCCGATTATGGGCAGAACCGACAGTGATAAGTCCTTTATATACCTGCCATCCCTTTCCCCCGACCAATCGAGAGTAACAAAGAGGAGTCTCTGCTCCATTATTGTGTCCACTTGCTGCCGAAAATTGTACTAAAATTCATATCTACTTGTTTTCAAGGTTAGTAATTTTAATAACATTATATTTGTAGTTGGATTTTACTTTATAGATTGTTTTAGATTTAGATAACTACAATTCTTATTCATTTCAGTGATTTAGTGGATTTTTAAATGGTGAAAATGGCTAGGTGAATTTTGCAAAATGGTGAAAATGGCTAGGTGAATTTTGTAATAATGAAAATTGCAAGATACATTTGTAAACCGATATATTTACAAATATATCCTGTATTTTCATTTATGTGCTTACTCTTAATAATTAAAGTAATTAAAAAATTGCAACATTGATATTATCAATTATGATAGTAATTTAAAAATTGCTACCTATATATTTTTAATATAATAAAAATATGTCCTAATTATTCACAATTATTTTCTATTTTGCAAATAAATAAAAATTGCCAGATGGATATTTACATAATGAAAAAAGTTTGATCTATGCTCAAATTTTGGAAAAAAAAATGCTACATGGATATTTACATAATGAAAAAAGGTTGATGTATTTTAATATAGTCAAAATGTATCCTAACTATTTACAATTATGTATTATTTGGTAAATAATTAAAAATTGGAAGATGGATATTTACATAATGAAAAAAGATTGATGTATTTTAATACAGTAAAAATATATCCTAGGTATTTACAATTATTTTCATTTTATAAAATAATACAAAATTGCTAGATGGATATTTACATAATGAAAAAAGGTTGATGTATTTTAATGTAACATCCCAAAATTTGCTTTAAAATCCTTTTATTGGTTATTTGTCCATTTTATGTTTTTCTGGAATTTATTGGATTTTTCTGGATTTATTTGAGTTAACTTTAAATTAAGTATATTGGTCTTTTATTGAAAACTATTTAAATTTATGCAAAGTTAAAATAAAGTTTTGTCAAAAATATTTTATTTAAGTTAGAAATGTCTCAAAGTGTTTTTGAGAATTTTCTTGGATTTTTCTTGATAATTTTATTGCCTGAAAAATATTAAATGAATTTCTGTGATTATTTTAAATCAAAAATCTTTTGAAAAGGATCAGAACAGTGTCGGGCCGGGCCATTGCTGTGCAGCCCAATCAGCCCGTCTCACCTAACCCTAGCCGCCTCTGATCTCAGCCATTGAATCTTGATCGTGCGATCAAGATTTGTCCGCGTCGCTAATGCTTGTGATCCGTCGGATTGATGCCACGTGGACGCACGGGATAGAGCCGCGTCGCTTCTCCGTGTTGCCGTCGGAGTCCGCCGCCGCCACGAGACCGTCTCCAACTTCCGCGCTGGAGAACCTTCCCAAGCCCTCTATTTAAGGCACAACCCTGTGCATCGTGAAGGCCGAGTTACGCCGCCCTTTTTGCCCTAGCTCACCAAGCCCGAATTGCCGTCTTTTTCCCGTGCGGACTCGTCAGAGTTGTGAAGGAAGCCGTCGTGGGTTTGGCCGTTTTCCGCCGTCGTCGCGCCGTCCCGAGCCGTGCTAGTTCCAGATCCGTGACCCTCGGACCATGACGCATCTACCTCGTCGTTCCCTGCCACCGGATCGTCACGAAAACACCGTCGCCAACGTCATCTTCTTCGCTGCCGGTGAGACTGCGCCGCCGCATAGCCATCTTCGAGATCGAGCGTCGCCAGCCGTCCGATCTAGGGTGAACGCTTCGGATTAAGCCTCGTAGTCGCCATCATCCAGGGTCGTCTGATCTTCCAAGGGCGGTCCTGATCCTGCCACGCGTCGATGATCGGAGCGCGCATCGCATGCGGCGCCGCAGCCAACCGAACGTAGCCGCGTGTCGGCACGAGTCGCGAGGCGCCGTGGACCGTGTCCACGGTAGACCAGAGGTGGTCCCGTGGATTTGGGCTATGGACCAAAGCGACGTGTCGACGCGCGATTGGTCCGGCCGATGGTGATGTCAGCATGACGCAATAATGCGATTTTCTTTTATAAAAATAATTCAGTTAATTCTGATTTTGCAATTTCTGTATTTTCAGTATTCATTCAAACTTCAAAAGGCTATAACTTTTGCATTCTAACTCGGAATTGAGTGATACAAATTTCTAAAAATTTGTAAAATTGAGATATATTTAATGGTGAATTTTAATTGATTTTTGGAGTTTATTTGCTCTCTATTTTTGTATTTATTTTCTTTTCTCCTTCGGTACGCGTAGACGTTGAATTGTGCGACGCTTCGGAGGAAGATCCATCAACTCAAGAGCAAGTTCCAGAGCAAGATCAGAACCTATTCCAAGGCAAGTTGTGCTTTGATCATGTTGAACCTATGTTTATACAAATGCTATTTTTTTTTACTTTATTGCATAGTATTTCAAGTATACAATTGTTTCAATTAAATTGGGATTTAGCTATTATACCAGATTGATCTATACCCTACCTTGTCATTTGTATGCCATGATCTATTGTCACCCTAGTTTGGTTAACTATAGTTGGTTAGTAATGATAATCAACCGGGGGTGGTTAGACCGTATTAGTTGCTTAGCCATGCCACGTCATCATATGTGCCTGAATCATTGATAATTAATCTTGACTAATGGAATATGGAACATTGTTATGAACTTGTGTGTCATGTGAGATCACACGATGAGATTGAGTTGTTTGTGGTGAGTCATGTCACGCAACGATGTTGAATTGTTGATGGCACGTGGTGCTTGGTAATCAACTTGGGTGATAATCACTTAGATTGGGGCAAGTGACAAGGGGCGAGTATGCCAAGGTGGGCCCAATGGGCAGAGGGTATGTGGATGTCTTGCCTTGATCACCCTAAGGACTTAACCTTGCAAGCCTTTGACCTGAGTCGATCATGCAACCACATGTCTAGTATGGGACAGCCTAGCTGATTAATTTGCAATGTCTTAACTTTGGTACTATCTTGGTCGGTGTGAGTTCCCGAGTTATGGAGTAATTCATATGGCGCAAGAGGGGGGCCCTGGATGTGGTAACCAGTCCCACCAATGTTGAAACCTTAGCGGGTGGTATCGGGTTAAGCCAGCGCATTGTAAAGGCTTTGTTATAATCACTCGCCTTTGTGGTGTATGGTTGTATCATGTGGGTAAAGTGCATAACCTCTGTAGAGTGTAAAACTATTCGAATAGCCGTGCTCGCGGTATTGAGCAATGCTTGGGAATTACAGTTAAGGGTTAGTTGAATTAAAATTGAAAACTTGGTTGGGATGGCGGGATTGCCATATGGAAGATTGGAACTTGATTTAGGATTAGAAAACTTGGTTTACATGGGAAATGCTAAATCTATCTATATTGTTATTTGTTTTACGGTCTTTACAATCTATTTATTGTATTTGTTCATAAATGCTGCCTTGTTGCAAAATAGCCATGATAGCCAATCTTTTGAAATAAGCCTTGCATATAGCTATGTTAGAATTGCATTCTATGCACAACTTGTTGAGTGCTTTATGTACTCACCCTTGCCAACAACAACATCACCAGTTGAGGAGTCTGCATCAATTCTGGAGGAGAAGTCCAGGAAGAGACGAATGTTTAGGGCGCAAGCCTTATCAGTTGCCTAAGGTATACTGAGGGGTTGTCTACGTTTTCATTCCGCTGCAGTTTAATGTGTTATTCAGCCTTGCGAGGCATAGTCATGTAAGTGGACCATAAGGTCATTCAACTAGTAGTATATATCATATGATGTCTTTCATAATGTTTCCGCTGTGTATGATTGTGATATTCACCGATGTTGAGCCTGTGTGCACTAGCGTGATCCTGGACTAGTGCAGTATACACAGAGGGTCCGGATTTGCATATTCGGGTCCCGACATTTAACATATTCAAAATTGCTACATGGATTTTTAAATCTTATCATTTACAATTCTATTGTTATTTGCAATTATATGCTTATGTGATGTTTGTTTTAATTAATTGTAGATGGACCGAAGGTGGATGTATGACACGGACCGTTGCGGCGCAGAGTTCTTTAATGGTGTGACATGTTTTGTAAATGCGGCTGCGGCGCACAAGTCGAAGAATCTGTCGAACTATATGTGTTGTCCATGCGTTGATTGCAAAAACGATAAGTTGTTTTCTACCATAGAGTCGATACGTGCACACTTACTTCGAAGGGGTTTCAAGGCTGGCTATACCTGTTGGACCGAGCACGGTAAAGATGAGATTGTGCATGAAGGGCAACATGTTGGTGAAGATGATGGAGACAATGATATGACGACGGTCGAAGATACGTTTGTCGATAGCCACGACGACGACCTGGATCAAATGTTGCGTGATGGGGAGGGGGACTTCACGAGTGAAAGAGAGTTTCAAAAGTTCCAGCGTATGGTAGAGGACTCCACAACACCATTGTACCCTGGCTGCAAAGAGGAGCAAAAAAACTGCATACCGTGTTTACACTACTATAGTTGAAGGCAAGCAATGGTTGGTCCGATAAGAGCTTCACTGAGCTCTTATGTCTCTTGGGGGACTTGCTTCCAGAGGGTAACGTGTTGCCTACAACTACGTACCAGGCCAAGCAGGTTTTCTGCCCGTTGGGGCTGGAAGTACAAAAAATACACGCATGTACAAACGATTGCATGTTGTATCGCAATGAGTTTGCACACTTGGATGCCTGTGTTGTTTGCAAAGCAAAGCGGTATAAGGCCAACGATGATATCTATAACAACGATGTCGAGGTGAAGCATAAGAAGAAGAGATCCCCCCGTAAGGTGGTGTGGTATTTCTCTATAATCCCTCATCTGAAGCGATTGTTTGCGAACAAAAGGCATGCCCAATTGCTACGATGGCATGCCGAAGAGCGTAAGAAGGATGGAATTCTTAGGCACCCTGCTGATTCTGTGCAATGGAGGAACATCGACAGAAAATATAAGAAGCACTTTGCATATGATGTGAGGAATATAAGGTTCGGGTTGAGTACGGATGGGACGAATCCTTTCGGCAACATGAGTAGCCATCACAGTACTTGGCTGGTGACTCTATGTATCTACAACCTTCCTCCTTGGCTTTGTATGAAGCAGAAGTACATTATGATGCCACTACTGATCGAAGGGCCCAGGCAACCTGGCAACGATATCGATGTCTACCTCAAATCATTGGTTGAAGATCTTCTAATACTGTGGAACAATGGAGTACGGGTTTGGGATGAGTACAAAAGAGAGAACTTTATCCTACGCGCATTGTTGTTCGTAACCATTAATGATTACCCTGCCCTTTGTAACGAATGGGAATGACGACGACAAAAGGGTTCAACGGATGCGTCCGGCTTGGATGATACAGACTAGCGGTGGTCAAGAATTGTCGAAAATGGCCTACATGCGACATCGTAGGTTCCTTCGCAAGGATCACCCATACCGCAATAATAAGAGAGCCTTTGACGGGACAAAGGAGACTGCCTTAGCTCCGAAAAATCGCACAGGGAAACAGATATTTGCGGCCGTAAAGGATCTTCATATTATTCATGGAAAGGGAGCCGGCAGTACATCTATCCCGAGTTCCCGTGATAAGGCTTCTTTGTGGAAAAAGAGATCGGTATTTTGGGTCCTACCATACTGGCAACACTTGGAAGTTCGACACGCAATCGACGTCATGCACATAGAGAAGAACGTGTGCGACAGCTTGCTTGGTATCTTACTGGATATACCTGGCAAAACAAAAGATACCCTCCACGCACGGATGGACCTTGAAGATATGAAACTCAGGAAGGAGCTGCATCATGAAGACATGGATGCAGGCAAAAAGTACCTTACCGTAGCCTGCTACACTCTGAGCAAGAAAGAAAAAATTAGCGTGTGCAAATGGTTGCACGGAGTGAAAGTTCTGTCTGGTTACTCTGCCAACATAAAGAGACTAGTCTCAATGAAAGACTTAAAATTAATTGGCATGAAGTCTCACGATTGCCACGTGATGATGACACAGATAATCCCCGAGTATCATTGCCGACCAATCACTGCTGGCACCAATGACCGGCAGTGATGGCGTTTTTGGAACTAGCAGTGATGTGCTGTTCTGTAGTAGTGGCACACTAACACGGTCTAACTAACTCATGTTGATTTTAGTATTAACCAACTATAATGAACCAATCTAGAGTGACAATAGATCATGGCATACAAATTACAAGGTACAGTATAGATCAAATTGGTAGATTAACTAAGTCCTAATTTAATTTGAAACAATTGTATACATGAAATAATATGAAATAGGGTATAAAACAATATAGCATTTTATAAACATGGGTTCAACATGATCAAAGCACAACTTGCTTTAGAAAAGCCCTTATTCTTTCTCTGGACCTAGGTCTTGAGTCAACGGATCTTCCTCGGACGCGTCGCACAATTCAACGTCTACGCGAAACGAGAGAGAAAAGAAAATAAACACTAAAACATAGAGCAAATGAACTATAAAAATAAAATAAAATTAACCATTAAATAGATATCAATTTTACAAATTTTTAGAAATTTGAATCACCTCAATCGGGGCTCATATGAGGGAGAACGAGCTAGTGGAAGATTCAAAAGTCTAAAAATTAGAAAATAGAATAATAAACCGAATTATTTTAAATAAGAAATCGCATTTATGACGTCAACATGACCTCATGACGACGTCAACCCTGACCCGAGCCAACCAGACCGTGACACGCGTCCTCGGTCAATGTACTCAGACCACCGCCCGCACCAGTTCACCATGGACTCGGTCCGCAACGCCTTGGTGCCCGATCCCGACACACGGCGCAACCTGATTGGCTGTAGCACGCAGCGCAATCTACCCCGCACTAGATGGATCGTGCGGCTATGGATCTCGCTAATCGTGGCACAACCTCAACCGACTGATCTTAATCTAACGGCTCACCTTACAGATGGAGTTCACTGTTGATGCGACTACGCAGCTTGATCTCGGGCGTTGATCGATGATCCGACGGTCGACGAAGCTCCAACCTGGCGATGGTGGCACAGAGACGAGGTCTTCACCATGGTTGAGGAAGACAATGCTGTGACGACGTTCCGACGTGAAGAAGTAACAGAATCGACGTGTCACACTCTGGCGAACTCGGATATGGAACCGGTGCGGCGAGGAACAGTTCGACATCGATGAAAAACAAAGAAAACCATGGTGGCGCTCTTGAAAAACTGCGGTGAGCTTTTGCGCACGAACAGCAGCGACTCTGGTGAATCGACTCCAATCAAACGACGTGTCGTGCACTGGCGATTCTCAGATAGGCGGTGGCAGCCTTAAATAGCCCTTGACGAAAGCGTACGGCTCTAGGAAACCTAACCGACATGACGGCGGAGTCCGACTAGGCTACAGTGGCAGTGCTCCGAGACCCACGTGAACACGACAACAGAAAACCGTCCGATGGCGAACGAACGACTACGATCCATGTTGACGCGGCTCAATCGAATCCGCCCGCATCTAATCAACGGACACGATCTCTACTTACCTAAACCAATACAGCTCATTCTTCACCGTCTAATCTTGATCCAACGGTGATGGCGCATTAGGGTTCCAAAACATCATCTTCAAGTCGTGACCGTTCAATCACGATCCGTCGGTTGACGTTACCCAGCCAAATTGGGCTGATTCGACTGCGTCGAACTAGGCCGCGTGTGAGAATAGTGTTGGGCTCCGGCCCGACACTATTTAAGGAATTTCCCGAGGTTTTCTTTTAAAATAAATCCAGATAATTAATTTAATTAGTTTAAAACAACAACAATATCAGGAAAAATCTAAGAAAAATCTCAAAAATACTTTGAGACATTTTGAACTCAATTAAAAATTTTTAGCCAAACTTTATATTGAACATCATAATATTTTAATACTTTTCAACAAAAGGCCAAATACAAATATATTTAATAAATCCAATAAAATCCAAATATTTCAGAAAAATCACAAAATGCATAAATAACAATGAAATAATATTATAAGGAAAATTTTGGGATGTTACAAACTTCCCCCTTTAACAGAATACCGACCCCGAGATTCAGGGCTAACTAGAGAATAGGCTTGGGAAATCTAACTTCAAATCCTCATCATGCTCCTAGGTAGCTTCACTCTCTGAATTATTGCTCCACTGCACTCTGCAAAAGCGAATTGTCTTGTTTCTAGTCTTGCCCTCTATCACATCCAAAATCTTGATTGGCTGCTCTTTATTGGTCAAATCTCCCTACAATTCAATTACTTCTAACGATGTCTGCTCCGTTGGCATTCTGAGGCACTTTTTAAGCTGAGACACATGAAACACATCATATACTCCCGTCAATGAGTGCGGCAATTCCAGCTGATAAGCAACCTCTCTTTGACGACTCAAAATCTTGAACGGACCAACATATCTTGGCGCAAGCTTCCCTTTATCGTGAAACTTTTTGACACTTTTAAGAGGGGTAACTCCGAGATACACAAAATCATGTGACAAAACTCAATTCCCAATGACGATTATGAGAATAAGTACACAAAATAATATTATAAGGAATTGAGTACTCCTTCATGCTATCCTCGAGCTCTCACTAATCATAGCGATTTGATCTTCCTCTTCTTTGAAAATATCAGGCCCAAACACCAAAACACTCTCTTGTCTCATTCCAATTCAACGGAGTATAATAGGCACGACCATACAAAGCATCAAATAGTGACATTTACAAACTAGCCTGATAACTGTTGGTATAGCTAATTAAACTCTACATACGGCAAAAACTTATCCCCCGAAGTAGCATAAGCTAATGCACAAACTCTCAGCATATCCTCCAGAATTTGATTCACTCTCCCAATCTGCCCACCTATCTACGGTTGATACATTGCATTGAAATTCAAATGAGTTCACATCGCTTCATGCAACTTATTCCAAAATCTCGACATAAATTGGGTACCTCTATCTGACACAATCTTCTTAGGCACACCATGCAAACACATAATCATTGACATATACAGCTCTGCCAAGTGATTTCCTTAATAAGTAGTCTTCACTAGTATGAAGTGAGCAACTCTGGTCAAACGATATTCAATGACCCATATGGAATCATAACCACTCTGAGTTCTAGGCAGATTCTCAGCGCTATTGATCTTATTACTGGTTTGTCTCCTACTTCCACTCAGAAATCTGCAACAACTATATTGAACCAATAGGTCTCTGATGCATTGCCTTCACTCTCTGACACACATCCATATAAAGCAACATACTCAGCAACGTCACACTTCTTCTGAGGCCACCAAAACCTTTCCTTAAGATCTTGATACATCTTAGCATTTCCTGGATGAATCGAATACTTGGAATCACGAGCTTCTTCCAAAATCAACTTTTTAAGCTCCTTCTTGTTCGGTACACTGATTCGACCTTTAAACCGTGTGGTACCTTGCTCATCCACAGTAAAATCCTTAGCTAAGCCTTCATCTTTGTTTGACTTGATTCGGTTGATCTTCTCATCATCCTTCTGACCTTCTCTAATCTGATCTTCAAGTATTGGCTTCACTTCCAAGGTAGCTACAAATCCTTGTGGAACAACTTCCAACTTCAGCTTTCAAAACTCTTTACACAACTCTGGTTGATCACTTGATATCAGCATATTCGCACTATGGCTCTTTCGCCTCAAGGCATCGGCTACCACATTAGCCTTACCAAGATGATAATAGATTCCAACATTATAATCTTTGATCAACTCTAGCCATCTCCTTTGCCTCATATTGAGATCTGATTGCGTGAGTATATACTTTAAACTTTTGTGGTCTGTATATATCTCACATCTATTTCCAATGAGATAATGACTCCATTCTTCAAAGCACGCACTACAGCAAGTAATTCCAAATCGTGCATAGGATAGTTCTCTTCATGTGGCCTCAACTGCCTTGATGCATAAGCAACAACTTTGCCTTTCTGCATTAACACACATCCAAGACCTTGTCTTGAAGCATCACAGTATATATCAAAAATGTTCTACACATCTGGCAACACTAACACAGGTGCGGTTGTCAGATGCTTCTTTAATTCCTAAAAACTCTTTTCGCACTCTGGCATCCATGCAAACTTCTTCTTTTTTTTCAACAACTGCGTAAGCGGTCTAGTAATCATCAAAAATCCTTTGATAAATCGATGGTAATATCTTGCCATTCAAAGAAAACTATGAATCTAAGTAACAGACTTCGGTTGTTCCCAATGCAACACTGCCTTCACTTTACTCGGATCAACAGCAACTTCTTTAGCATTCATTCACGTGACCAAGAAACTCCACCTTTCTTTTCAAAAGTCATGCTTACTAAACTTAGTATACAGCTGTTGATCTCGCAGCCTTTCCAAAACCAATCTCAATGTTCCACAGGCTCTTCTTCCGACTTGCAGTAAACAGGAATGTCATCAATAAGCACGGCAACAAACTTGTCTAAATATTCCATGAAAACCTTATTCATCATGTTCATGAAATATGCAATGGCATTGGTCAATTCAAAAGACATGATCGTAAACTCATAGCGTCCATATCGCGTAGAAAACTCTGACTTAAGAACATTCTCTGCATGAATCTTTAACTGATGAAAACTCGATCGAAGATCTATATTAGAGAAAACTCCAGCTCCTCTTAACTGATCAAAGAAATCATGGATCCTGGGTAACGAATATTTATTCTTAATCGTCATGCACATCCTTAAACTTTCGTCCTTCTTCCTGATGAACAAAACTAGCGCTACCCACGGCAAAGAACTAGGTCGAATGAAACCTTTCTCAAGCAACTCCTCGATCTGCTTCTTCATATCAACTAACTCATCTGTTGGCATTTGATATAGTCTCTTCACTATTGATGTTGTTCCAGGCACAAACTCAATCACAAACTTGATCTCTCGATTTGACAGCATAATAGATAGGTCCTCAAGAAACACATCCAGGTATTCTCTGACAACTGGCGCATCTTCTAAACTGGCAATTCACACACTGTTGACCATTAACTGACCATCGCGAACTGTGGTCGCTTGAAATTCCACTTTCACGCCATCAGGGCTCTCGACTTACACTACTCTTCGGCCATAATCCAAAACAGCCTTATGTTTGGACAACTCTTCCATTCCAAGGATAACATTTAGGGTTTGAGTTCTGTTGGGAAATGAGTAGGCTACTCTAGCTAAAAAGAATTTCTACCACGTAACCAAGGAATCGCTGCAAGTAATAGATCACAGAATTACCACTAGACGCGCAAACCCATAGAATAAGTAGAATTGATGTAGCACGGTGGTCCAGATGTAGTCGTACTAGCCTTACTCCTCCTCCAACAGCTTCTTGTGAGTGTCGCAGGTTGCAGATCGTCCTAGCGTTGAAGCTTCGTAGCAACGCCTCCAAGGTATCCACACGTACGGGGCAGGAACACCGCATGCTGGAGTGCTACCGCTGGCTGCACAGTTCTGGGCAGAGAAGGGGTGGCTGCTAGGGTTTTGGGAATTCCGAATTCCAATTGTATCACACTCTTTTCCAAAGCCAGCACCTCCTCCCTTTATATAGACATTCCATAACGGGTTTCAACACTTGAAGCACATTAGGAACACTAAGCCCATTACAACTCGGATACCTATCCAAATTAGTTATAGGCCCTAAGCGTGCGACTCTATAGGTTCACATGCATTCGAACATGGCTGGAGTACCCCTATCGATCATTGAGTACTCCTACTCGACCATCGGGTACACCTACTCGATCATCGAGCATTCGACCAATAGTCGATAGCGGCCCCTAGCAGAACTTACCGACTCCCGAGTACATCTAAAGATCGGACGAACCTCAACAATGTCCTATATGTATTTCCTTTTGCCTCATGATGTCGGTCAAACCCAAGGCGAGTTATTGTCATCCTTTTATGGATGGCTCGACCACTCTGTCTCAATGCCATGACTCGGATTCCCCGAATATATTAGTTAACTCTTTAACTCGATGGATTGAGTAACTCTCTACTCGAATAGTATGGCCATGCATTTTTCGGAATCCTTCCACTCGAGAGGCCTAGGGATATCTCTCCCGTTGTATGGAGGGGCAAATCCTATCTTGATCGATCACACCTCGCAACATGTTTCATAACAAAACCGAAAGCTATCTTTATAACTACCCAGTTACGGAGTAGCGTTTATGACCCCTAAGTAAGCCATTATGCATCTTGAGAACATGCGACAATCTCAAGTCGAAGGATATAGCATACATATCGTATATGAGACCAACTGATGACATGAAAGAATACAACGTTCTCGCAGTGTCTCATAGTGGGTCGATGTCCAACACCATGTTTTCTAACATGTGTCCATATTATTGGTTTGATATCTTCATATATATGGCCTGTGAAACGTGGTCATCAACCAGAACATATGCTAGTCTACTCATATGTGTCCTTATATGATTATCGACTAGGAACCCCTTTTAGAATGAACATCATAAAGATGAGTATAGAGTTTCACAAACAAGTCACGTACTTGTTAATCAATATCCATGATGTTATTCAAAGAACAATATCATATTTTATGAATATTTATGGAAATATAATCATCTCTATAATTGCCTCTAGGGCATATTTCCAACAGTCTCCCACTTGCACTAGAGTCAATCATTCAGGTATCTTATACCCATAACTATTGTGTGCACCTCATGCTTTGGTTGCTTGAGGGGTTTTGTCAATGGATCTGCCACATTCAAATCTGTGTGCACCTTGCATACCTTTACGCCTCCTCTATCCACAATCTCGCGAATAAGATGATATAGCCTGAGTATGTGTTTGGACTTTTGATGGGACCTTGGTTTCTTAGCCTGCGCAATGGCTCCACTATTATCACAATAGAGATTCATTGGGCTGGAGGCACTAGGGACCACACCCAATTCAGAAAAAAAATTCTTTATCCAAACACACTCCTTTGCAGCTTTAGAAGAGCAACCGTGTCTTGTTTAGAACTTTTCCAACTCACTGCTCCTCCATTTAAAATGTATACAAATCCAGATTGTGAATGACAATCGTCCTTGTCAGTTTGAAAGCTTGCATCGGTGTAACCATTTACAACGAGCTCTTCGTCACCTCCATAAACTAAGAACACATCCTTAGTCCTTCTCATGTACTTAAGAATATTTTTAACCGATGTCCAGTGACCTTCACCTGGATAAGACTGGTATATGCTCGTAACACTTAGAGCATATGATACATCTGATCGAGTACATAACATGGCATACATGATAGACCCAATGGCCAAAGCATATGGAATCTTACTCATACGGTCTTGCTCATCAATAGTCGAAGGACACTGAGTCTTGCTAAGACTTATTCCATGCGACATAGGCAAGAACCCCTTCTTGGCATCCTGCATGTTGAATTGATTCAACACCTTGTCGATGTAAGTACTCTGGCTTAATCCAATTAGCCTTTTCTATCTATCTCTATAGATATTTATACCAAAGATATATGCTGCTTCTCCTAAGTCCTTCATAGAAAAACAATTTTTCAGTGAGGTCTTAACAAATTCCAGCATAGGAATATCATTCCCAATAAATAATATGTCATCCACATACAAGATTAGAATTACAAATGCGCTCCCACTAACCTTCTTGTAAACACAAGGTTCTTCTACGTTCTTGATGAAACCAAACCTTTTGACTACCTCATCAAAACGAATATTCTAACTTCGAGATACTTGCTTAAATCCATAAATGAATTTTTGATGCTTGCATATTTTACTAGCGTTATTTGGATAGATAAAACCCTCAGATTTTGTCATGTACACATCCTCACTTAGGTTTCCATTAATGAAAGCCGTTTTGACATCTATTAGCCATATTTCATAATCGAAATATGCAGCAATAGCTAGAATGATCCGTACGGATTTAAGCATCGCTACCGACGTGAAAGTCTCATCGTAGTCAACTCCTTGAACATGTCGAAAACCCTTTGTGACAAGTATAGCTTTATAGATGTGAACATTTCCATTCATATCAATCTTCCTCTTATAAACCCATTTGCATTGAATGGTTTTTACACCATCAAGCGGATCGACCAGCTTCCAAACCTGATTGTCTCCCATGGATTCTATCTCAGATCTCATGGCTCCAAGCCATTTCTCAGAGTCTGGGCCCATCATCGCTTCCTTATAAGTCGTAGGCTCATCACTGTCCAACAACAATATACCACGCGAGTACCGAGCAGGTACTTTGCGCAGCCTATCTGACCTACGTGGCATTAGTGCCTCCTCGATTGGGGTCCCTCCAACTAGAGATTTCTCAATCAAAGGTTCCTCAACCAGATTTTTCTCGATAGGGGCATCTCCGACCAAGTCCTCCCCGAGTGGAGTAACTCGAACTTCTTCGAGTTGCACTGTTCTTCCAATTGCCTTTCAAGAGAGAAACTCTTTCTCTAGAAAGACACCGTTCCGAGCGACAAACACTTTACCCTCTTCTCGGTTGTAGATGTAGTATCCTAACGTCTTCCTAGGATGTCCCACGAAAAAGCATTTATCCAATTTGGGTGTGAGTTTGTCGAACGTTTGACGTTTAACATAAACATCACATCCCCAAATTTTTAGAAAAGACAAACTGGGACTCTTCCCAGTCCACATCTCATATGGTGTCTTATCTACATATTTAGATGGTGCCTTGTTTAGTGTGAAACTACAGTTTCTAGAGCGTAACCCCAAAAAGTTAGTGGTAGATCTGACTGACTCATCATTGACCAAACCATGTCTAACAAGGTCCGATTACGCTACTCGGACACCCCATTCCTTTGAGGTGTGTCAGGAGGTGTAAGTTGTGGAACAATTCCGCAACTGTTTAGATGATTATTAAATACATGACTCAAATATTCGCCTCCATGATCAGATCGTAGAAACTTAATTTTCTTGCCACATTGATTTTGTACTTCATTCTGGAATTCCTTGAATTTTTCAAAAGTTTTCGACTTGTGCCTCATTAACTAGACATAACCGTATCTACTATAGCCATGGTAAAAGTAATGAAGTACTGAAAACCACCTCTATGTAGTGACCCCCATTTTCACATAAATGCAAAAATGGAAATCTAATGCGCATACAGTATTAGTCCCATGATCAGTGGCTAGTATGCACATTTTCAACAATTGGAACCACATCCATACATCATTTTATTCAAGCAGAAGCTAATTTGTACAATATATTCTTACAACTCAGAGTATATAAATATAGCAACAGAAGAAGTAAAGCCTTGTAGTTTGGCCATCGAATCCCTCAGGCAATTGACAAGGCATAAATCCCTAGAAAGATCGCATCATTGGAATTCTCGCATCCTGTGACGAAAAGTAATCTTCGAAGCCTCGCTACCTTTTCCACCATGCTGTAATAGATTAAGCAAGGTTGCGTACTTTCGTACTCCGCAAGACTTAAGTGGTATTTGCAAATGCAATAAATGCAGGCTATATCAAAGGAGGCTACTACGATTAATTTGCATAAAGCAATATTGAATTTGTAAATCAAGTTGTCATTTGCAAACGTAATTTGTAAGAGAAAATTTGACTGATAAGAAATAAGTAAAGCATAAGTAGTATTCACAGCTCTTCGCGAGCATTGGAATACTTCATTGATCCAATAATCCAATCTTGTCATAACCATTCCTTTGCCAACACATAACCATTCATCCAATATTTAAATCTTGTCATAACCATTCCTTGCCAACATGTGGAAAAACAAATGAAACAAAGCCCTTTTTGAAATAGCAAAACATTTAACTAGTGCCAGTTCACCAAGTTTCCCATAACCGCGGGTTCGGCTAATCGATTAGATTTACACTCTGCAGAGGTGTACAGCTTTACCCACAAGTCATGTCCTTTTCTTTTTGCCGCATGTTTCACGCACCTTTGGCGATGTGGCCAGAATGTTCATGATGAAAACTTTTACATTACCTAGGTTAACTTTGCACCAGCCCGGGACGTTAATCCATACTATGGTAGAAGAACTCAGAGCATAGAAATGATGAGAACTCCCCATAGCATGGCTGACGAATACTTATAACAGGGGTACCCCAACGGCCCGAAGTGACGAGCCGGTGGCCTCAAGCACAGCTCAAGCCCAACAGGCCGCTCCCAGCCCGCTACCGACCGAAGCACCTGCAAGGCCACACAAGACATCCCTTCCCGACCAATCGAGGGAAGTGTCTCCGACCAAGCAGGGCTCCCGACCCCCGCCGCAGGACGGGACCCCCCGGCTCTGACCAAGCAGGGCTCCCGACCCCCTTGGCGGGACGGGATCCCCCGACTCCGATCAAGCCAAGGTAACATCCGCCAAGGGCCGCGTGTCGAAGCCCCCACCAGCCTACAGCCACGTACCCCACGAACGGGGTCAATCGAAATGACTATACAAGGGCAGGTGGCCCCTTCCCAAGAGGGTTTAATGATCGCCGAGTCATGCTCCCACCCCATCACCGGCCACATACAAGACGCGAAGACACGCCCTCCCGAGGCAACGCCCACGCCATGCGCAAAGCGCGCCAACACTCGTAGGTCCGCAGAGGCGGTACGCCATTTCCGGAAATACCTAACCGCCTCAGCCAACTAGGCTACCGACCCGGCATGGGCAAGACGGTGGTGATCGGTCCAGAACGAAGGACCAAGCTCCTAGTGTAGGTCACCTCGCCCTCTCCCAACTCTCGATGTAACCTGCCCCTTCCTTCCGTATAAAAGGAGGCAGAACCCCGTGAGGATCGAACCCATCTCGCTAAGCCATTAGCACTCTCGCTTGTAAACTTTGTGCGACATACATGCATCAAGGGAATACAACGCCACCACACGAATCGAGTAGGGACCTTCGCCCAACCAAGATACATCTTGGACTTCGAGTCTAACCATTCAGTGGAGTGGAACGCGCCCCTTAGACTTACAAATTTACTTGCGGTGCTCGAACGCCGGCGGTTGGCACACTGTAGGGGCTTCGCGTCTTCGTCAACATCTCCGGATTCCGCTTGCCTCCTCGATGGCATCTTCCACCGCGACGGCATGATCGGCTGGGAGCCGATCCGCTCGGCTCCCTCAACTTTGCGCCATCGCGGCGGAGGGCTTACGCCATCCCCGCCGCCATCGGGAGGCCAGCGCCCATCGAAGCTCGGGCGCCATCTCCGACGACCGCTAAGCTCCGCTTAGCGCTCACGAGTCCCAAAGCCGGAGCCCGGGGAGCGCTCCGCCACGTCTGGCGAAAGCTCCCGTGGGCCCGGGCAGGTGACCGTGTCACCTCCCGCAGGCTCACAACTTGTGGCGATGGCTGGCTACATGCCGGCCTCTATCCACGAGCTGCTAGAAGACTCTTCTAGCCACGACTCCAGCTCCGACACGGAGTACCCTGCCCGCAGGCGGCACTCTCGCGAGTGCAACATGGCGGGCACAGTCGATTTAACCATAACCCTCGTGGCTACGGGGGCCCCCATCCGGCGCACTAAGGCGCAGGAGGAGGAATACCAGCGCGAGCGTGCTGAACGCGCCCAAGCTCGCCACGCCGAACTCCAGCGATAGCGCGAAGAGCTGGATAAGCGAAGGGCTGAGCTCGACCAGCTCCAGGCTAACCTGGAGCAAGATGAGCCCGAGACCCAGGGGTGCCCGAGAACGCTTGTGACGCCGACGCGACAGTACACCACAAGTCGGCGGAAGAACTGACGCCCTCGCTTCTTCCCCATGCAAGCCAAAACGTGGCCGCGGCTGCGATGCTGCTTCGAGGCCTTCCAGAGCCGGCTGACCCGAGGCCAAAGCCATGTACCGTAACCTCCGGGCCGGTGGAGCGTCGCGCCGTGCAACACATGCAGCCTCCGCTCCTACCGCCCGGGCGCCACCTCCGCCACCGGGCCCGTCTGCCGCCGCCGGCCGGTGGTCCGGCGGCGGCGCCACACCACGAACCACCCGGGCTCGCAGACTTCGTGCGCCGCCTCGGTGACGCCATCGACATTCGCGCCACCTCGAGGCGCGAGAAAGGCAGGAGGAGGCCGCCACTCACGCAGTTGTGAACGGCGGGCGCCGCCGCAGCCTCAAGCCCCGATGGTCCCGACCACGGGCTTTCGCCAGGGATCCGCCAGCGGATTTCGCTAGATTCTGGCACCCACCAACATCGCCAAGTACATCGGGGCCACGAACCCGTGTGTCCGGCTTGAAGACTACCGGCTCGCATGTCGGGCGGGGAGCGACGGATGATCTCTTCATCATCCAAGACTCTCCCATCTATCTTATGGACTCGCCCGAGCTTGGCTCGAGTACTTGCCCGCCAAAACCATCGAGAATCGGGTCGACTTGAAGACCCTCTTCGTCGGCAACTTCCGTGGCACTTACAAGCGCCCGCAACTCTGGACTCGAAGGGCTGCAAGCAAGAGCCGGGAAACCTCCGGATTACATCCGCGGTTTTCCCACCACGCAACTAGCTCCCGACATCTCGACGCCGATGTCGTGTGAGCATTCATCTACGGCACTCTCCGCAAGGCCACGGTGCAAGCCGGGCCGCCTCAAGCCCGTAACCACCAAGGAGCTCCTCGACATCGCCATTCAACCACGCCTCCGGCGAGGAGGCTGTGGGGGCTATCTTCAAAGGAGGAAAGGCCCAGGAAGAGCCCGGCGTCCGAATCGGATCCCCTTCCGACCGCTCCGACAAGCGGAAGTGGCATGGAAAACAGATCCGCGAGTCCCAAGTGGTCGCCACTGTCGACCGCCCTACCAAGCAGCAGGTACGACCGACCATCGCGCCTGACCACCTCGAAAAATTGATGGACAGCCTGTGCCCGAACCACGGGTTCCCCGTCAAACATAAGTACCGGGACTGCGAAGTCCTGAGATGTTTCATCTCCTGCGCCCCCACGACGCCGCGGGGCAAAGGAAAGAAGCCGGCCACGGCCCCAAGGGCCGTGGAGAAAAAGGCGGACGACGAGTTCCCGAACCCGACGGCCGCCTCATGATCTTTGGCGACTGCGTGCTACGCCGACAAGCGCCGGCTCAAACTCGCCACCGTGAGGTCCACACCGCCTCACTAGCCGCCCTCAATACCTCCGGTGGTCGAGTTCCTGTCACCTTCGATCGGGCCGATCACCCCGACCACATCCCCACCGAAGATATCCGCCGTAGTCGACCCCATCGTGGGGAAGAAGCGCCACCAAGGTGCTCATGGATGGCGGCAGCCGCCTCAACATCCTCTACGTGGAGACGCCGACGCCATGGGGATTCTCGCTGAGTCTCCGATCGAGCAAGGCTCCTTTCCACGGTGTCATCCCCGCCAAGAGGCCCATCCGCCGGCAGTCGACCGCCCGTCACCTTTGGGGAACCGGGAATTTCCGCACCGAGACCCTCACTTTTAAGGTTGTGGATTTCCGGCCCTATCACGCTATCCCGGGAGGCCATGCTACGCCAAGTTCATGGCGCCCCCCACGCCTACCTCGCCGAAGATGCCCGCCACGAGGAGTCATCACCGTGGCATCATCTTTCTAGCTTGCCTACAATCGCGAGCGAGCGATTGTGAGCTCGCTGGCGGCCATCATCGCGTCGCCGAGCTCGACAACCTCGTGGAGGGAAGCCTCCGAGTCCGCCCCGAGTCCAAAGCAAGTCGTGGGCGGATCCTTCAAGTCCGCCGAGGACACGAAGAAGGTCGCGGTCGATCCTCGCGATCCTACCAAGACCGTGGGGGTGGAGCCACGCCCCGCCAAATAGGAAGCGCGCTCGCCGGCTTCCTCCGCGCCAACAAAGACGCTTTCTCATGGAGGTCCTCCGACATGCCAGAATCCCAAGGGAAGTCGCCGAGCACTCTTGAGCATCCGACTGTGCTCAAAGCCGGTCGCTTCAACGCCGCGCCGCTTGACGAGGAGAGGCGCAGATCATAGGGGAGGAGATCGCCAAGCTTTTGGCTGCAGGGTTTATAAAAGAGGTGCGCCACCCCGAGTGGCTAGCCAACCCTGTTCTTGTAAAAAAGAAAAATGGGCAATGGAGAATGTGTGTTGACTATACGAGTCTCAACAAAGCGTGTCCCAAAGACCCGTTCCCCTTGCCCCGCATCAACCAAGTCATCGACTCCACCGCGGGGTGCGAGTCTCTTTCCTTTCTGGATGCCTACTCAGGCTACCACCAGATAGCGTTGAAGGAGTCCGACCAGCTCGCGACTTCCTTCATCACGCCGTTCGGCTCGTTCTGCTACGTTACAATGCCGTTCGGCCTAAAGAACGCGGGCGCCACAAACCAGCGATGTATGCAAACGTGCTTCAACAAACAGATCGGCCGCAACGTTGAGGCGTACGTTGACGACATCGTCGTGAAGACTAAGAATGCGCACGACCTTATTGCCGACCTGGAAGAAACTTTCGCGGATCTTCGACGGTTTCGTATAAAGCTCAACCCCGAGAAATGCGTCTTCGGGGTCCCCAAAGGGAAGCTGCTCGGCTTCATCGTCTTCGAGCGAGGTATCGAGGCCAATCAGGAGAAGATCTCGTCGATCACAAGGATGGGCCCGGTTCCTAAACTCAAAGGGATCCAGAGGCTAACAGGGTGCCTTGCCGCCTTGGGCCGTTTCGTGTCTCGCCTTGGCGAGCGCGGAATGCCGCTTTGAGTCGCTTCAAGAAATCCGACCGCTTCAGCTAGACCCAGGAGGCTCAGGAAGCCCTCACCCGCCTGAAGGCCTTCCTATCCTCACCTCCGGTCCTGGTCGCCCCGGTACCAGGCGAACCGCTGCTTCTCTAGATCGCCGCCACCGCCAAGTCGCGGCCGCGGCCCTTGTGGTGGAACGAGCGGAGGAAGGCCGCGAACTCAAGGTACAACGGCGCCTACTTCATCGGCGAGGTTCTTTCCGAGTCCAAGGCTCGGTACCGCAGTGCGTAGCCGCTCACGGTGCTCATCGCCAAGAGAAAGCTCGCCCATTACTCACCAAGACGCCATCACCGTGATGACCGCGTCCCCGCCGGCGAGATCGCCCACAATCGCGACGCCGAAGGATAGCCAAGTGGGCGCCGAGCTCGGCCGCCACGGCATAACATACGCCCTCGACGATCATCGTCGCAGCCTCGCCGACCGTCGCCGAGTGGACGAAGCCCAGCGCCACCGTAATCAAGACCCCGAGCATCGGACAATGTACTTTGATGGGTCCTACACCAAGAACGGCGCGGCGCTGAGTCGCCATCATTTCCCACTCGGAACACTTCAATACGCCATCGTTGTTGCTTCGACGCGACCAACAACATCGCCGAGCACGAGGCTCGCCAACGATCTCCGATCGGCTGCGACCTCGGCACTCGCCGACTTCACGTCCGGGACTCCAAGCTTGTCGCCGACCAGGTCATGAAGGCTTCGAGCCCCGAGACGCCCGTATGGTCGTGTAATCGCTTCGAAGTGCGCAAGCTCGAGGAGCGGTTCAAGGGTTTCGAGCCCACCACAGCTACAGACGTTACAATGGTGAGGCCGACACCTAGCCAATCTTGCCTCTAGCGAGGGCCGCCCCACCGGATCTTCGTCTGCGACCTCCGCAACCTTCCATCCACCGGACTCGGTGGCGAGCGGTCTCCGATTCACCTAGCACGGTCACCCGACCGCCGCGGGTCGGGCATAGACTTGGCTGGTCGAACCGCAGCATGCTAGCACTGAATCCCATCGAGGAAGCTCTTCGTCAACCGCTTGACGGACGGGTCGCTCCCCGACCGGCCGAGGCCCTACCCTCGCTCGGTGGGCAAAATCTTTCGTCCGGTCGGCCTGCACCTTTACAAGAGGAGTCCTCCGGGTCCTCCGGTGTGTTCGCCGACTAAGGGAAGCACCGCTGCCGATATCCATGGCGGGTCTCGCGCCACCATGCCGCACCCGATCCTCGTAGGAAAGGCCTTTCGACAAGGTTTTTATTGGCCGACCGCCGTGTCCGACGCCGAAAGCGGATCGTGCGCACCTCACGGCGGGTGCCACTTTTTGCCCTGCAGACACATCCGCCACGGGCCTTGCGCACGATCCCCATCACATGGCCGCTTGCGTTTGAGACTCGATCCGTCGAGCCCTTCAAGAAAGTGCCCGGGCTTTACTCATCTCCTAGTCGCGGTGGATAAATTCACCAAGTGGATAGAGGCCAAGCCGGTCGTGAGCGTCACGTCGGCACAAGCGGCCATCTTCTTCCGCGACATCGTTTTTCGGTTCGGAGTCCCAAACTCTATCATCACCGACAACGGAACGCAGTTCACAGGGAAGGAGTTCCTCGAGTTCTGCGACGACTTCAACATCCGTGTCGATTGGGCAGCCGTGGCCCATCCGCGGACTAACGGCCAGGTCGAACGTGCGAACGGCATGATCCTTCAAGGACTCAAGCCACGGATCTTCAGTCGGCTCAAGCACTTCGCGGGGCGGTGGGTGGCCGAGCTGCCCTCCGTCCTCTGGAGCCTGCGGACCACGCCCACCCGAGCGACCGGGTTTACACCGTTCTTCATGGTGTTCGGCGCTGAAGCCGTCTTGCCAACAGACCTGGAGTATGGCGCCCCAAGACTACAAGCCTTCGATGAGGCTCGGGGGCTCGCCTCACAACAAGACGCCATCGACCAGCTCAACGAGGCGCATGACGTGGCCATCCTGCGATCGGCCAAGTATCAACAAGCTCTGCGGCGCTACCACAGCCGCCAAGTTCGAGGGCGATCCTTCAAACGGGCGACCTAGTCCTGCGCGGGTCCAAACCAAAGAAAGACAAGCACAAGCTATCGCCACCTCGGAAGGCCCTTCACCGTCAGAGGTTCTTCGACCGCACCTTCGACTCAAGGACGCCGACGGTCGATCCTTCCGAACGCTTGGAACATAGAAAAGTTAAGGCGATTCTATCCTTAAACTCTTTTCTTTTTCCCTGGCATGGTCTTTACCTTTACCCTTCCGAGCACCTGGTCGCCATGCGACGCCCGGGGGCTGCCCCTTGGCGCCTGCTCGTGTTATTCCGGTCGGCGCAAGCGGGTCGGTGACCCGACCGATCACAAGGTCCATCCCGAGTGGTAACCCTCTCGACCTGCGTTACGGCCACGCCCCTGCGCTATGGTTGCTAAGTAGCGCTTATGGAAGAAGGAAGTGCCCGAGTGGAGTGACCTTTTGGTCAGTTGGGAACACTCCTCCCCCGCGCAAACTCGGCTAACTCACGCGCTCGTGCGGGTCGGTGACCCGACTGGTCACGAGGTCCTCCCCGAGCGGTAATCCTCTCGACCCGAGTGCTATGGCCTACGCCCCGGCGGCTATGGTTCTGGCACTTCGCGGAAGAAGGAAATGCCCAAGCGGAGCGATCTTTTGTCGGTCGGGAACACTCCTATCCCTCACAAGTGCGTATAACTGCTGAGTAACCAAGATTCCTATCCTCTTAGCCCCTCCCGAAGCAACCCGACCTACGCATAAGTGACCCTTGCGGTCCTTAAGGCTATGGCCGGTCAAACGTTCACCAAAAACACAAAAGGGGGCAAGAGGCGTACTGGAACTTGTTAACCTTAAGATTGTTTGCAAGCATAATAGTCTTTACAATCAAAAAGGAGGATAAATCTAACTACTTTATTCTTCCTCGAGGGCGACCTGCGGCGAGACGTGGCTGGCAATCTCCCGAGCGTGCGGCTCGACCAAGAGCTCGAACCTGTCGATCTCGCCGTCGGTCCGGTTCCCGGCGACGCCGCTGCTCACCACCGCGAGGTCAATTCCATCGTAGTGCGAGATGGTGTTGACCAGCGCCGAGGAAGCTCCAAGCGCCGCGCCAACAATCACCGCCCTCTCGACGCGCTCTGGCACTCGGGCTAGCGAGGGCGCCAGAGCGCTCGGGCCCGCCACTGCTCCAAGGACCCGGACGCAGACGTCCTGGCCGGCCTTGCGAAGGGCCTCCAGTTCTGTGGCCAGCTCGGCCCGACCATCTTCGACAACCTTCAGCGCCGCCAGAGCCGCGTCCCGCGCCGTGACCGCCTTGTCACGGGACTGCAGGGCGTCCTTCCGCTCCTCAACAGCGAGGCCCAAGTTCTTCTGCACCTCTGCAGATGGCAACGGCGCTGCATTTATCACGACTTCACGAATAGCGCCGCAGAATCAAATAAGAAGTTGAGACCCTTACCGCCGCAGAGTTCGCCAGTTGCCGACTTCTTGCCCGACCGCCTCTAGGAGGTCCTCAAGGAGGTCGTCCTTCCGGCGGCCTCCGCCGAGCGGACTCGGTCGGCGTCCTTCCGAGCTGGTCCCTTCGGTCCGCAGACGGGTTGCTGCGTTTGCGCTGCCCCTCTCACGGTGGCGGCGTCCTCGCGCCGGTGGCCTCTGCCAGGAGGACTCGAGCCCGCCACCTTCGTCATCGAGGACTTGGCCCCAGCGCCATCGAAGAGCCTTAGTGGCCCCTCCAGCTCTTGGCGGACCTTCGTCGCCTCGACCGCCTCACGTTCAGCGCCTCTTGAGCTAAGCGCAGCTCAAGGCGCAGCCGGTCGCACTCTTCCACGGCAGCCGCCCGCTGGCTGTCCGAGCGCCGTAGGAGCTTCGGCTTTGCCTTCCGAAAGCGAGCCCGCAGATGTCGCAAGATCACGGACTATCCGTTAGTCTCACGGCGAGTCGCTGTAATTTTGCAAGTTGGGTTTTTTCATCAACTTACCGAGCTGATCGGCCGGACTTCCCCGGCCATCGCGTCCAGCGCTCGGCTGGAAGATTCTAGGGCAAGAGTCAGACCCTTTCGGACCTGCTCCATCTCGGTTCAAGGCCCGTAGCGCTTTGTCAAGAGCGACCCACTCGCTCTCTTCCGCTTCGCCACCGACTCGACTCAAGGGCCACTCGGCAATGGGCCCCGGTCGCTCGCCGGCGGACGCTGCCGTCTGCAGCACCATCGGCAACGATGGTGGAACTGGTCCTCCGAGGATCCTCGTGACTGCGCTGCGGGACCTCGGTCGGCACCTCCCGGGGCGAGGGGGACACACCGCACTGGGCCGCCGCTCGGTGAGACGTTCGCGGCAAGACCGCCGCCTCTTCCTCCGTGAGGATGATCACGCCGATCGGCGGTGTCCCCAATGGAGGCGCGGGAGCTCGCCAACCTCGGCCTGCGTGGGCGCGCGCCTCGGCCAAAGACCACGATCGGCGCCGACCGATCGGCGCCTCTGGAACCTCTGCGGCGTCCCGCCGCTATGCGACTCTTCGGCGCGCGCCTTGTGGAACCGCCACGGGGCGCGCCACGGTCACACCCGTATAGGCGCTGCACATCACAAACACTTAAAAGCGGTTCAAGCGGCTTTGCCGCAAAATGTTTGAACAAAAGAAAAGAGTACTTATCGAGCCGAAGCGGGTGCGCGGCAGCGCGCCTCTTCGCCATCCCCTCCGAGGCGAGATCCGCCGCCGCTTCCCGGCCGCCTCCATCAAGGCGCGACGATGACGGCGACGCTGCGGTCACCTCCGCCCGAGGCCCCCTGGCTGCGGAGCCTGTGGTGTCGCTTCCGGCAGGTCCACGCCCGGACCGCCGCCGGGTCGGCGGGTCGAAGGAACCCACGATATCGTGACTGGGGTGCTTCCGCTGCTGTCGGTGGAGGTTACACCCGCAGCAGTGGCCTCCGACACGTCCTCACCGCGCGCGGCCCTCACCACGCGCTCCTTCTTCTTCCTCCTCTCCTCCTTCCGCTTCTTGCGGGAGGAGTCGAGCTCTGCGGCCTTCGCTCGGGCTGCCGCCCTCACCTCCTTATCTCCCGGGAGCGGCGCCCGGGAGGACATGCCCAAGAGCCCCTAGAAGATAAAAAACACTGGTCAGACCAGGCGTTAAAAGCAAAGAAAAGAGAGGCGGGAAGAAGTCCGGCCGACCTACCAGATTTGGAGGGTGGGCCGCCGAGAATGGCTCCGGGTGGTCGCCCGCCGCCTCCGTAGCGCTTCCTCCCATGACGGCGGTCACCCGGGCTTCGACCTCCGTCGCGGCTAGCTCGGGTTCCGCCATCTTCATCCGGTCGGATACCCCCTCGTACTGGAACAGGGGGCGGGGCCTGTGCGTAAGAGGCTGCACGCGCATCCTCATGAAGGCACGCACGACCACGTCCCCGGTGAGCCCTTGCCTCCTTAGGGCCCTGACCTGCTCTACGATCAGGGCCACCTTTTTCTTCTCTCGCTTCTCGGCGCCCAGTTCCTCCTCCCCGCCACGGGAAGTTTGCGATGAAGGGCGGGCGCCGTCTCCGGCGCTCGAGCATAAACCACTCGAGCGCCATCCCTTGTTGGACGATGGCAGCGCCACCTCGAGATACTCCGTGCTCGGCCGGACCGGCCGAGGGCCGTGCCACCAATGGCGCCGGGCCCGCTGGCTTGTCCTTCCAGAGCCTTGCTTGGAAGAAATGCCTCCACACCGCCCAATGCGGCTCGATTCCCAGGAAAGCCTCGCAGAGCGTGATGAATATGGCGATGTGGAGGACCCCATTGGGGTTAAGATGGTGCGCCTCCGCCTTGTAGTGGAAGAGCAGCCCCCGGACGAACGGGTGCAGCGGCAAGCCGAAGCCGCGCTCGAAGAACGAGGCTAGCACCACGACCTCGTCGTCCCCCGACGAGGGGGCAGCAGCTCCCGTTGGCACCCTCCAACCAGAGAGATCTTGCGTAGGAAGGAAGCCCTTCTTCACCAAGTCGAGCGCGCGGCTGGCCTGGGCAGAGCACTCCGGCCACGACATCCTTGCAAAAAAGGCGACGGAAAGGCGAGGAGAAGAGAAGGCTGAGTTTTCTTTTCCTTGGCTCTTTGTTGTTCTTTTTTGTCTTAGGGACGGGAGGCGAGGAAGGCAAGCAAGCGTGACTACTCAAAGCGCCCCAGCAACGTATATATAGAAGACGAGCAGGCGCCGACCGAACAGGCACCCCCTCGAGCGAAGCGTCGCGTCCACCCTCGTCTGTCACGCCAGCCTGGTAACTCCCGGTTTCCAATTCCACTCAGCATTTAATCCTGACAAAACGGCAGGGTCATAAAGACGCCGCCCCCGAGTAGTGCGTCCTGTAACCTCTTGGTCTCCGCCTTAAGGCCAGGACGGTTGCTCCGGGGCGCGTGCGAGAGGCCCACTAGGCCGCTGCGGCCCCGAAACGGCAAAAGCTCTGTGGCTTGCGCCGGGGCCCAGCTAATAGCTGTGGGTTCAAAAGGCCTACCCCACCAGATGGGCATAAGGCCGCCCTAGCGAAACTTGAGCGAGGGGCAAGTATGAGGTGAGCCCCACGGTGGGCCCTCGGTTAGGTCGGCTGACGACCCAATCACCACTACTCGCGTCCGAGACCATACTTCACACTCTCCCGGGAGCTCATCGATGAGCGACAGCCAGCTGTGCCCTGGGTCGGCGGACAACCCAGGGCCCATACGGGATTGAGTAGAGAAAGGTTTCTTATGGGTCGCCCCACGGCAGGGCCAGGACACCCCACTCTGGGACCGTCCGCTCGGAAGGGTCCCCCTTGGGCGGGACCTCCCAGGACCCACTCGGACTACCTGTTATAAGCTCCACGAGCACGGCGCTCAAACCAACGCGGGTAAACGCGTCGCTCACCCCCTCCAGGTCCCACACCTGCGGATGGGGTATACGTGTGGGATAGACGGTGGCCACTCCTCTCGCGGCTACCCTCACCAGACGAGGACTCGGGATGGATGCCCCACGTCCAGCTACGACGTAAAACGAGCCCACGTCCAGCTACGACGTAAAACGAGCCCACGTCCAGCTACGACGTAAAACGAGCCCACGTCCAGCTACGACGTAAAAAGAGCCCACGTCCAGCTACGACGTAAAACGAGCCCCCGTCCATCTACGACGTTAAACGAGCACTCGAACACCAGAACCTCGCGCAGAGGCATCCGGTCGTCCCTGCCGACCAAGACACGGTCTAGCTACGACGTTAAACGAGCACTCGGACACCCGAACCTCGCGCAGAGGCATCGCGTCGCCCTCGCCACCAAGGCACCGCCCGGCTCGACGTTAAGCGAGCACTCTGGACACCGAACCTCGCGCAGGGCATCCGGCCGTCCCCCGCACCAAGGCACCATCCAGCTACGACGTTAAACGAGCACTCGGACACCGGAACATCGCGCAGAGGCATCCGGTCGTCCCTGCCGACCAAGGCACGGTCTAGCTACGACGTTAAACGAGCACTCGGACACCTGAACCTCGCGCAGAGGCATCGCGGTCGTCCCTGCCAACAAGGCACCGTCCAGCTACGACGTTAAACGAGCACTCGGACACCCGCCCTGTTGACCAAGGCACGGTCTAGCTATGACGTTAAACGAGCACTAGGACACCCGAACCCCACGCAGGGGCATCCGGTCGTCCCTGCTGACCAACGCACGGTCTAGCTACGACGTTAAACGAGCAACTCGGACAACCGAACCTCGCGCAGAGGCATCGCGGTCGTCCCTGCCGACCAAGGCACGGTCTAGCTACGACGTTAAACGAGCACTCGGACACCCCAACCTCGCGCAGAGGCATCGCGGTCGTCCCTGCCGACCAAGGCACCGTCCAGCTACGAAGTTAAACGAGCACTCGGACACCCGAACCCCGCACAGGGGCATCCGGTCGTCCCTGCCGACCAAGGCACGATCTAGCTACGACGTTAAACGAGCACTCGGACAACGGAACCTCGCGCAGAGGCATCCAGTCATCCCTGTCGACCGAGGCACGGTCTAGCTACGATGTTAAACGAGCACTCGGACACCGGAACCTCGCGCAGAGGCATCCGGTCGTCCCTGCCACCAAGGCACGGTCTAGCTACGACGTTAAGCGAGCACTCGGACACCGAACCCCGCGCAGGCATCCGGCCGCCCTCGCCGACCAAGGCACCGCCCACCACGACGTTAACGAGCACTCGGACACCGGAACTCGCGCAGAGGCATCCGGTCATCCTCGTTGAACAAGGCACGGTCTAGCTACGACGTTAAGCGAGCACTCTGACACCGAACCTCGCGCGGTGGCATCGCGTCGCCCCCGCCAACAAGGCACCGCCCGCCTCGGACGTTAAACGAGCACTCGGACACCCGCCGCCGACCAAGGCACGGTCTAGTTACGACGTTAAGCGAGCACTCGGACACCAACCCCGCGAGGCATCCGGTCGCCCTCGCCACCAAGGCACCGCCCAGCCACGACGTTAAACGAGCACTCGGACACCAACCCCGCAAGATGGGCATCCGGTCGTCCCTGTCGACCAAGGCACGGTCTAGCTACGATGTTAAAACGAGCACTCGGACACCCGAACCCCGCGCAGGGGCATCCGGTCGTCCCTGCCGACCAAGGCACGGTCTCGCTACGACGTTAAACGAGCACTCGAAAACCGGAACCTCGCGCAAAGGCATCCGGTCGTCCCTGCCGACCAAGGCACGGTCTAGCTACGATGTTAAACGTGCACTCGGACACCGAAACCTCGCGCAAAGGCATCCGGTCATCCCTGCCGACCAAGGCACGGTCTAGCTACGATGTTAAACGAGCACTCGGACACCCGAACCTTGCGCAGGGGGCATCCGGTCGTCCCTGCCGACCAAGGCACCGTCCAGCTACGACGTTAAACGAGCACTCGGACACCCGAACCCTGCGCAGGGGCATCCGGTCTTCCCTGCCGACCAAGGCACTGTCGGGACCCGAATATGCAAATCCGGACCCTCTGTGTATACTGCACTAGTCTAGGATCATGCTAGTGCACACAGGCTCAACATAAGTAAATATCACAATCATACAATGCGAAAATATTATGAAAGACATCATATGATACATACCACTAGTCGAATGACCTCATGGTCCACTTACATGACTATGCCTGCAAGGTGAATAATATATTAAATCTGCAATGAATGAAAACGTAGACAACCCTTCAAGATACCACAGTAATCGACAAGGCTTGCGCCCTAAACATTTGTCTCCTCTGGAATTTTTCCTCCAACATTGATGTAGACTCTTCAACTGGTGAGGTTATTGTTGGCAAGGATGAGTACTTAAAGCACTCAACAAGTTGTGCACAGAATGCACTTCTATGTAACTATATGCAAGGCTTATTCCAAAGGATAGGCTATCATGGCTATTTTGCAACAGAGCAAAGATTTACGAACAAATACAATAAATAGATTGTAAAGACGGTAAAACAAATAACAATAATGATAGATTCAACTTTTCTCAAGTAAACCAAGTTTCCAATCTTAAGTCAAATTCCATCTTCCATATGGCATTCGCCATCCCAACCAAGTTGTCCAATTAATTAAGCTAACCCTTAATCAGAATTCCGAGCATTGCTCAATACCATGAAACACGGCTATCCGAATAGTTTCACACTCTGCAGAGGTTATGCACTTTACCCACACGGCATGATATTCTCTTTGCGCTGGCCATTAGCACACTTCCTTTGGTGTGCCGCAGAGAAATCATGACAAAGCCTTTACAATGCTCGCTTAATCCAAGACTACCCTAAGGTTTCAACAACGGTGGGTCGAAAACCACAACCAGGGCCCCCTCTTGCGCCATGTGAATTACACCATAACTCGGAACTCACACCACCAATGATAGTACCGTGTTAAGGCATTACAAATTAATCACTAGGCTGTCCCATTACAACATGTGGTTGCATGATTGACTCAGTCAAAGGCTTGCAAGGTTAAGTCCTTAGTGTGATCAAGGCAAGACTTCCACATACCCTCGCCCATTGGGCCCACCTTGCATACTCGCCTTGCCACTTGCCCCAATCTAAGTGATTATCACCCAGCTTGATTACCAAGCACCACGTGCCATCAACAATTCAACATCGCTATGTGACATGACTCGCCACAACAACTCAATCTCATCGTGTGATTCCACATGACACACAAGTTCATAACATTGTTCCATATTCCATTAATCAAGATTAATTATCAATGATTACGACACATGTGATGACGTGGCAAGGCTAAGCAACTAATACGGACTAACCTCCAATGTTGATCATAGTTACTAATCAACTATATTAAACCAATCTAGGGTGACAATGAATCATGGCATACAATGACAAGGTAGGGTATAGATCAATCTGTATTTTAGCTAAACCCAATCTAATTTGAAACAATTGTATACTTGAAATATATGCAATATTGTAAAACAAACATAGCAATTTTATAAACATGGGTTCAACATGATCAAAGCACAACTTGCCTTAGAATAGGTCCTGATCTTGATCTGAAGCTTGCTCTTGAGTTGTTGGATCTTCCTCCAAACGTCGCACAATTCAACGCCTACGCGTATCGAAGAAGAAAAGCAAATAAATACCAAAACAGAGAGCAATTGAACTCCAAAATCAAATAAAATCCACCATTAAATAGATCTCAATTTTACAAATTTTTAGAAATTTGAATCACTCAAATCGAAGTTACGATGCAAAAGATATAGCCTTTTGAAGTTTAAAATAAATCTCAAATCGAAAATCGAAATTCGAATTTAACAGATTTGTTTTTATTCAAAACCGGTTTATGACGTCAGCATGACATCAGCCCTGATTCAAACCAATCGGACGCTGCCACGTGTCCCGCATATAGACCCGGTCCACGGCGTTGGGTTGGTTCACCGCAGACGCGTCCATGACGCCGATGCTTGCGCCGACACGCCGCGAGTCACGATTGGTTGCAACGACGGTGCGATCTAGCGCGCACGGTTTGATCGGACGGCTACCGATCTCACGCGACGTGGCAAAGACACCCGCCGCGGATCTAGATCTAACGGTCGGCGCTTACGAGACGCGTTCATCGTTCTTGCGGCGTCGTGGCACGATCTAGACCCTTCACCGAGATCCGACGGCTTTGAAGCTTCAACGTGACGATGGCAACGCGGCGCAACTTCACCGGACGTGAGAATGACGACCTCGGCTCGGGCGTTCGGCGATTTAAACGGCGATGACTCTTCATGGATCCGACGCGCGAGGTTTTGCGATCTCGATGGTGGCACCGTGACGGCGAAGATCAACGGCGGCGAAACCGAGCGAAACCACCGCGGCAAGGACCTCCACTCCGGCGAGCTCCTCGAGCGAACGACGGCGACACGAGCCTCGGGCTTTGGAAAGATGCGCGCGCGAGGTAAGGGTTCCGTGCGCGTCGGCGCTTTAAATAGTCGCGACGGAAGGCGTGTCCGCCCGGACTCAAGACGGCTCGTGGCGGCGGCGGACTCGGCGACGACTCGGAAAGACGACGCGCTTCATCCGGGCGCCCACGCGTCGCTCAATCAACGACCCCGAAGCGCCAACGACGCGGCGAGATCTCGGCCGTTGGGTCTCGATCCAACGGTCGGGATTTCTTAGGCCTAGGGTTTTGGCGAAGTAGGCCGCGACGGGCTTCGGGCCGCACAAAGGCATGGGTCGCCCGTTCTTCGCTCACACGCTTTTTCAAAAGGTTTTCTCAATTAAATTAATTCCAAATTCGTTTTATTTATTTTAGGCAATAAAACTATTAGGAAAATCCAAGAAAAATCTCAAAAATACTTTGAGACATTCTGGACTCAAATAAAATATTTTTGGCAAAACTTTATTTTAACTTTGCACAGATTTAAATAGATTTGAATACAAGGCAATAAACTTGATTTCAAATAAATCCAGAAAAATCCAAATAAATTCCAGAAAATCATAAATGCACATTTAAGCAATAAAAACTTAATTAAGCCAAATTTTGGGATGTTACAAACCTCCCCCCCTTAACAGAATCTCGACCCGAGATTCAGGGCTAGCTAGAGAATAGGTTCGGGAATTCTGACTTCAAATCTTCTTCACGCTCCCAAGTGGCTTCACTTTCCGAATGATTGCTCCACTGAACTCTGCAAAAACGAATAGACTTGTTTCTGGTCTTGCGCTCCATAACATCCAAAATTCTGATCGGTTGCTCTTTATAAGTCAAATCTTCTTGCAGCTCTATCGCATCCAACGGGTTTGCTCACGGCACTCGAGACACTTCTTAAGTCGCGATACATGGAATACATCATGCACTCGCCAAGGACTGAGGCAACTCTAACTGATAAGCTACCTCTCCTCGACGGCTCAGAATCTTGAACGGACCGACATATCTTGGCGCAAGCTTCCCTTTAACATGAAATCTTTTAACGCCCTTAAGAGGGGTAACCCTGAGATACACCTGATCTTCTGGTTCAAAACTCAAATCTCGACGACGATTATCTGCGTAGCTCTTCTGTCTTGACTGTGCTATCTTCAACCTCTCTCTGATCATTGCAACTTGACTTTCGGCTTCCTCGAGAATATCTGGCCCAAAAACGAAACGTTCTCCTGTCTCGTTCCAATTTAATGGGGTACGACAAGCACGCCCATACAACGCCTCAAACGGTGACATCTGCGCAGCTAGCTTGATAGTCTGTTATTGTAATCGATTACGCATATGGCAAACTTTTATCCCATGACGTAGCATAAGCTAAAGCACAAGCTCTTAACATATCCTCTAAAATCCGATTTACTCTTTCACCGACCATCCATCATGGGTGATATGTCAGATCTTGAAATCCAGACAAGTCCCCGTTGCTTCATGCAACTTGTTCCAACACCTTGAGGTGAATTGGGTACCTCTGTCCGACACAATCTTCTTGGGCACTCCATGCAAGCATACAATCCTTGACCTGTACAACTCCGCTAAACGATCTCCCAAGTAAGTGGGCTTTACTGGGCTAAAACGGCGACCTTGGTTAGACGATCCACAATAACCCAACCGAATCGTAACCTTTACGAGTCTTAGGTAAACCGTGATAAAGTCCATTCCGATTTCCTCCTACTTCTATTCCGAATTTTCAACTACGCAATAAACCAAATGGTCTTTGATGCATGGCTTTACTCTCGACATACGTCGCATAAAGCAACATGCTCGGCTACTTCACGCTTCATATTAGGCCACCAAAATCCTCTTTCAAATCTGGTACATCTTAGCACTTCTGGATGAATTGAATACTCGTAATCATGAGCTTCTTCCAAAATCAACTGCTTTAATCTCTTTCTTATTCAATACATAGCTTTGACCTTTAAACTGTGTGGTTCCTTGGTTATCCCTGGTAAAATCCTCAGCTAAGCCTTCATCCTTCTGACCCACTTCGATCTGATCTTCAAGCATTGGCTTAACTTTCAAAGCAGCTATAAATCCTTGTGAAACCACTTCTAATTTCAACTTTTGAAACTCTTTGCACAATTTCTATTGATCACTTGATATTGGTGTATTGGTACTATGGCCTTTACAACTTAAGACATCGGGTACCACATTAGCCTTCCTGTGATGATAACGGATCCCAACATTATAATACTTAGTCAACTCCAACCATCCTCTTCGTTCCATGTTAAGGTCTGTACCTTGACTCTTATGGTCCGTACTTATTTCCATCAATATGATGATGCAACAACTTCAAGCACGCACTATAGTAGCAATTTCCATTTCATGCGTAGCATAGTTTTCTTCATGTGGCCTCAACTGTCCCACGCATAGGCAACAACTTTACCTTCTCGCATTAACACACATCCAAGATTTTGTCTCGAGCATTGCCTATATATCAAAACGCTCTGCACATCCGCAACACTAAGACAAAGCTATCGTCAAACGTTCCCTCAATCACAGAAAACTCTTTTTGGTATTGCGGTGTCCATGCAAACTTCTTCTCTTAATGGCCTAAGCAGTCCCGGTTGTTCCCACGTAACATTGCTTGTGGTTGGATCCACGGTAACTCTTTTAGCAGTCATCTCATGGCAAGAAATTCAACTTTCTCCTTTCAAAAGTCACATTTGCTAAACTTAGCATACAACCATGGGTCTAGCCATCTTTCCAACACTAATCCCAACTGTTCTGCATACTTTACTTTTGACTTGAAGCAAACAAGGACATCCCACCTATACACCATAACAGCTCGACCAAATTCCCCATGGAACTCCATTCGTCATGTCCATAAATTCTGTAATGGCATTGATCATTCTAGCAGACACACTGTAACCTCATACTGTCCATACTGCGTAGAAAACTCTGACCTAAGAACATTCTCTCGCAGTTACAATCGATGATAACTCGATCAAGATCTATTTTGAGGACACTCACTCCTTTTGATGACCAAACAAATTACGATCCCGGGCAAATAATACTTACCCTTTTAATCATCACTTCATTAAATGCTCGACGGTCGATACACATCCTTAAGCTCCCATCTTCAAGCGAGCAGCGCTCCCCATGGTGACAACCGCTCTAGCGAAGCATTTTCTATGACTCTTGATCGCTTCTTCATCTCAACTAGCTCATCAATAGGCATTCGATGAGGTCTCTTTACTTTGGTGTCAGATCGGGCACTAACTCACTAACAAACTTGATCTCTCGATCCGATGGGATTCTTAGGAAACACATATGGATATTCCTAACAACCGCACATCTTCAAAGTCGACAACTTCCACGCTATTGACCTTCAGCTGACCAACACGAACCGTAGTCGTTTGAAATTCCATTTTCCCGCTTTCAGGGCTTTTAGCTGACACACTTCTTTAACCAAACTCCAGGACAGCCTTATGTCTGGACGACCAATTCATTCCAGGAGTGGCATCTTAGGTCTGATATCCAATATCGTAGCTAGAAACTTTTCTCCAACTTAACTCCGTTACATTCTAGGTTAGATCAAGCAATAGTGTACTTTCTGACCATGATAAGTCCTCGAGCTGACAATCTTTACAACCACCACTGAACTGATCCTCGTTGCACACGCAACATCTTCAGGTGAACCGTCAACATAGGGGAATACTCAGGAACATCCTTTATCATTAATGCTTTTATTCCAACACTTCACATATCCACCTCTCAACCATCTTTACTTTATTTATTTAGGCACGAAAATCTTTACATGGACTTCACCTCTAGTCACTTTTCTTTGACAAACGAGGGTATGACACTTGCATCGGCTAAAATCATCGATCTAAACTTCCTCGATTGGTATTGGCGCTGAAGTTTTTGACTGGAACAAAATTGAGATTGGCTTGCACTGGTGCGATCACTTTCTTATGAGGGCAATTGTTAGCAAAATGCCGGGCTTGTTGCAGTGTAACAAAGCTTAGGTCCACCTCTCTTCCTTGAGCATTCGTCGACTAAGGCGGTGTCTTCATTCGGATGCCTCTTCTTCAACCGATTCTCCGTACAAACTTCTCTTGCGACTTTCTCGCCACTCTTGGCGTTATGAACTTGACTGAGGTAACCACGGAAGGACCGCGTCATAGGAGACTCTAGATTCTTTCGGGCATTTCTTAACAAAATGGCCTTCCTCATGACAGCTTATAACACACCCGTGTTCGCTGTTGTGCAGCTACTGTACATTGTTGTCTTCTTGTTGCGTCAGAACTGGTTGCTTCATAGGGCATTCACTAGCCCAATGGCCTTCTTCATCGCACAGAAACATGCTTTGTTGGTGGCGCCAATTACTTCTTTCTTGATGAGGGTCAACAGGATTAAGGTATTGTGTCCTTAGCTCTTGAGTGGCACCACTTTTGCAACCGACGCCCGCCTCTTCTTGACGACTCGGAGCAACTACGGCTCAAGATTCTTTTGTCGATCTTTGAATTACAGCGGTGACTATTGGATTCAGAGGACATTGAGTGGACCATGATCTCGGCCTTCACAAAGGTAACATGTGATGTCACTCATAGGACATTCTCCCGAGAATGACTTCCTTCACACCGGAGCAATTAATCGCATGCTCGTCGGTGGTATGTCCTATCTCTCCACAAATAATGCACGCACGATCTTCTCGATTTGTTTGGTTGATGACACTTGAGAGCAACTCTTAGATGTTGAACAAGGTGCAAGAATAGTATTACGCTCCGTATTTATGTGACCATCTTGTCTCTAGGTGAAGCAAAGAGATTACAAAAGCAACAACAAATTCATTCCAAGTGATACTCGCGGGCTTCATGAGCAACAATATTTCTTCCACCATTCAGCAGCGATTCCTTGTAACTGATGAGAAGCATACAGGACTTTCTCATCGTCTTCACACTGAGCAATGAGCAGCTTCCTCTCAATGGTCTTGAGCCAATCATCTACTTCTGAGGGTAACTCATTTCCTGAAAACGTCGGTGGACGAGTCCTTATGAATTCTGATAACCTTAAGTAGGAACGGAAATCATTGGTAGCAGCTTGGGACACTTGGTTGACATTAGTGGGTCACCATATTCGCATCCGCTTCATCATTGCATGCATCAAGCGAGTCCGAGCGGTCAAGAACTCTCAAACTCTGCATATCCATCTCAGATCGACGGTTGAAGAACTAATCCACTATTGAGATTCTCCTTGGATTGATTTTCGCTGCCACTGATTATGTTGTTTCCACGAATCTGAACCATCTGCTTGACTGCTTCACTGGGTTAGGGAAGAGGGAATAGCATAGGTAAGAAGCAGGGATCCTAAAGCAGGGAAGATAGGTTTAACCCAATAACGTAAGCAAACAATATTAATAACTTGGTATGGTTGCTTATATAAGCCTAAAAGCTCTGCAACACATACTGCACACTCAGCAATCAAGGAAGAACCAATTCAACCTATACACACAAAACTACCGCCTACAGGGTAACACTTCAATCTTAAGCGGACGCGACTCCACACTTGAGTCCCAACTGACTACTCAAGCATAGATCTTCTAGCTTTGGAACGCTTCATGGATCTACTCCTTCCTTGAGCTCGATGATTTCCTCCTTCATGATTTCCGGGGTTAACAAAGAAGCACTTGATGCTTTCTTCTATGATGTGGCACGTTAACTACCAAGACAACTCGGATAAGGTTTTTAACTCGATCCAAAGCAAGGAGAGAAAAGAAATTCAGCGGGAAAAGAGAGAAATTTTGACGAGGAAAGGAATAGAAGAATAAGATAAGTCAAGAACATATTATTCTTCCAAGTTAATTCTTTTCTTTAGAAAATAATTTTGAAGTTCCTATAGAGACGATCAGACTATCTAGGGTCAAGGCCTACAACAAGATGGCTCGATACCACTTCGTCGGGACCGAATATGCAAATCTGACCCTCTGTATATCGCACTAGTCTAGGATCATGCTAGTGCACACAGGCTCAACATAAGTAAATATCACAATCATACAAAGCGAAAATATTATGAAAGACATCATATGATACATACCGAATGACCTCATGGTCCACTTACATGACTATGCCTCGCAAGGCTGAATAATATATTAAACTGCAGCGGAATGAAAACGTAGACAACCCTTCAGTATACCACAGGCAACTGACAAGGCTTGCGCCTAAACATTCGTCTCCTCTCCTCGAATTTTTCCTCCAGCATTGATGTAGACTCTTCAACTGGTGAGGTTATTGTTGGCAAGGATGAGTACTTAAAGCACTCAACAAGTTGTGCACAGAATGCACTTCTATGTAACTATATGCAAGGCTTATTCCAAAGGATAGGCTATCATGGCTATTTTGCAACAGAGCAAAGATTTACTTAACAAATACAATAAATAGATTGTAAAGATGGTAAAACAAATAACAATAATGATAGATTCAACTTTTCTCAAGTAAACCAAGTTTCCAATCTTAAGTCAAATTCCATCTTCCATATGGCATTCGGCCATCCCAACCAAGTTGTCCAATTAATTAAGGTAACCCTTAACTGTAATTCCCGAGCATTGCTCAATACCGCGAGCACGGCTATCCGAATAGTTTCACACTCTGCAGAGGTTATGCACTTTACCCACACGGCATGATATTCTCTTTGCGCCTGGCCATTAGCACACTTCCTTTGGTGTGCCGCAGAGAAATCATGACAAAGCCTTTACAATGCTCGCTTAATCCAAGACTACCCGTTAAGGTTTCAACACCGGTGGGTCGAAAACCACAACCAGGCCCCCTCTTGCGCCATGTGAATTACACCATAACTCGGAACTCACACCACCAATGATAGTACCAAGTTAAGGCATTACAAATTAATCACTAGGTCTGTCCCATTACAACATGTGGTTGCATGATTGACTCAGTCAAAGGCTTGCAAGGTTAAGTCCTTAGTGTGATCAAGGCAAGACTTCCACATACCCTCGCCCATTGGGCCCACCTTGGCATACTCGCCTTGCCACTTGCCCCAATCTAAGTGATTATCACCCGCTTGATTACCAAGCACCACGTGCCATCAACAATTCAACATCGCTTGCGTGACATGACTCGCCACAACAACTCAATCTCATCGTGTGATTCCACATGACACACAAGTTCATAACATTGTTCCATATTCCATTAATCAAGATTAATTATCAATGATTCTGACACATGTGATGACGTGGCAAGGCTAAGCAACTAATACGGACTAACCTCCAATGTTGATCATAGTTACTAATCAACTATATTAAACCAATCTAGGGTGACAATGAATCATGGCATACAATGACAAGGTAGGGTATAGATCAATCTGGTATTTTAGCTAAACCCAATCTAATTTGAAACAGTTGTATACTTGAAATATATGCAATATTGTAAAACAAACATAGCAATTTTATAAACATGGGTTCAACATGATCAAAGCACAACTTGCCTTAGAATAGGTCCTGATCTTGATCTGAAGCTTGCTCTTGAGTTGTTGGATCTTCCTCCGAAACGTCGCACAATTCAACGCCTACGCGTATCGAAGAAGAAAAGCAAATAAATACCAAAACAGAGAGCAATTGAACTCCAAAATCAAATAAAATCCACCATTAAATAGATCTCAATTTTACAAATTTTTAGAAATTTGAATCACTCAAATCGAAGTTACGATGCAAAAGATATAGCCTTTTGAAGTTTAAAATAAATCTTCAAATCGAAAATCGAAATTCGAATTTAACAGATTTGTTTTTATTCTGAAAAACCGGTTTATGACGTCAGCATGACATCAGCCCTGATTCAAACCAATCGGACGCTGCCACGTGTCCCGGCATATAGACCCGGTCCACGGCGTTGGGTTGGTTCACCGCAGACGCGGTCCATGACGCCTCGATGCTTGCGCCCGACACGCGGCGAGTCACGATTGGTTGCAACGACGGTGCGATCTAGAGCGCACGGGTTTGATCGGACGGCTACCGATCTCACGCGACGTGGCAGCACACCCGCCGCGGGATCTAGATCTAACGGTCAGCGCTTACCAGAGACGTTCACTGTTCTTGCGGCGTCGTGGCACGATCTAGACCCTTCACTGGAGATCCGACGGCTTCCGAAGCTTCAACGTGACGATGGCAACGCGGCGGCGCAACTTCACCGGACGTGAGAATGACGACCTCGGCTACGGCGTTCCGGCGACGAAACGGCGATGACTCTTCATGGATCCGACGCGGCGCGGTTTTGCGATCTCGATGGTGGCACCGTGACGGCGAAGATCAACGGCGGCGACGAAACGAGCGAAACCACCGCGGCAAGGACCTCCACTCCGCGAGCTCCTCGAGCGAACGACGGCGACACGAGCCTCGGGCTTTGGAAAGATGCGCGCGCGAGGTAAGGGTTCCGTGCCGCGTCGGCGCTTTAAATAGCCGCGGGAAGGCGGTCCGCCCGGACTCGAAGACGGCTCGTGGCGGCGGACTCGGCGACGACTTCGGAAGACGACGCGGCTTCATCCGGGCGCCCACGCGTCGCTCAATCAACGGCCCCGAAGCGCCAACGACGCGGCGAGATCTCGGCCGTTGGGTCTCGATCCAACGGTCGGGATTTCTTAGGCCTAGGGTTTTGGCGAAGTAGGCCAAGACGGGCTATCTGGGCCGACAAATTGCATGGGCCGCCCGTTCATCGCTCAAACGCTTTTTCAAAAGGTTTTCTCAATTAAATTAATTCCAGAAATTCGTTTTATTTATTTTAGGCAATAAAACTATTAGGAAAAATCCAAGAAAAATCTCAAAAATACTTTGAGACATTCTGGACTCAAATAAAATATTTTTGGCAAAACTTTATTTTAACTTTGCACAGATTTAAATAGATTTGAATACAAGGCAATAAACTTGATTTCAAATAAATCCAGAAAAATCCAAATAAATTCCAGAAAATCATAAATGCACATTTAAGCAATAAAAACTTAATTAAGCCAAATTTTGGGATGTTACAGGCACGGTCTAGCTACGACGTTAAACGAACAACTCGGACACCCGAACCTCGCGCAGGGGTATCCGGTCTTCCCTGCCGCCCAAGGCACGGTCTAGCTACGACGTTAAACGAGCAACTCGGACACCCGAACCTCGTGCAGAGGCATCGTGGTCGTCCCTGTCGACCAAGGCACGGTCTAGCTACGACGTTAAACGAGCACTCGGACACCCGAACCTCGCGCCATTGCCTCTAAAAGGGCCCCCTTACTACCTCGAGCCTCGGGACGACCTCGAGCAGCGCATCGATGGCAGTAGCATCACGGGCTACAGCTTCTTCCTCCCGGAGTTCGGCCATCGCCTGGTCGTACTCAGCCCAAAGCTCGGCCAAAGGATCTTCTTCTTTTACCATGACATCATCACCAAAGCTGAAGACTAGAGGGTGCCCCGAAGCCATTTCAAGGAGCAAAAGAAAGGATTCTCGTCTAAAGGTCTATCACTCAAGCAAGCCGTAGCGTCCTTATATACCCGGACGGAGGAGATTAAACGCTCTGAATGAATGCAGCGTCGGAAAACGGCGCCCTTCACCGTAACCCGGCGATCTAGAAGACGAGCGGCAAGGCGCGCTGCCAGCGTCGCGGCGTGCACAACGAGGTGATAAAAAGCCCCCGGCGGTTCGAATGCCCCAGGCCAAATTCCAGGGCAGCCGTCGGATGCGTCGGGGTACACCTGGCAGAAATCGTTTGACCTAATCAGTCGGACCGACCACTCGGGCCCAGTCACCACTCTCATCCAAGCTCAACCCCCAACCGAATCTGCCGAAATCGCTCGGGGGTTCGGGGGCTACTGACGAATACTTATAACAGGGGTACCCCAACGGCCCGAAGTGACGAGCCGGCGGCCTCAAGCACAGCTCAAGCCCAACAGGCCGCTCCCACCGCTCTCGATCAAGCACCGCAAGGCCACACAGACATCCCTTCTCAACCGACGAGGGAAGTGTCTCCGACCAGCGGGGCTCCCACCCCACCGCAGACGGGACCCCCCGGCTCCGACCAAGCAGGGCTCCCGACCCCCTTGGCGGGACGGGATCCCCCGACTCCGATCAAGCCAAGGTAACATCCGCCAAGGGCCGCGTGTCGAAGCCCCCACCAGCCTACAACCACGTACCCCACGAACGGGGTCAATCGAAATGACTATACAAGGGCAGGTGGCCCCTTCCCAAGAGGGTATAATGACTGCCGGAGTCATGCTCCCAGTCCCATCAGCCGGTCACATACAGTACGAAGACACGCCCTCTCCCGAGGCAACGCCCACGTCATGCGCAGCAACGTCAACACTCGTAAGGTCCGCAGAGGGTAGGTACGCCATTTCCCGGGGAAATACCTAACCGCCCTGGCCAACTAGGCTACCGACCCAGCATGGGAAAGACGGGTGGTGATCAGTCAGCAGAACGAAGGACCGAAGCTCCTAGTGTAGGTCACCTCGTCCTCTCCCAACTCTCGATGTAACCTGCCCCTTCCTTCCGTATAAAAGGAGGCAGGAACCCCCGTAGGATCGAACCTATCTCGCTAAGCCATTAGCACTCTCGCTTGTAAACTTTGTGCAGTCATCTGTACTGAAGGGAATACAACGCCACCACACGAACTGGAGTAGGGACCTTCGGCCCGAACCAGTATACATCTTGGACTTCTGAGTCTAACCATTCAGGGAGTGGAACGCGCGGCCCCTTAGACTTACAAATTTACTTGCCGGTGCTCGAAACGCCGACAATGGCGTACACCATTACATTGGTAAGTAAAAACCTCTACAAGCAGACTTTGAAAGGAATGACTGTGCATTCTCCCGCCTTCCATAAATGTAAAGTTAAACTAGATAACTTAATCAGTTTAAGGCTGCCCATAAAAACACTTGTGGTTGCACGGATTTATCTTGGATCCTACAACACTACGTTCGGTCCTTAATCTGACACGGGCAATAATCTCCCTCTACACTACGAGCATTTCCATCTACACAACTGGCTATTGCCAATAATTGCCCGCATCTAAACCATAGTTTTTATTTTGGGGTTTTTAGTCAAAATACCAACAATTGACATCATGTCATAACCAATCATTTTAGATTCTCATGAATCAACTTTGATCTGATCATCAACTTCGTTGCTAATTAAGCATGGCTAAGCATGATTAATAATTGCATATACCCAAGTTGACATTATGTATTGTCTAACCCGTTTATATGGTTATCAAGGTTCACATGTCCATACTTATCAAGGAAGTTTCATGAGACAACAGGTATATCTACCAGTACCACAAAATAGTGAATTTACAGAAAATAAACGCATGCATGAAACAGTTTGATAAATAAAAGGAAAATTAAATACTGGGATCAATATGATCAAAGGGGTGCTTGCCTTGCTTAATCGTTGCTTATGATGAAGTCACGGCTGCAACTGGTGTGGTTGACGATGGAATTAGTGACGTCAAGTTCTACACATCGTTCAATGAAAATATAGCTAACAACAAATTTCAATAAGGGCAAAAAGAAGATAGACAGTATATCAAATAAAGACTTGCTATAAAGAACAGACGCAGATCTCCTACTAGTCCATATGTAAACAATATTATATATGTGAATGCGATTGCATGTGTACTAACTGTTAAGAATGTTTGAGTTCAATTTTGTAAATGAATGTGATATGTGTGTTGTAATAAAGTGTTTGTGTTCTATGAATGTGATATGTGCATAATATGTGTAATCTATGCTGTGTGAATGTGATATGTGCATATTGTGTGTAATATGTGTTGTTTTCGGAGGGTGAATTGAAAAATAGCACACCCCCTTATCTCTATCATTTCTTTATAAGAAGCGATAGAGATGAGCACCTCATATCTATCACTTCTTAAAAAGAACCGATAAAGATGAGTGGGTCATCACTATCGATTCCTAAAAGAACTAATAGAGATAACCCCCTCATCAAAATCAGGCAAGGACTGACTAGATAGCGTCGCCTCATTACAGTCTAATGACTTTGTGTCAACACCAGAATCAACTGTGATAACAAAAATGAACCGATTGTGATGTATATTCCTGTAGTAGTGACCCCAAGAGCAAGTCCAAGATCAAGTTTTTGGGTTTTTGCTCTTACTTGGTGCATTCTTCCTTCGATTCGAAAAAGGTCAGAACTTTGATGTCAATCTCTTGGATCGAAGGTTGGAATAGGTTCCTGACCTCCATACGAAGGTGCATGCCAAGTTTCATGAGTTTTAAACCAGCCGATCAAAAGTTGCATCATTTTTTCTTTTGAGTTTGTGCTGAGTTCTTTGCTGAATTTTGAGGCCCAGTGCTACCGTCCCTGCCTAGCACTACTGGTCCCACAGTGCTAGCACTGGCCATACAGGGTTAGTTGCTCCCTCTTGTTTGCTCTTTTTGATTGTTTCGAGTGAGGGCTTGGTTGGAGTATTTTGCGTGGGGGAAATTTTTAATTGGGATCATTCACCCCCTCTAATCGCCATCTGGTCCTTAAATTGGTATCAGAGTCCGATTTTGCTCTTCCATAGATCTTGATCGATCTCAAGAGCCATGGCGACAGATAAATATTCCACCAAGCCTCCTATCTTTTCTGGAGTTGATTTTCCCTTCTGGAAATCGAGAATGGAGTCGTACATCACTACCCAAGGCTTCCTGATTTGGCAGAATGTGAAGCTCCCATATGAGGTTCCTACCGATGAAAACATCACGGTCGGCAATATGGCTGATGTTGAGGTGAATGCTAAGGCAAAGAACATCCTCATACAGGGTCTTAGCCGCAGTGAGTACCACAGGATCTCTCACCTATGATCTACTCACCAGATCTGGGTGACCCTCGATGCTTACCATGAGGGCACCACCCAGATCAAGACGGTGAGACAGGATCAATACAAGCATGAATACAACAAGTTTGAATAGCACACTGGTGAGACCCTTGATGAGTGTTTTGGTCGGTTCACAAGGATTTTGAGCGATCTCCGTGCAGTTGGTTGCACATACCTTGAATCGGAGAATGCTCGAACTTCTTGACCGCACTTGATCTTCGGGTTTGGGAGATGAAGGTGACCACCATCAAGGACATAACAGACTTATCGACCTTGACTCTTGACGGGCTCTATTCCCGACTCAAGACTCATGAGATCGATGTTGTCTCTCGTAAGATAAAGTCACAGTCGATGGCCTTGGTCACCGATCCCATTGAATTCTCTTCTGAGACTTTAGTTGGTTTCTCTCTTTTCGCCCTTTGTGAGCTAAGCGATGAATAGATGGAAAAATTTCTAGAAAGTGAACTTGCTCTTTTAGCTTGCAAATTTTCTCACGCCTACAAGAGGGTGAGGGAGAGGAAGAGATGTGGCACAACCACCTGCTTCAAGTGTGGTGGCCCCAACCACATTCGGGCAAACTGACCCAAGCTGGAGAGAGGCAAGAACGACTCCGACGGTTCGAGAAAGAATGACTACACTGCAAGAACCGCAACAAGAAGCCTCCAGTTCGCGACACGACACGTGAGAAGAAGAATCGCAAATTCTCAAAGAACAAGAAGCTCTTCCACCGCATCCTCGCCGCAATCGATGACATCAACCTCTTCGGCACCGAGACCTAGAGTGACGAAGGCGAGGATGATCCGCAAGAGAAGAACAAAGGCAGCGATGACTTCACCGGGATGTGTTTCATGGCGGAAGACAACAGCATCAGCGACTCAGACAAGGTACCCTCCTATGACCAACTCGATAAAGCTTTCTGCAAATTAGGAAAATTTCATGCTAGAGCTAGAGCTAGGTGTATGGAGTTAGAGAAGGAAGTAGGTACCTTGACTCGAGAGTTAGCTCCTCTTAGATCTTGTTCCTTCCGAGAGTCTGTTGATTATACTCTTTGCGATGCTTTGCTTGTGGAGCTTGAGAACCTAAGGACTATGTATGATAGTGTGGTTTCTGAGCTTGAGAGTCTTAGGTCGAAGAATGTTAGCACTAGTTCTATTGATGCTATTCTTGTAGATGCTAGTTTCTCTATACTCACACTAGCGCATCGTGTGAAAATTGCCCTAAATTGCTTGCTGAAATTGATGCCATGAGCACTCACCTTAGGAAGCTATCTACTAGAAATAATGAACTTGAATTGCATGCTTCTAAGGACTTAGTTAGCTCATGTGAGGGGTTATGGGCAACTAAAACTTGACAATGAATCCTTAAATGTCAAGTGTGCTGAACTTGCTAAGGACTTACTAGTTAAGTCACAAGAAAGTTGCTTGCGATGTGCTGAGATTGAGGGGGACTTGGATAAAATCCAAGTCGAGCTTAGGAAGAAGCTTGAGACCCAGACCCTTAGGATTAGAAATGACCCTTGCGTTTCTTATGAGGCCCTCCTTATCTGATTCTTCTTCATCTTCTTCCTCCTGTTCTTTATGTGCCTCTCTCTACTAGGAGTGTGAGTATGTCATGAGCACTCTTGAAAAGTTTGTAGGATGCAAGAAGAAGCTCAATCTCATCCTAGACCAGTCTAAAATTAGTCGATTTAATCAAGGTCTAGGATTTGACTTCTTGGAACACACTAGGGCTGATCCTCCTACTATTCTGTGTGGATCCAAGTGTGGAGAGATTGTAGTTGACCCAGGGTGAGCACCACTATGTTTAGGTCTGCTGGGATTATCCATGGGATCTCTGACAAGAAGGTTTCTCCTCCTACTTCTTCTGCCTCTAGCAAAGCGAAGTATACATGCTCCTTCTATCATAAGGATGGTTACCTAGTAGATTTCTGTTTCAGGTGTGCCAAGATCACGAGGCGCGAGCGTGTTCGTGCCCTTAGGATTCAGGGTCATCCCCAGACTCTAAGTGCTCCTAAGGCACACACTGCTTCTAGACAAGATAGAGTGTCGCCTGTTTTTGGGCAGCGTTCAGGACTTAGATTTCATGATATTCGTTCGAGTTTTAATCCTGGATCTGCTCTTGGTCAATCTCTCTGTCGTCTTTTTGATATTCCTCGTGTTTCTCCTCGAGGTAGATATCAGCGGCGTGAGGTATTTCCTGGTAGGAGATCTGGGCAGCCTCACTGGGATGGTTCGACCTTTGCACAACGGTGGGCCAACCCAGCGCCATCTCCTAGATCTTCTGCTAGGGCTACTTTTGGTCTTGTGAGTGTGGAGCGTCATAGAGATGCTAGGGTCCAGTATTTTTCTCTTGTGGATGGCACTTCTAGACATCGTGTGGTTCAGTATTGGGTTTCTAGATCTTCTCTTTGTCCTAGTACTGAGTCATCTCTCTCCCTTGTGTGTTGACTAGGTTCGTAGGATGGGGAAGGGAGAGGTATGGATCGTTGACTCCGGTTGTTCTCGTCATATGACCGGAGACTCTATATGGTTCTCTTCACTAATCCGAGCTCCCGGTGATGAGTTGATCACTTTTGGTGATGCTTCATCAGGTAGAGTCATTGCAAAAGGTACCATCTGTATTAATGATAATTTCTTTCTTAAGGAGGTTGCCTTAGTGAGTAAGCTGCAATACAATTTGCTTTCTATCTCTCAACTTATCAATGACTCTTTCGAGGTAAGCTTTAAGAGTAGTGCCTGTAGAATCCTTGATTCATCAGGGGAGTTAGTTTGCGAGATTTCTAGATTTGGGAGTCTTCCGTGCTGATTTTTCTGTTGCTTTTGGAGACCCTCTTCGTTGTTTGATTGCTTCAGAGTCCCGTGATCTCTCCTTCTAGCATAAGAGATTAGGTCACATCGGCTTCGACCATTTGACCCGAGTTAGCAACCACGAAATGATTAGAGTTTTAATATTCCCAAAATGATTTGATGGGGAAAAAGGGTGTTTCGAAATATACTTCGTGTTAGGGGATGACACGGGAATAGACTGAATTAGTCGGGTAGACTGTGATATAATCTTATCACTGTATTGGTACTTGGTTATTACAATAAATGCTCTTTTAAAAATTCCGGTTGCAATTTAGTATATGATTATGCTGTAATTTGCCAATGCAAAATAACTGTAGAAACCTCGCCATTGATATAACCTGCATTTACTTATATTTGCATCTGTGATACACTATAAGACTTGCTGAGTACACAATGTACTCAATCTTGCTACCAATGTTGTTTTAGGTGAAGATATCGAATACCCCAATGATCTTTACGACGATTCAGGATTCGGGGGTTATGATGACGATGTTTTCTAGGGCTTTACCTTGTCTGTTGCCTGAGGGTGGATGGGCATACAACAAGAGAAATAAAGTTTTCGCTGCTGCTTTTCGAGTTTTTGGCCTGTAATACTATTGTGTAATTTCAAGACGCTTAGCGTATGTAATATTATTGTGTATGGATGTGATTTCAATTTGTAGTCTATGCGTGCTAGCCACTGATCATGGGACTAGTACAGTATGCACAGGGAACCCATTGTTGGTATTCATTATCAAAAATGGGGGCCTTACATTTTATCACTTTTCTCACCTCTATCCACCTCCTTACCTACCAATGACATGTGGGACCTAGCCCCACATGTAAGGCACGAAAGTGCACCTATATAAACTACTCTCACATTGGTTTCTCCTCCTTACCCACTCCATGACATGTGGACCCATGTCCCCACATGTAAGGGATGAGTGGGCAAACATATAAAGGGCTTCTCCACCTCTTTTTCTCCTCCCACTCACCTCATTTGTTCAGCCCCTATTCTGAAAATAGCAAGGAGAAGCAAGAAGCTCTCACCCTCATCTCATTTTCCTCTCCTCAAATCCATCCCAAAATTTGGATTTGAGCTTGTGCATGCTATACCATTGGATTCCTCTCATCCCAAGCTTCAAATCCATCCAAATGGAATTTGCAAGCATCAAGTTTTTGGTAAGTTCTCATCAATTCCTTCTTTTCCATGTTCTGGAATTTTGGCAACATGGAGCTCAATAATCTTCTTTCTTTGCAAACCATTTCCAAGTTGAAGATCGGCTTGTGCATGTGAGTTTGCTATATTGAGGAGGAGGAGGCCACGCTGTTGCAAGCTCAAGGAAGCAAGGACATCATCCCCACGAGCAAGGAGGAGGTGGTGAACACCGAAGAACCGACGATCATCTTCGCGTCCTCATTTTTTATCCTTTCATCGAATTGAGCACTCACCAAGAGCCAGTACTTCCTTGCTGTGGTAAAGCTATATCCTATCCCACCTTGGCTATGAATTTATTACTAGAATAGCTCCACAAATAATTGTTGTAGTCCCTAGCAACTAAGTGTTGTTCTTTGTCGAGAAACTTTCGGCCACACCATTCCCACCCAACCTAGCCTAATTCAAATGGCCATAACTTTTGCATTGTAAATCCAAATTGAATGAAACTAATTCCTATGTGTTCATATGATCATACTCTTTCTTACCCCAGTGAAAAACAAGACTTAGGTTACATATCTGTTGATCTACCTTAGAATCTTTAACATGCTGTAGCATTGTTTAACCCCCACCCGAACTATCTTGTGTTGGTGATAACTTTTCACACACAAATCCAAACTTCCAAAACTCAATTGTTATGTTCATATTATAATTAGTAATAAAAACCACGAACATTTCATGCATATTTGAGGATTTATTAAAAGTAGCAATTATTTGAGCTCTTTCGGTATTTATTGAAATTGTTCTTCTCGGTAGGTGTGGACGCTCCGGAGTACACTCCCGAGTACGCCTACATTTACGACATCAAGAACGAGTAGCAAGGCACTAATCTATTACTCGAACATATTGATCCCATAATTGCAAATTATGTTTTGCAGTATTTTATCCATTGCGTGCTTATTTTTCAATTACAAGTATGTTTGGGTAGAAATGCTTAGCTATTACCATGTTGTCTTGTCATCCCCTTACCATGTTCTTGTTGTATTCCATTGTCTCCTTAGGTGGTTTATCTATTATGTATGGGTTCTTGCGAATTGCTTAGCCATGCTTAGATTTACCGCTAGAAGTGATCGATGGACTTAGTCCATTGATTACATGATTTGATTAAATGGAATATGATGAGGTTCAGATTGTTGGATATACTTAGAAGTTGTTGTGTCAACTGTTGGTTAAGGTCTAAGGACCAAGTCTTTAGTACTTCTCTCAAGTAACTATCGTGCGAGCCACACGCCGTTTAAGGGACCGGCTTAGCCAAGTACTTATGCATGACTAGGGGTGTTTAAACCACATGTAACAGTGTGAGGGGAGAGAGGGACTCCCATCGGAATTCCTTGAGCTTAGTGGAGCATCAAGGGATGTCCAACAACGGGGGTACTCCTTGATCCACACACACACGGAGCACTGGGCACGCGGGATCAAGGGCCACAGTCACCCAGGTGGTTTAGATGCACTACCATGCATGTTGGAAAATGGTTTTGTCACGTTTACCTCGGCCGGCACATCGAAGGAAATGTGCTAATAGCTTGGCTTACGAGTGTGGCGTGTCGTGTGGGTAAAGTCGTACCTCTGCAGAGATAAAACTATTCGAATAGCCGTGTCCTTGGTTAAGGACGAGACTTGAGGGCTAAGCTGCTAATTTAGCTAAGAACGAGTAAGATGGTTATGGGATGGGTGTGGAAAACTTCACGGGTATTGGATTGCTCGTGTGTGTAGGAACCGTTCATGAGCGATTGAACTCATGAATTGGGTGAATGCTTGGAGGCATGATAAGATTGTGTGATTGATGTTACTATGATGATATGGTGATGATTTACTATTTATTAGCATTTGAAAATGTTTACAAAGATAGCCATGGAAATCTATATATGTCTATGCTTTCGCAAATACTGCTTAGTGCTGAAATTTAGCCAACTAGCTCTCGTTTGACATAGCAACCACATGTAGCTAGGACTTCGCATTCACATATATATTATTGTGCGAGTATATTCTTTGTACTCAATCGGTTTGTCCACTTGTTGCAGGTGAGGATGAGGTGCTGCCCGGGAACTTTTACCGGGCAGATTTCGATGACGCTAGCAGCTAGATGCGTGTTGTTGCCTCCAGTTGGTTGCCTGTGGGTTTGGGGCATACCATGTTGGATATTTTGTTGTTTAACTTTTGTTTCCGCTGCTTTATGTCGTATTTCCGCTACTCTGATGATGTATTAAACTTATTATGTCGTTTGGGACAGCAGTCCGACTTTTGATGATGTATATATATGTTATGTATGTGTTGTTGTATGTGTTGTGATATCAATTGTTGGACTGGAGATGAGCGTGTTGGTTCGTTGTCCTGGGGCCAACACGGGCACATGTCCGGAGCACCCGAGGTTCCTTTGATTCACCCCAGTTGTGTCACGCATTCGGGTGAATCAGCGGAGTCCCGGTGGCGGCTCCCCACAGGCTTGGTATCAGAGCCATACTGACTGCAGGTTAGAACGTAGCATGGCCGACTAGTTTAGAATTGTTTTGAGTCAAAAAAATTTTTACTTATCAAATAATTTCAGAACTGATAGTAATGTGCATTTCCTTTATTCCTTATCCACCTTAGTTCCATATCTCATCCTTATGTTCATTTGATTTTACAAGGTGATTTCCACAACTTACCCTGCCTTTCAAATGTGATTGTCGAACTTCCAAGAAGGCCTCATAAGGATGGTGAGACCATGGTGGCTGAGCTCATCGAATGGAGGATGTAGCAGATGATTTGTACACATTAGTAAGGATACAATAGGTTAGTTCTTGAACATACATTAGTATGTCGAATTTTGAAATTTTCGTTCCAAGCGATTACAACAAGACTAAGGGCTTTCATGTGTGTAGTCGTATCGAAAAACTATCATTTTCTTTCATGGATGTTAATGTGGCTTAAGGGCCTTTGTATCTTTGTGTTTTGTGGAAGTGATGCATGTTTTCTTGCTTCATATAATGGGTTTCCTATGCATGCTATGCATCCACCCCTTCTCATCAAAGCCCCAGAATCGGAGATGAGAACCGATCGAATCTGTCGGGAAGTAAGAATTGAAGTTAATGGGGTAGGGTTCCTAGCTGATTTGATGGTGATCAAAACAGAGGGGATTGACGTCATTCTTGGGATGGATTGGCTGTCCAAAAACCAAGGGTGCATTAATTGTGCTCATAGGACTATCTCGCTCACGAACGCAACCGGCGAACAAGTCGTGTTTGCGTCAGGATCCAATTCAGCTCATCTCTATGCCTTGAGAGGTGAGCTATCTCCCGAGATAAGTGATGTACCAGTGGTATGTGACTACCCGGACATATTTCGGAAGAATTACAGGGATGCCACCGGCCGGAGGTTGAGTTTGTCATTGAACTGCTGCCTGGAACGGCCTCAATATCGAAACGTCCATACCGAATGCCTCCAAATGAGTTGGTTGAATTGAAGAAACAACTCACGGAGCAGCAAGAGAAGGGCTTCATTCGACCGAGCTCCTCACCTTGGGGATGCCTGGTGCTGTTTGTGAAAAAGAAGGACAACAGCTTACGGATGTGTGTAGATTACCGTCCATTGAATGAAGTCACGGTCAAGAACAAGTATCCACTCCCACGGATTGATGATTTGTTCGACCAAATGATCGGAGTCTGTATATTCTCCAAGATTGATTTGAGATCAAGCTATCATCAAATTAAAATCGGATCAGGAGACATTCCAAAGACGGCCTTCTCTACTCGTTATGGCCTCTACGAGTATACCGTCATGTCTTTCGGTTTGACCAATGCACCGACCTATTTCATGAGCCTTATGAATTCAGTTTTCATGGAGTATCTAGATAAATTTGTTGTCATCTTCATTGATGATATTCTCATTTACTCCAAGTCCGAAGAGGGGCATGAATTACACCTTCGGATTGTGTTGGAAAAACTGCAAGAGCACCGACTTTATGCGAAATTCAACAAGTGCGAGTTTTGGCTAAAGGAGGTTGCCTTCTTAGGCCATGTGCTATCCGAAGGCGGAGTTGCGGTTGACCCAAGCAAAGTGCAATCTGTGCTTGATTGGGGGCAGCCCAAGACCATCACAGAGATTTGAAGTTTTCTCGGACTTGCGAGTTATTACCGCCGGTTCGTCGAGAACTTCTCCAAAATTGTGAAGACACTGTCCGAACTTTTGAAGAAGGAGAAAAAGTTTGTATGGTCAGCGGAGTGTGAGGCGAGCTTCCAAATGTTGAAGATTCGCTTAACCACTGCACCAGTCTTAGTCCTGCCAGATATTCACAAGGACTTCGACATATATTGTGATGCATCTCACCTCGGGCTTGGTTGTGTACTCATGCAAGAAGGCCAAGTCGTGGCATATGCATCAAGGCAATTGAGACCTCATGAGGTGAATTATCCCACTCATGACCTAGAGCTAGCAGTTGTAGTTGCTCTAAAAATTTGGCGACATTACCTCATCGGTAATCATTGCGAAATCTATACCGATCACAAGAGCCTGAAGTATATCTTCACTCAAGCCGATCTGAACTTGAGGCAAAGAAGGTGGCTTGAATTGATTAAGGACTATGACATGGGACTTCATTATCATCCGGGAAAGGCCAATGTCGTTGCCGATGCCTTGACCCAAAAATCACAATGCAATTGCATTTCGGTGGAACCAGAATTAGAGGCCATGTGCGTCGAATTTCGGAAGCTCGGTTTAGAGATGGTTAGGGAAGGGTTTCTCGCTGCCATGAAAGTGAAACCTAACCTCTGGGACCAGATCAAGGAGACCTAGAAAACCGACAAAGGAATGGCACACATCCAGAAACATATGAGGCAACCTCGAACTTGCCCCTCCCCCATCAACCTCGAGCTCCCCTCGTCACCTCCGAGCTCCCCCCAGTCGCCCCCAAGCTCACCCCCATCGCCTGTAAGTAGAACAACAATGCAAATAAATTTGTGTATGAATTGGACTATGATGCACAACAAAGAGATCACATATTGTTGGATGTCCCATACCGTCAGTGTATTGTAAGTAATTCATGTGCGCTATTTCTATGCGCTTGCAATGGGGCTAGACAACTTGTTGTCTTGGGGACCTTGCATGCAAAAAAAGGGGGGCATTGTTCAATGAAGAGTGGGCATAAGAGAGACAATTTGTGACAACAACTCATTTTCGGCATTCATACTTGATTGGATCAATTGTTTACTTTTATTGAATGTTAATATATATTGTGGATCTATTGCTTACTATTTTGCATCATTTTCAGTTGTCATTATTGCTGGAAATCTTTGCTAGCTCTTAGTACAACTATACTTGTTAGCTTCCATTGTTGAATTATCTTTTAGCTTGTCTCTGTTAATTCCTTCTTCTGTCAGCTAGCTTATTATCATGTTCCTGTCAGCTGAGCTGTGATTCCATGCTGTTTTGTTATTGTCGGCTGACTAGTGTATGCTCTGTATGCTTTGATTAAGTATTGATTCAATAGATATATATATATTAGTCAAAAGTTCTCAATTGATTAGGTTTCAAGTAATTGTCAAGTATTGAAAATTGTTGATTACAAAACTGTGGTAAGGTTGTCACAAATTTGTCTATAACTTATCCCTAGTGACGAGGAAGGCCTTTTAAGGCAACCCGACATCTGAGAACACCTTAAAAACAACTTGAGCTTTATGCTAGTTGTTTTGCCTCCATTACTGTTCATGAACATGCATATGCTTATATCTTTGATTATGAGTATATTTACTATGATATTGTCGAGTATCATGTTTCAATACATTACCACATGCTTTTATGATTCTTTTGATCCATGGTTATTCTTTATGCTTGGTTATTCTTTATGCTTGGGATTAATGTCATGATAAATTTGCTAATGCCGCATTTCTTTCAACAATCCAGAAATATTGTGCTCTATGTACTATGTTGTGCTCTATGTGTAGGTTCCTTCTGTCTACTATGTTGTGCTCTATATGTAGCTGTTATCCCAGCAAGCTAACACCCTTGTAATAAATTGGCTTTCTCAATAAAACTGAACCAATTTGGCCTTTGGTCCAAACAAAGTTACTATTATACACTCTCAACGTGCATTGACTGTTAGAAGATAATTAGATGTACTAGATTTAATCATTCTAATGGAATTTAGAACCAAATTGTTGAGCATTTTTGCAAAATGACACCTGAAATATTGTGGTTTGGTTGGTTGGGTTCATGGTTAATACAAAGATTTTAGAAAATAATAATGTTCTGTCACAAACGGCCCAAGCCAACTTGTCATTGTCACACTAAATGTAATTTTTCAATTTAATATTTGCAATATTTTAAGCTAATTTTCTCTCTTTTTTTAATTGGCAGCTAGGCCTTATTATATTATTTGAATATGCTAAAGCTCTAAGATGTTGTGTTCTTTTTAGACATGTATTTATTTTAGGCATATTAGTTTTGTTTTTTTATCTCAGCATGATGTTAGAGTTTAGGTTGCGTAACCTACGTCTCCCGTTCGAGGGTGCTTGTTTATAAATATGCTAAAATGGCATATTTATAAGCAAGCAGTCTCGAATTGTCCACGTTTTCTTGGAAAGTTTGAGGATATATGGTTCGGGCAAGTTCTTGAGCTGTTGTATAACTCTAGAAAAAGTTTCAGCGGCATCTTCCTGGTGTTCTCCGGATACACACCCTCTTGACCTATTATCGAGACGTGTATTTGGAGAACAGCAGGGAGATACTGCCGAAATTTTCTCTTGAGTTGTACAACAACTTAGGAACTTACCCGAACCACATATCCTCGAATGAGATTAGGACCTAACCTAATTAGAGATTTGGAGTCATCGTTGGTACGTACTTAGTTGGTCAACAAATAGACGTTTCACTAAGATCATCCATTAATCTATTAATTCACTACAATATGATAGTACAATAATATGCTATGCATTATCCATTAATATGTTAATTGTTTTCTCTCATTAAGTTCAGGTTTGATATATATATTCGAAATGTCTCAAGGAGAGACCATAGGCTCATCGGAAGACAAAATAGAAGGTGATATTGAGGGGCCTAGTAAGGTGACAAATGTTGAGGGGCCGAGTAAGGTGAGAAAGGCCCGATGACCGAATAAAATGGACATAGAGAGAACGCCGTAGGTTCTCCACTTTGATGCCACAGGGGTTTACATGGGTCCTCCCAAGTATAAGGGGAGCTACCAATCTTTTCTCGACCAATTGGTGAGGGAGATAGTGCCGATCACGGTTAAGGACTGGAGGAAGGAAGTCTGCGCTAAGCAGAAGAATCGGCTGTGGGACGAAGTTAAGGGGAAATGGATTATACAAGAGGAAAATGAAAGCAATACGAGGCAGTACGCGTTGAAGAGAATGGGTATGTCTTTGAGGCACTTCAGGGTTATCATGCATGGTGAGTACGTGCTGAAAGGTCGTACTCCCTTCGGGAGATATCCGTTTATGACTCCCGATATTTGAAAGGAGTTCACAAGGATGTAGAGTATGCCCGAGGCAAAGAAGATGAGAAAGAAGAACATCGCTATCCAGAGGCAGAACACAGTCGCGCACCACCTCGGTTCCGTCAGCTATGAAGGGAAGAAGGCAGAGTGGGCGCAACTAGCCGAGGAGTGTATGCCTTACTCCCACATATGTGAGGAGCGGGCACGCGACTGGATATTAGCAAGGACGAAGAAAACCTCTGACGATCGGCTTGTAGTTCCAAACCCCACGACCGCGCGGATCGTCTCCACCATCGTCAAACATCTAACTTAGTACATTGCAGTTGACCATTCTCGTTGTATTTTAGAACTAATTTATATTCACTTCTTGCAGGAGGAGGTAAATCAGTAGAAAGAGCAGTGGACCTTTCAGACCCAAGGGTCGAACGACATCCTGTCTTCGGTGATCGAGAAGGTTGACCATAAGGGCCGGGTGCTTACCGCAGGTGCGGGGCATACGAAGAGGTCCTTCTTCCAAGACGACGCTGCCAGTGCCAAATCAAGATCATAGGAGGCACGTGCAGAGCGCCTCAAGGACAAGCTGAGGGAGGAGATGATGACACGTGAGGAGCGCTTGAGGGCCGAGATGATAGTGATGATCTCACAGAGTCAGAGTCAGATGGCCTTGCCTCTCGTAAAAAGGCCTGTGCCCGCCCTAGCAACTATGCTTTCAAAAATGATCAAGCCGGTCCCTAGCTAAAGGTAATAATTATTGCTGAATTAAAGGTACGAGAGTAAGCTAAACAATGTTTCCGATCAAGTTGCGCACTTCTTGCAAGCGCCTGTGTAATACCAGTTCTGCAATTAAACATTTATTTTGATGTCCTTCGTTTATTTGGGAAATTTTCATTTTCTTAACTACTTAAGTGGTGGTTTCTAACTTGCTTAAAAAATTTATGTTTTTGGTCGGGGTGTTTTGAGGGCCTGTTGGGGATTTTCCTTTTGTTAGGGAGAGAGTGGGTACCACTTTTCCTTAATTTTCTCCCCAACTCACCCAACTCCCTCATCACTTTTCCCCATCTTGCAACCAGCCAACTCTCCCTCATTTTGCCCCAACCGAATTTTTTTTTGCTCCAAGCTGCAGTCGGCGTCCTCCCCAAGCCTGCTCCCGACCAGCTAGCCGCCGGCGACCTCCTCCGACCGGCCAGCGGCGAGCTCCACCGGTGGCGGCAGCCCCCAGCTCCCCCCTTGCTGCAGCCCTCCAAACAGCAAGCAGCCCCCTCCTTCCTTCCTCTTTGGGAGCCAAGAGAGGTATGGATTCTTGATTTTTTGAGCTGTGCTTGCTGTATGGGTAGCTTTAGTGGGCTGCATTGGTGCTAGGGTTCGTAGATCTAAAATTTTTTTTGGGGGGGAGGGGGGGAACTAGCTCTAGAATGGAGGGAACTCTGTACTCAATTCGGGCTGTGCACTGCCCGATTTTGGAGCGCCAATTTGAGGCAGTTAGGTTGGTTTCCTGAGCTGTTGGCTGTCGAGAAAATTGTAGATCGTCGAATCCCCTTTAATTTGAGTGTAAGAACACTAAAGTCCGATCAGCCAATTGAAAGTTATGCCATTTTTTGTGTTGACTGTCCAGATTAGGTTCTGCATTGCGCCCGAAATGTTCAACTGAAGATTTGATATAGCAACAGGCCGAATTAGGATTTTTGATTGCCTAGATAAATGTGGGAAATCTCCTTTAGATTTAGAAAGTGTATTTGTATCCTTGATTTGGAGTTAGGGATCAAAAGTTTTGGAATGTTGAAGTTGCTGTCCATAACTGAGATTTCTGCTGAAAGTTCAGAGTTGGTCTGAAGTTCAAAGGGCAGTTTGAGGACATTAATTTCAGGTGTTGAGAAAATGGCTATGGGGTAACTATAGGTTATCCTCTTGTGGTCATTTGGAGCCTAAGAATGCAAATTTGTACTTAGCGAATTAAAAGTTATGTTCATTTTAGTACCAGCTGTTCAGAACTACTGTTAATGTATATAACCTCTGTTCATCTCTAATCTGGGAACTAGTAATGCATCTTCTGAATAAATGGCTATAATATAGTTGTAGATTATCCTCTTGTGATTAATTACAAACTGAGTTCTCTCAATTTGGCTCAACCATTAAAAAGTTATGCAAGTTTTACCTTTTGCTGTCCAAATTGTGACTAGTAGCAGATTCAATTTTGTTATGTGATTTAGGACAAGTTAGAGGCCGAGTTGAAATTTGCAATTGCCTAGAGATACATGGAAAATTTTATGTAGATGCTTAAAATGTCTACTTTTGCTCAATTTAAAGTTATATAGCAGTAGTTATGCTGTGGTGAAGTGGGCTATCTAAACTAGTTTTGTATGAATTCAGAGTTTTCGGGCAAATTTGATTTAGGGAGTGAAAGTGCTGTTTGTTGACTCTAAAACATGTGAATTTGAGTGCGCAATTGTATTTCCAGGTGGAGTAGCTTCGGGAGTGGCTTCTTCTTTCCGCCACTCCATTCCTCTCGGTAGAAGGCAAGTGTATCAACTAGAAGGATATTATAATGTTGATTGGTTGCTTGTGCATATGAATATGATATGATGTGCTACCATGCATATTTCTTGAATTTGATTAGACTAGTAAGAACGGTAATTCATGAATGGATGAATTGGCTGATGTTTACGAAATCGGGCATGACTATGCATGTGGTGAAAATTAATGAAGTTGCACATGTATTCATGTAAATTGCATACGTGCATTCATAATAGAAGAGGCGACCCATTCTGATGCGGGCCTCTGTGTTCACACGTAGTGAACATGAAAGTCCTACCTCGTGGTCCCATTTATCGAAGTGAATGGGAGCGAGACGAGAAGAGTAGGCACCTTCCACGGGATGGAAGGGGCGTGAGGGTGCACACCGACGGTGTGCACTCGGCGATCTGATGCGTGCAAAGAAAAGAGCATTCATGAGCATGCATGTCGCATTGCATACTAACGATGATTTGAGTTCAATAGAAATGTGGACTCATCCAAAGAGGTTTAATGAGGTGCGTGTAGGAAGTAAGTAATGAAGTGAAAAGAGGTAAATGTTGTTGATATTATTGTTTTATAAATTCATGGATTTGGATAAGAAGTATGCTCTTACAGATTGATTTAATTGTGTAAATTGGTTTGTGATGCACTTTCTTTGAGTCTTGAACTCATGCTTGTTTGTTTAATGTTTTTAGGTACCACGAGAGCGACTTGCCGGGATGGGACTTAGTGCACCTCCACTCACGCTCATGACATGTTAAAAGATTAGTTGGGTTAATCAGTTCACTCTAAAACTAGTTGAATTCATTATGTAATCGCGTTGTAGTTAAGTTTAATTGATGATATTATGTTTAGTTGTGTGCTTAGTTGGTCATGATGGTTGATTGATTCCATGACATGTTGTAGATGATATCGAATGATTATTGTCTTTTGTCTGCTGAGTGGATGTCCAAGTTTTACTAAGGTGAATGATTATTGTCTTTTGTCTGTGAGTGAATGTCCAAGTTTTAGGGAAGGTCTTTGCACAAATATTTAGTGGATTTGAGTACTATTAGAGTTGATATTCCTTATCTAGTTTTATTTCTGTTTTGGTGACACTCGAGAATCTTTGTGGGTGCCGAGGTGTTCTGATTAGTATCGAGCGGGCTTTAGGTCGTGGCATGTAAATTTAGCAAATTACTCTAGAGTAAACTAGAAATATTGCTGTGTAAAATTAGAAACAAGGCATAGGTTTCCACTTTTTTAAAAAATTTGGCCTTAAGGCAACAACCTTAAAATCTGAAGTAGAGTGGTTAATTAATTTAAAACTTCACACACTCTGATGCACAGTAGGAAAAGGTATGGGTATCGTTGCTTTACGCTTAAATGTTGTATTTAAGCTTTGATGTTAAGTGCTACATTTGATAATGTATGTTGCTATGTTTATGAAAGGAATGAATTGAGTTGTTCTTGTTATTGAGATTAAGTGAGTTGTCTTTGCCAAGGGTTTGGTCACCTTCTTCTATTGTGGAGTGGCCATGGTAGTGGCCATGGTGGTGGTTGTGGTGGGTAAAGCCACAACCTAAGTTTGGAGCCTCTCGTAGGTAAAAGTCATCGTCTTTTGCGACAAGGTTTAGAGAGTGGATGGAGTTTGTTGGTTCCTTTTAGCTTCATTGGTTGGAGTCCAATAGAAAGTTTGGTGGTGGATCCTTTAGGATTTCTTCTACCGTTTGTCGATCGGTTTGGTTGATTTATTTTGGTCTTTCTTGGTTGGAAACAAAGGAAAGGTGTTTGGTAACAGTATTCACTGATTGTTCTTTCGGCGGTTTTGGTTTTGCCTTCTTTGGTTGAAGACAAAGAAGAAGAGTTTAGTGTGATGCCTCTTTTGGTTGCCATTCCAGCTTTGGCCTTGGTTTTATTGGATTGCTTTACGGAGAAAGTTATCGATTTATTCTTGTGTTGTTATTCTCCGAGTTTAAAAGAAATTATTGAAGTCTTGATGTAAAACTTAAGTCTTGTGGATTCTTGGTGTTATGGTTTTATCAGAAAGGATGTGGTTGATTGTTTGGTTTTCCCCTTGCAATTATCTTCCCTTGTGGAAGTTGTAACTTTGAGATTTGATGAAGATCTTTTGCATGCCAGAGTTTGGGTATTTGAGAGTTGCGCTCTGTTGCAATTTCTGTTTGGTTTTTTCTGGAAAGAAGATCTATTTATCAGTGTTCATTCATGCTTAAGAGCTGTGTTTTCCTTAAAGGTTGGGTATGTGACCCACGAAGATTTTCAAGACGTTAAGTGTATGATTAGTAGTTAGAACTTTGAGATGATGTGGGTGACTGATTATATTAAAGTGAATTTGTAGGTTGTTTAAAAAACAACCTAATTTATTGTGTGGTAGAGAAAGATTAATTGAGATGGCAATTGATCTAAAGTGAGTGTTGATTAGTGTTTTATGCGAAGTGTTGCGAGTCCTGGAAATTAATTGGAAGTGCACGGATTGTGTCTGATAATGCTAGTATTGATCCCGATCGAGAAGGTCTAGAATCTTTTGTAGATGAATTTATTATAGCAAGGTGTTGATGTAAAGTACCAGAGTATAATGGTGTAAAGACATGAGGGTTGTTGGTCCATGTTTCTCATGAGTCGATTAGTATTTTGGGTCAACAAAATGACTTAATCGATGTGTAATCAAAGAATAGGGATAAGGAATGATTGTATGAAAGGTTGAGCTTGTCCTTGACAAATGTCTGTTTGGGATCTGTATTTATGAAATATGGCTAGTGGAGATCGTATAGCGTGGTTAGGATTAATTATTGGTGGAATGAACTGGGGATATTGAGTATGTGAATTGGGGATTGTACGAAAGGTAATTGTTGTGTACGCCAAAATAAGTGTTGAAAAAAGATATGTATTAAGCTTGGAATAAACCATTGTATGAATAATGGTTCGTCATGGTTACTAGATCAAAAGAAAATGATGACGCATGTCTTATGTTGAATTAACTGCAAGTTATTGATGTTGAAGAAATAAGGAAGTGGTTCTCCTTGTTGATTGTCATGAGATAGACTTGGTTAGGGTTTGATGATAATATGACTGGTGGTGGTTATATGAATAGGAGAAGGAAATTAAAAGAAGATTGGGTTTTGTAACTTTTGTTCAAACCTGTTGGACTTTTCAGGATTTTGTGAATATGAAATCTTTAATGGCTAAAGTATTGGAATACTAGAAATGGTGGGATTCGAGTTGGATCCTTTTTTATGGGTTTACGGATTCAAGTGATTTCTGCTGATGAAGTGGTTTCCGTTGGGAATAAGTTTCCCATCCTCTTGAAAGAAAAATATGCAGGTTGGGTGCTTAGATGTTTGGCTTCAGAATCGGTTTCCTCTTCCAAAACGTTGATTTTAGTTAAGCGTGAGAGGTTACGCTTTGGTGAAAGCGAACCGATTTGTTCCTAGTTTTTATGAGGGCTTCATCAAGATTTGTGTGGAGTCTCTCTTTTACTTTGAGTTTCTCCCGGTGTGAATTTTATCACATTGATTCAAGATGATAAAAGTGGTTTATGTGATGTAAAGAATTGAATTTTTTTTCCTTTACGTTTTGACTTGGGAAAAGAAAATGAGAGATATCTTTGGGTTTTTTTGAGTTCTCTCCAAGATGAATTTTAGTGTGTTGGGCTCAAGGTGATGTATGTGGTTCACTTGGTTCAAGAGAATTATAATTCTTTTGCTTTCTAGCTGGAGTTAAGAATATGAGTGTTTATGGTCTAGAGTTGAGTATATTAAAGGATTATACTTTTGGACTTGGTTTTTGAGTGAAAGAATGTGAGGGCGAGACCCTCTTAGGAAAGGAACCGTTTGTGGTTTGGTAATGATCTCTGGTCCTAGCATGAGCTAGACGTTGACCGTTAGTGGTTTATTGCTGGAGTATGATGGAGGCTTGTGATATCAGTTCGAAATCTTTTGGAAGTAGCGTTGGTTGTTAAGGTGATGTCAAATTGAAGTGAAATGTTCTGTTGTGAACATTTGTTTTAACTATTTGTTACTAGGTGTGGTATATGCCTGGGAGAGGTTAGAATAAAAGAATTTTATATCGTGGTTTACAACTGAAGGGAAATTTATGCCAAGGTGGGCTATTTCCTTCGATGGCCTTGGTTGGTTATGGCCCTTTTGTTGGAAGAGATGGGACTATGTGTATTTGATTCTTTGGGGTTGAGGTTGGAACCCGGAGGATTTAAATGAATGTAAGAGTGATTAGTTGATATTTGGTTTAGAGGCGTGTTAGAATGAAAAGCCTCGTATCGTTCTAGCTGTCATGAATAAGATGAATCGTGGCAAAGAGGGTGAGAAAGGAGATTTAAGTTTTATGATTTACGCTGAGAAGAAAATTAGAGTTGAGTTAGAGGTTAGTACGCTATCTTTTTGAGAAGGATCATCGGTTAAAAGGGTATGATGTGCTGTAGTACCAAGGAAAGTTTTCTGAGTACATCAGAGTATTTCGCGATAGTGGTATGTTATGTTCGATATGAGGATTTGGCATATCAATTAATTTGATCGAGTCCCTTAGTGGGTGAATTTGAGGATGAAGATTGAGATAATTCTGGTGAGATTCCTTGTTCATGAACTTCGTTGGAATCTGCAATGCTAGGGAGTTTTGTCCCTTGCAAATTTAAGTAGAAATTGGAGTGAATATATAGTTTTGAGAAGAGAAAGCTTGGTCTGAGGTGAGTCAAATCACTTTCGTTAATAGTTGGACTTGGAAATTTGATTTGTCGTTTGGATTCATTTGAATGAGCGTGGTTGCTTTGAGTTGCAAGCCCTTGTGAACTTTGTTTTGTTGTAGTTGATGTTCTTCGAATTCGGGGTCGAATTCCATTAAGGGGGAGAGAATGTAATACCAGTTCTGCAATTAAACATTTATTTTGATGTCCTTCGTTTATTTGGGAAATTTTCATTTTCTTAACTACTTAAGTGGTGGTTTCTAACTTGCTTAAAAAATTTATGTTTTTGGTCGGGGTGTTTTGAGGGCCTGTTGGGGATTTTCCTTTTGTTAGGGAGAGAGTGGGTACCACTTTTCCTTAATTTTCTCCCCAACTCACCCAACTCCCTCATCACTTTTCCCCATCTTGCAACCAGCCAACTCTCCCTCATTTTGCCCCAACCGAATTTTTTTTTGCTCCAAGCTGCAGTCGGCGTCCTCCCCAAGCCTGCTCCCGACCAGCTAGCCGCCGGCGACCTCCTCCGACCGGCCAGCCGGCGGCGAGCTCCACCGGTGGCCGGCGGCAGCCCCCAGCTCCCCCCTTGCTGCAGCCCTCCAAACAGCAAGCAGCCCCCTCCTTCCTTCCTCTTTGGGAGCCAAGAGAGGTATGGATTCTTGATTTTTTGAGCTGTGCTTGCTGTATGGGTAGCTTTAGTGGGCTGCATTGGTGCTAGGGTTCGTAGATCTAAAATTTTTTTTGGGGGGGAGGGGGGGAACTAGCTCTAGAATGGAGGGAACTCTGTACTCAATTCGGGCTGTGCACTGCCCGATTTTGGAGCGCCAATTTGAGGCAGTTAGGTTGGTTTCCTGAGCTGTTGGCTGTCGAGAAAATTGTAGATCGTCGAATCCCCTTTAATTTGGGTGTAAGAACACTAAAGTCCGATCAGCCAATTGAAAGTTATGCCATTTTTTGTGTTGACTGTCCAGATTAGGTTCTGCATTGCGCCCGAAATGTTCAACTGAAGATTTGATATAGCAACAGACCGAATTAGGATTTTTGATTGCCTAGATAAATGTGGGAAATCTCCTGTAGATTTAGAAAGTGTATTTGTATCCTTGATTTGGAGTTAGGGATCAAAAGTTTTGGAATGTTGAAGTTGCTGTCCATAACTGAGATTTCTGCTGAAAGTTCAGAGTTGGTCTGAAGTTCAAAGGGCAGTTTGAGGACATTAATTTCAGGTGTTGAGAAAATGGCTATGGGGTAACTATAGGTTATCCTCTTGTGGTCATTTGGAGCCTAAGAATGCAAATTTGTACTTAGCGAATTAAAAGTTATGTTCATTTTAGTACCAGCTGTTCAGAACTACTGTTAATGTATATAACCTCTGTTCATCTCTAATCTGGGAACTAGTAATGCATCTTCTGAATAAATGGCTATAATATAGTTGTAGATTATCCTCTTGTGATTAATTAAAACTGAGTTCACTCAATTTGGCTCAACCATTAAAAAGTTATGCAAGTTTTACCTTTTGCTGTCCAAATTGTGACTAGTAGCAGATTCAATTTTGTTATGTGATTTAGGACAAGTTAGAGGCCGAGTTGAAATTTGCAATTGCCTAGAGATACATGGAAAATTTTATGTAGATGCTTAAAATGTCTACTTTTGCTCAATTTAAAGTTATATAGCAGTAGTTATGCTGTGGTGAAGTGGGCTATCTAAACTAGTTTTGTATGAATTCAGAGTTTTCGGGCAAATTTGATTTAGGGAGTGAAAGTGCTGTTTGTTGACTCTAAAACATGTGAATTTGAGTGCGCAATTGTATTTCCAGGTGGAGTAGCTTCGGAGTGGCTTCTTCTTTCCGCCACTCCATTCCTCTCATTAGAAGGCAAGTGTATCAACTAGAAGGATATTATAATGTTGATTGGTTGCTTGTGCATATGAATATGATATGATGTGCTACCATGCATATTTCTTGAATTTGATTAGACTAGTAAGAACGGTAATTCATGGATGGATGAATTGGCTGATGTTTACGAAATCGGGCATGACTATGCATGTGGTGAAAATTAATGAAGTTGCACATGTATTCATGTAAATTGCATACGTGCATTCATAATAGAAGAGGCGACCCATTCTGATGCGGGCCTCTGTGTTCACACGTAATGAACATGAAAGTCCTACCTCGTGGTCCCATTTATCGAAGTGAATGGGAGCGAGACAGTAAGAGTAGGCACCTTCCACGGGATGGAAGGGACGTGAGGGTGCACACCGACGGGTGTGCACTCGGCAGTACCGGTACGTGCAAAGAAAAGAGCATTCATGAGCATGCATGTCGCATTGCATACTAACGATGATTTCGAGTTCAATAGAAATGTGGACTCATCCAAAGAGGTTTAATGAGGTACGTGTAGGAAGTAAGTAATGAAGTGAAAAGAGGTAAATGTTGTTGATATTATTGTTTTATAAGTTCATGGATTTGGATAAGAAGTATGCTCTTACAGTTGATTTAATTGTGTAAATTGGTTTGTGATGCACTTTGCTGAGTCTTGAACTCATGCTTGTTTGTTTAATGTTTTTAGGTACCACGAGAGCGACTTGCGGGATGGGACTTAGCGCACCTCCACTCACGCTCATGACATGTTAAAAGATTAGTTGGGTTAATCAGTTCACTCTAAAAACTAGTTGAATTCATTATGTAATCGCGTTGTAGTTAAGTTTAATTGATGATATTATGTTTAGTTGTGTGCTTAGTTGGTCATGATGGTTGATTGATTCCATGACATGTTGTAGATGATATCAGAATGATTATTGTCTTTTGTCTGCTGAGTGGATGTCCAAGTTTTACGGAAGGTGAATGATTATTGTCTTTTGTCTGCTGAGTGAATGTCCAAGTTTTAGGGAAGGTGCTGCCGAAATATTTAGTGGATTTCGGAGTACTATTAGAGTTGATATTCCTTATCTAGTTTTATTTCCTGTTTTGGTGACACTCAGGGCACTGTGGGTGCCGAGGTGTTACAGCCTGCCAAGTGCCAGTTCACCTTAATGGAAGACGGATTTCCAGTTGATGTTGGATGCGGGGTTGCATTTCCATGCAAGGAGACTGACACGATGCATGGTAATCCTTTAGGGAAGGGCTACATGAGGGTGCAGGTGAACTATGTCCACAAAGGCTTCCTATCTCATGTACTGGAGTTCCTCCGAACGAAGATATCACCACTCTCGGGTAAGCACGGATGTCGTTCATCAAGTGGCCCATGACGGGTGTCGTACTACTCAAGATAAAAATCTCCGCATCTTCTCGATCATTCTAGTACTGCAATATGTTACATATGCATGTGCTTTGTAGGTTCCTATCGTACCTGCACCTGCTCCTACTCCCACCACCATGACGAGTCCTCCGTCCAAGTCGACTCCTACGTAGAGTGCAGAGCTGGTACGCAAAAGGACTAGCACGACAGCCAAAGAACCATAGGAGACCATGTAGACCCTTTTTGTCAAGAAGGCAAAGTTGACTGAGGCCACAACACCCCCTCAAATATATGGACAGCCCCTTGTCCTGACCTCGGAGACTCCTTCTGTCCAGAAAGCAAAGTTGACAGAGGCTACAGAGCCCCCTCGAGATTATAAGGTATACGTACATGGAAAGCCCTTTGTCCCTAGCAACGAATTGAATGCTCTAGGCAAGTGCGCTCACTTGCTCCATGGATGGTACATTGACAAGGCGAATGAAGCCGAGCGTCATGTCGATTTCAATGTGAGGTATCGAGGGGGATATTTCCACTACAACAAGCATGGGACATTCCTAGTGAGTTTTGAGGACCTGTTCCGTTTGTACAGTTTGAAAGCCATTGATATTTCTACTGTACGATCCTGGACACTGTGAGTATCACACCATACAGCATGAGCTTATGACTGTTATACGATTTTGTATTATGTTTTTTAACAATTGATACGAGTTGCAAGATAATGAAGCAGCGAGCTGTGACGGGTCAACACCCAGTTGGGTTCGTCAACTCCAAGATGGTGTCTGTGGCCATGGCTAGGCTTCAATCAGAGTTCCTTGCGAACTACATCAAGCAGGCATTGAAGGCTGAGTCAAAAAAGGACTTCATTCTATTCCCGTACCATAAGGAGTAAGTACTACTTTACCCTTCAATTACTTCTACGCACTTAAACTATATATGAACTTATTTTGTTGTACTGCATACCATTTAATTAAGCAACCATTGGGTTCTACTCGTGATCGCTCCGAGTGAAAGCAAAGTCTACACTTTTAACTCGATCGAGAAGAGACCGACGACCTAGCAATCAAGCCTGTTTTGCAGAAGTAAGAACATTCCTCTAACCTAACACTTTTTGTATTTAACTACATTCATTTTTTGCCTCAATGGCATCTCTCCAATGTATGTATGGCTTTCTTATCTTACGTTGCTGAAGGGGGGTGACACGATGACAAACGAGGCGATCAGCTGGAATGGAAGCGCTTCAAGGTACAAGAAGTGCCTAGCATAGGATTAATTTTTTCTGACATCTATTCTTCGTCTCTTAATTTGATTCTCTTTGTTCATAGTGTCATCAACAGAGGTGCGACAACCTGTACAGCTCCTACGTCATGCATCACATGCTGATCTTGGTCGGTGGGGCACACCTTTTCTCTAAGGTATATGTACATGCATAATACACTCAGCCTTTTACATACAAATTTTTAAACTTAAATTAGTACACTCATTTCTATTTTGCAGAAGATCGATATCCCCCTCAAGAGCTTACGAAACAAAGATTTCAATAAATTATGAGATCACATATGCCAGTGGTACTGGATAGAAGAACGGTAGGTTTAGAGATCCGACAGGCTCCTACTAGTCCATATATGTAAACAATATTATATCATGTGAATTTGATATGTGTACTGACTGTTAAGTATGTTTATATTCTATATTGTGAACGAATGTGTGATATATGTATTTTAATGTGTTTGTCTTCTATATATACTGTGAATGTGATATGCATACTGTGTGTAATATGTGCTGTTTTCAGGAGGATGTAAAAAAACAAACACCACAAACATCGGGGGACATCACAATCAATTCTAACTCAGAACCGGTGATGTTACCCCACATCACAATCGTTTCTAATCTAGAACCGATTGTGAGTTCTGAGACATAACCGATTGGGATGACAATTTAGCACTATCGGGCAAAAATTGACTGTGATAGCGCCTTCTCATCACTGTCTAATGATATTGTATCGCCACTAAAATCGACTGTGATGACGAAAAAGAACCGATTGTGATGTACATTCATATAGCAGTGTTAGCAACCAAAGTTCCAGTGAATATTTTTATGTCTTTTTTTCTTTGTATTGATGCCTTAACAATCTATTAACTTGGAGAAGCAAACCCCTACATAACAGTCAAATTATTTTTGTTCTAGCCTTGAAATGCAACGTTAATGTATGACGATTCTCTACACTCGTATATTGTCAATATTAAATTTTAAAAATGTCCCTTGTATTGCCATGTTATGCTAGTACATTTGTTCAGTGTATATTTGGTACAGGAAGCGGGCTTATCTAGCTTTGATGAGTACGTGTATGTGGAAGCGTCCTTTGTATGGTTTACTTTGCTGCAATTATAAATATACTGACGCATACGTTGATTAGTGATGTTTGATCAAGTTATATTGGTACTACACGGTTTCAGAAAGAAAAAAAAAAGGCACACACATGTTTCATGAAAACAAGGTGTTGGCGTCAAAAACTTGATGTAGGTTTTCTGACAGCAGCACACCAGACGAACACCGGGTTCAGAGCGTGCTAGTCGATTTGACCTGTAATCGACAAGGTAAAAAACAATAAAATTCAAACAAAGCCGATCGTTAAGATCAATCGGCTTAAACTCGATCAGCTTAAAGCCGATCAAGATCAAGGGATAAATCTAACTAGCCGATTAAGGCTAATCAGAGGATAAAGGCAGATCAATTCTGAAGAAGGCGATGCGCAACAAAATCAGAATAAACCAAACCTGGGGTGTAACTGAGGATGATCAACAATCGGCGATGCGCAACTTTATTGATCAAAATCGATTACAAAGACTAAATTACAAGAACTACTCCTAGTCGACAGGAAAAGTAGATGAAAAGTAAAAGCTAGTTGATTGTGTTGTGTTGATGTTCTTTGCAGCTTGCTTTGGCTCTTCTTTTATACCCTTAGGCCGATCGTGTCCTACTACAACACGTTTTGAGTCCGTATCTGTATCGGCCTTATCTTGGACGATTTTTTCCTTAAGAATCTTGCAGTTACCAAATATCTCGGATTCTTTCTAATCCTTCGTTAGTTCCCGTATCTTTGATTTTATTGCCTGATTTGGATAAACTTGCCGAATTTCAGTGCAAACACAAGGTTTCAAGTCCACAAACCAAGGGTATTTGGACAAAATGCAAGGTTCCCTCTCAACCATGTTTTCGGAGCCAAACTACCATTCAAACACTTTTTAGGCTCCAGATTTCCCAGATAAGCTGCTCCGTGGAGAAGCTTGAGCTGAAGCCAGAAAAACCTTGAGCCGATGATAGGCCAAACAGGGCCTGAATGTGTCAGTAGATTTGTGTTGGATGAAGAAAAAATCATCAAAACTATGCAAAACATAATATTTGTTGTAAAATGATGACGTCCGCCGTAGATTAAATACAGTACACCAATCGAATAGTTAGAATAATCGCAAAGAGCACACACACACAATATAGGGAGGCAAAACTCTCTTTTCCTTATTAGATTGATTTTCTTGTACAATAGGATGCTATATATTTATAGTAAAAACTATTAGAGATGATTTGGATTCGCCCACAAAATGGTAAACTCCAAACATATTTGAACCAAGACGAAGAGTCCTGCTATATCTCAACACTCCTCTTGGGCGAATACCACATAATGCATGTCGCACCGAAAACTCCTCCCAAAAACCCAGTGAAAAACAAAGATGGAGAAAAGAGTACATTGCACTCGCATATTATGTTACACTTTTTTGCTTCATTAAAAACCTTCATATGAGAAAACTTCGGAAAAACTCACCAAGGAAAAAATAGTGCAACTTATAATTTTCTGTATTAAAGTGGTATCTTCATGATCATGCTAAAGGTTATAGTTCAGGGATTTACTCCTTTTAAACTCTACATATCTTTAAGTCGTCTCATTCCAATGCCACGAACACATCTTTAGAAACTAGATATTGGCAAAGATTTGATGGATAAATCTACTATATTTTCATATGACTTAGTTTACAAGATTTTACCTTACTATTCTTCTGGAGTTCGTGAGGATGGAAAAATTTAAGAGCAATAATTCACTTTTCTATGGAATTTCTGTGAATTCCTATATCCAAATGGTGCCTTTAAATGGAAGAAATGTGTGAGTTGAATACAATTGTAATAAGGATATGGCCTATGACTGGATGGTAAAGCGCCGCAGTTGAGCACTAGCCTAACAGAGTTTAGTCTAGGACCTATCGGGTGCCCATCTCCATTTTGGTGAGACTCATAGCTCCTAGCCAACTTTCAAAGGAAAAAAAAAAACTCCAATGCAAATAGGACGGTTCAGTTGACAGAATTGAAGCACATCCCTATCGAGACCATGGAAAATGAAAGAGGGAACTAGCTAGATTATATTACTTTATATTATAGAGCCTTTTTAGGGAAATTGTAATGATTAAGATATATAGATAGATAATTGTAAAAAAATATTGTAGATAGTTAGATAATGGTAAAAAAAAGTAGATAAATAGATAGATAATTGTATTAAAAAATCCCACAGCAGAAGATAGAGAGTAAATGGGTGGATCAAATCTGCGTGCGAGGAATATGTGAATGAATAACGGCGCACACGTCTTTCCCATTCTCACGTAGATGCATTTCGTCTCCTCCATGGAACATCAACTCACATGATATACATTCTCATCGTGTGCTCCTTCCTTTCTTCAATGACCTTTCCTTCTTTTCGCTTATTCGGTTGCCTATTTCGGCCTCCAAGTGTAGTGTGTGCTCCATGGTCAACCAACTTGCGCAAATGCAAAGCTTTTTGGTCTCATCTCGTGATTATGATTCGCTAATCATGGCATTAGGTGAGTGCTAGAGCCATTGTGCCGACCTACCTAGCTACTTCATGCTATATATATATTCGTACACTGCCTAGATTAAACAAATATTAATGTGGGATTTAACATATTAGTTGCGGGATGAGCTCACCATCCATGGTGAATAATACGCCCATATATCGTCGAACTAATGCAGAATGAAACATTTGCGTCTTTGTTGATCGAATTTGGCAGGATCCAGTCTTTTGTTGATAGCTGATTCGACTCGATATCAGTTTAGCAATATCACAAATACTTCATGCACAAACTTATATATGCGACAATTGCCCTCAGTACCCTCGTGTCATGTAATTTTGCTACTGATGTCTAGATGAGGGTGAGCTGGTGGGGTAAGTTAGGGCAGTAAAAAAAAGCTTATTGGTAAGGCTCGTTTGCTCGGTTCAAAATTTCTCTAATTACACTTATTTATTTGTTAAACATTGAAATAAATCAATTTTAAATGAAATTAGATTTTGCTCTGGCTCGTCTCATTAGCTCGATTCTAAAAATACTTCTAAACTATAAATAAATTAATATTAAATCAAATTGTGTCAATTTCAGAAAAAGCTCGAGAAAATGAGGACTTTGGCCGGTTTTGACATTTGAGAGGCAGGTTGGTTACTTGGTTTCATAGTTAAGGGTTGAATTTTAGATAAACACAACACTCCCTCCGTCTAAGTTTATTTGGTATATTTTTTTCTTAATACATAGACCAAGAAGAAATTAAAAATGACTAGATTATACCTAATTATGAGTGTTCTAAATAGCTAACTATAGCTTTTTTAGACCTCAGACGCGAAGCTACGGGCCAATGTTCCACTATATTAGCTATAAGCGCTATAGCTAGTAATAGCTCCGCTATTTGACATAGCTTGTAGCTAGCGATAGCTCCACTATCCTACATAGCTACCCATAGGCCAAAACATTAGACACATTTTAAAATCCAACATTACTAAAGAGCCCAAATCCCTCTCTTATGAGCCTAAACTATGAGAAAACCTAATAAAAACACATCTCTCTCTTTTTCAATAATTCAACATTCATATTTCTCAATGATTAAGTACTTGTTGTTAAGATAATTATGATATAGTAATCATTTATGGTCTTTTGGACATGTATTAATATGTTTGTTGATTCTAGATATGACTCATATTCTTATTATAAAAATATTAGTACCTTCTAAAGTACCATGTTTTTATTTATTTTTTTGAGGTGACATATTATATACATGTTTATTTTTTAAAAAAATAATACTAAAAACGTGACAAATGATAGCATCTGGGATAGCTAGCAATAGGTGCTATAGCTTTTTTGGGATCTTGTCGCGAAGCCATGAAAATCGCGATTTAAAACCTTGCTAATTATTGTTACTAAGCACTATACTCAATGCATGCATGTGGAGAATATAAAGTAAAGATTGATATTTATTAAGGGTACAAAGGGAACATCACACTAATTTTGCATTGGAATATAAAATACGTCATATATTTATGAATAAGATCATTTAAAAAATATGACTTATAAACTTAGACAGAGGGAGCACTTGATAGAGATCAAATAGACTTATTCCTGGTATATATATATGCACCTTTCGTTCTTATTTTTGTAACAGTTATGTACAAAGTTTGTACATATAACATCGTGAATGAGTAGTTTTGTGGGACTTCCACATTCTATACAGGTCAAGCTAGGGCAAAAATTTTAGGCCCCTTTTCGAACCCAGGAAGGCTTGACCCAAATAATAATTATTACAAAGTTCAAGAAAAATGACTTTCGGCGCACCTTGACAACAAAACAATTAAGTTCTTGATCATTATATGGAATACCATTATACCTAATAGGACAACTCAACCTTTCCTGCAGCATCCTAAGGGTATAAGCAAATAATGAAATTATTGTACTTTTTGGCCTTTTGGGCCGGAATATCTAAGGTAGAGACTAAAAGAGAGCCTCAAATAATTATTCATGTAATGATGGATCTCTAGCTAAACAAATATTGGGCAGAGATCACGAAAAATGTAGGAAGATACGAGAAAGAACAAAAGAACAATTGACCAATTAACCTTTGTCTTGAGGAATAACGATGGTTCACGCTGTCACGCACCCTGGATTGTACCAGAACATCCAAATTCTTTTTATGTACGATCTCATAAGAGAACTCCAAATGCTTTTCATGGATGTGTACAACGTATAACAGAACCACCAGCAAATAATATAACTAGGCGTGTACTATTGAAGTCGAGAAGCAACAAAAACAGTTACTATCGACTACACTAGAAATAAATAATGTAGCTTGCGATCAATTTCGAAGTGCATCCAGAAGATAACACACGTCTTTTGGGATGATTAGAGATAATTCCACTGTGAAATATTGCATTACTTGCAATTTATTCGGGAAGAACTGTAGCAAATAAGCATATCTATAAGATTTTGATTGCACAATTAAAATTCTGACTAGACAAACAGGAACATTTGAGAAATGGTAGCACTACAATTTACAAATTCAAATAGCGTACCTGAATGTCCACAGATGAACAAAATTGATAATAAAATTGTGTATGACTCGTGTTAAGGCAATAAAATTAAATAAATCAGAATATAACTACACAAAAAAATTTGGAGCAAGAAAAATGCAAAAACAAGATGCTTTACTAGGGGAAAGAAAGGGGAAAAGCTAGACTAGTTACATATAACTGCTGTATCTAGCTCCATGGATCGTCCCATCCTTTGGGTCCCTCCGTCTTAACAAAATCTACAATGGCCCGAACTGCTTCTTGCACCCTATTGGAGAGAGCATGGTTTCCCCATTCTATTTCAACCTTCTCCGCACGCCCCAGTGCACGGCATAGTCTGCAGTGAACATAAATCGTGAGCTTTGATCAGTACTTGCTACATTTAGGTTTCTGTTTTCACCTGTCTACGAGTGCCTTCTTATCAACATATTCCGGAACATATTCGTCCCCCATTGAGAAAATAACCTGCAGACAACACTTACAGGTATAAAATTCAGCAGCCACTGCATAATGTGTCAGAACTGAATTCATGTTGCAAACTAGAACTACACCAAGGAAAATAAGGCTTTTCTTTTGCAGCAGACAACTAAATTGTTATCATACAGTGGGCCAGAGAAATTTTGAGATGTTTGTTTTGTTATGCTCAAATTTCCATGACTTCCTTACGATTCATAATTGTTTTCGCCCTAATGCAGCTTGCAAGTATCTTTTTAAGCTTCCCAAGTTCTATTTCATTAGATTGCTTAATGTGGTTAAAAACAAAATCGCACAACCAAAACAATCCACTAGAAAAATCATCAATTCAATAACGCAGATGAAACATTATCATTTCACCCATGCATAAACTAGGAAAGCCAAATGCCCGAACTTGGTTCAAGACTGCATACAGTGTTCTTCCTGTTTCTGCACATTCACAACTTTCCGAATAACTTACTCCCTACGAAAATAAGGCTTTTCTTTTGCATCAGACAACTAAATTGTTATCATACAGTGGGCCAGAGAAATTTTGAGATGTTTATTTTGTTATGCTCAAATTTCCATGACTTCCTTACGATTCATAATTGTCTTCGCCCTAATGCAGCTTTCAAGTATCTTTTTAAGCTTCCCAAGTTCTATTTCATTAGATTGCTTAATGTGGTTAAAAACAAAATCGCACAATCAAAACAATCCACTAGGAAAATCATCAATTCAATAACGCAGATGAAACATTATCATTTCACCCATGTAAAAACTAGGAAAGCCAAATGCCCAAACTTAGGTTCAAGACCGCATACAGTGTTCTTCCTGTTTCTGCACATTCACAACTTTCCGAATAACTTACTCCCTACGTTTCAAAATATAATGCGTACAATTTTTTAAAGTTTTGTTTCAAATTATAAGGCATCTGAATAACTTACTCCCTATGTTTCAAAATATAAGGCGTACAATTTTTTAAAGTTTTGTTTCAAATTATAACGCATGCATACGTCTTTAATGGCATTTTTCTCTTTTGCCCTCATTTATCTTACCTCTCTCTTCCACATTTATGATAACCACACAGACTGTTGTCTCTTATTCCCAAGACATTAACACTAGAGATATAATGGTCATTTCCCTCTACCATCCTCTTGGTTTTACAACTTTATTAATCTCCGTGCATGACCAAAATACGCCTTATAAAAAGAAACGGAGGGAGTAATATGCAACTTAAAGTAATCAAGTCTAACTTTATGGCATTGTAGCATCATTGAAGTCGTGTCATCCATAGTTCCATACATGGACAGAGTATCTGACACTGATGTAAATGCCAGCGTCAAACTTCGCAAGTCGTAAATAGGACTCAGGGACACAAACATAATTTTTAATCCTTTGTAAAGTAGACATTAAGCAAAATATTAAATATTATATAGTCACGCAATTGTTTATTTTTGAAACTGAGGTCATAACTAGACGCACATAACAGACCATACAAGGATGACCACAACCACAAGTGTTCGCTGTAATCATTAGAAGTCGTTGAATGAAAAACCTGAGATCTACCATCATTCCTGGACAATGAATCACTCAGTGTGGAGTTTTTAGGTGCTTTGACAAAGCCAACGAGGAAAGAGGAATAATACCTGGCACTGTGTGGTTGACATATGACCAAGTCTCTGCCTCAACTGATCTTCACTAAGATCTGAACTGAACATGTCGTCATCACCCATATATGCACAAAGGGAGTGGTACCTGCACATTATTTCTATGTATTACAATACAACTAAAGACAAAATAATTTTTAATTCATTATGGATCTTTTTAAGATCACACTGACTACCAAAGTATGCTAGGAGATATGCTAGCAAATAGATCGAACAAAATAAAAGATATGCAACCAAAAGAAGTCATAGGATATTGGATAAATACAAGTCAAACATTTCCTAAGAAAACCACAGAAACAATTCAGAAAAGTTAATGACAAACAAGAATTGGTGGGAGACAAGAAATGATGACTAGAAACACCAGAATTTTTATGTTTGATATTGCCATTCAACAATAGTAGCTAGGTTACTGTTTGTTTTATATTTGTTCTCGAGGCTCAATTTTCAACATCGACAGCCATTTCACCTTTTTGTCTGCATGTTGCTTTGCTTAATAAAACCTTGATAACTCTTCCATCTCAGATGGTCCATGGAGGCAGTGTTACTTGGATACGGAAACGACAGTCGGAATCCTATTCGGATTCAAGGTGTCCGATTCAGCAAAATAATTTGAACACGGGAAATGCTACTCGGAATCGGACATAGGTGTTGGAATCTGACTTGGATTTGAGGTGTAAGATTCGGCAAAAAAATTTGGACACAGTTGTCCAAGTAACACTGCATGGAGGCCAGCAAGAAAATTATCTCAGGTCATCATAACACTCTAGAGCATTGCAAGGGATGCTACAAAGCCCACATCTAAAGCCTTTCAGAGGCACAATATAAGGAGCATAACCTTTGCTAGCAAAGCAGCTTGTGGGCTCCCCCCATCTAACTCTTTATGCAGTAGTCAAAGTAGACATGGTCATAATAACTGTCATTAACAACAGCAGTATCTCTTTTGCAGACTTTCATGTTTAATGTTCCAAAGTAAGAAGAAAATCTGATACACATTAGTATAAATCTGTATGTGTAACTTGAGCCTGAAAATTTATACCTGTAGGCAGTAATGGGAGCATCTGGATTTGCTTCCCTGGGCATCAAATACATTCCACAGCCCTCACTAATCATTTTTGCTGCCAAATCTATCATTTCTGCTGTTTCTGGAAGAGTTGCTCTATACTCCCTGTCACTTACTGGGGCCTGCAGAAATAGATTGTCATAGAAGTTACATAAAAAATATCATTTAGATGTTAAATAATTTCAACATATACAAGCAATTCTTATCAACAGGTTACAAAGTTGATCAGTTAGCTCTGTCATTTAGGGGGTGAGAATTTCCTGTCATACTTCACATTTAAATAGTTTTTACTTCTCTACTTGAGCATTCAAAGAACAAGGATATGGAAAGGGAGAAATACCTGCAAAATGACCCCAGAAACTGCTTTGGAACATGCAAAGTTTATCCGCATGTAATGCACAATATCCTGGCATTCATTGAAGAGTTCATATTATCTTATTTTTTGGATTGTAAAATAGTCCAGGATATTAGTAATAGCATACCTGGCAACCAGTACTGTGACCAAGCAATATTACACCATCAGAATTTTCTTTATTTATCAAGTAATTGATGAGCTGATCTAGTTCCAATGCATCCTTGCACAAGACAACATATGATCAATACATAGACAAAGAAGTGAAAGAACATAGAAGAGTTAACAAAGAAAAAGACCTAGAAGAAAAACCCCCCAAAAATGAGAATTCAATCAAACATCCCTTAGTAAAGCAACAAAATTGGTGGTACCACTACTGCCACAAATAGTCCTCACTTATTCCTGTTATACTGAATTGCACTAAACAAAGCAAAAGGTAAACTCAGCAGGTTTGACAAAGAATGCAATTGGTCATCAACATAACTGTCACATAAAGCTGATTTTTCAAAAGGAGATATTCCAGTCATCTCCCAATTCACTTCCAACAACAGGAAATACAAGGTGGAAACCCATGCAAATGCACCTTCTATTGTGAAAAATACTATAGAACGCTACCCACCAGGGTTTACGTTTCTGATTTTCACAAAAATCCCGTCCATGGTTCGGAACTGAAATTTGTACTCACAATTGGATTTCAGAACTTCTGGCAAGTCCTTGAGCATGCAACTATACAATACTTACATGATTTAGATGTCAGACTATTTCAGTTTTAGAAAACTGCTTATGAATAGGTTCTTATCACCTAGGATTTCAAAATTAACTCATAATGGCGTACATTAAATCCAGGCAAACTTCACAGTAACAAGAGGAGCTAAAAATACTTAGTGTTATTTCCAGTTATTTAGATGCCTGTGGATTTTTCAGATAACCATGTATCTTTGATTCATTCCAGGACACGATTTGTAGCCTCGTATTTTTTGCAATGTAATACTCCCTCCGGTCACAAATAGTTTTCATTTTGGACATAGGTGCAATCAAACATTCAAAACTTTGACTGTCAATATCTTTTTAAATATTTAAATTGGATACATGAAAATCATATGTGTAGATTTGTCTCGAAAAGTACTTTCATAATATTATAATTTTATTCGATCTTATAAATATATTATAATAGAAATTGGTTGTCAAAGTTATGTTTTGGAGATCGTGTCAATATCCAAAACGACAACTATTTATGACCGGAGCGAGTATAGATTTCAGACAAAGCCCAAGGGTCCTTCAGAAGGCTCAACACAATGAGTTAAAGATAAAGGAGACAAAACAAGGGAAAACTTGGGAGTTTTGTATAGCCTACGAGGGAACTCCTTAGCATGGTTCAAAATTCAGATGATCAAGAACATCACCTATAATGGAGTAAAGAAAGCTTCCGAAACATAAAACCTGTTTCTTCAGCACCTCAAATTATCTTTTATCAAGAGATTATAAAAACACAAACGCATCGAGGATATTGACATGGTGCATGTTATAATTCACAAGTGCTCTTCTAATCGGTACAAGGATGAACAAGATGATGCTATTATTTTCAAACTAAAGATCATACTTGCTCTAAGCTGGAAATTCCATATCCAGTGTATGATGAAGAAAGTAATGGTTGCACCAGTGACCATTTCTCAACCTCCAACGCAAGTGACAATTGTTCCAAGTAGCTGTAAAGTTTCAGAAATCAGCACTATGAAATTACATTTAGTAACCAAAAAAAGAAGATTAATATGCGCACAAAACATATTCACAAAAGTGCGGTTTGATTTGGTTGGTGCTCTCACCATCATTAGGCATGCTGAATTTGCTTCAAACATGTTTTGTTTTGAGACTGTTCAATTTGAAAGATTTCTTTTACATTAAAATTTTTAAACCACATTTTAATAATTTCCTTGATTAGCTTCTAAGGTATGGTATGCCTCGTATGATACTCCGTATGTTTAGCACCCTGAGCAAGTCATATTTTACCTCAAAAGTTGGGTCAAGGTCAAAAATCTAATATCAACATACAAACAGTGTTTTAGTTTTTAGAAGGCAGCATTCAGATAAGGCCAGTTTTGCAAGGTCACCAATCAACAGCGCATATATGTCATGACCTGAATACTAAGCAAAGGATGATAAATATAGTGAGGCGAGGCTGAAAATGACCAAAGCAAAGACATTTTTCTAACAGTAATTTTCCTCATTACCAGCAAAAATTATGTTCAGAACACAGTTTGGCAATGATGAATATTGAAACAAACTACTAAGAAGGTAACATGGTTTTAAGCCATCTAGATATCAACACTAACAGAACTATTACAATTTAGCATATTATGGATATGCTTGATGCTACGCAGCAATAGCATATATCATTACTAATTAATAAAGAATCGCATATTTATCACTACCAAGACTACTAGAGGTGAACATAGTAGAACACAAGGAAAAAGGCAAAATTACAAGAATTATGTTTTAGATTATAAGCAAGCATCATGACTTGACAATTAACATGGACCTAGTCATGTATTAGAGGATTGCAACATGGTACCATAGCTACCACACCGAACCCAATGATATTTTTTTTAAAAAAAAGCTGGCTATGCATTATAATATATTTTATCATACAAGTCGACAACCAAGAATAATGTTGGAATAACAGACCATGTTTGCATGATATTTAAATTCTTAGTTCATCTATTGAGAACTCAAAGTTCACTAGTAGGTGCCGCCTAAGCGTCCAAGCACCAGAGGCCACCAGCCATGGCCGCTCGCCTCACCTGGCCGGGGAAAGGTGGACGCCTAGACGTTCCAGGCGTCGCCAAGCGAGCTCAAGAGGCGCGATTTGGCGCTGGGAAGGTGACTTTGTGTGGTCTATTGGACTTTGTGTGGTCTATGTCTCTAGTGGATGGCAGCAACAATTAGACTTGACATTTGTTGTCTATTGGACTTTGTGTGGTCTATGTCTCTATGATTATCAGATTATGAGCTAAGTGGTTGAACTATTATCAGAATATGCACTACTACTAATCTATGCACTGCTTATTTGCTTTTCTAGTCTTCTCATCTTCTATTTGGAGTTTGGAGAAATGGAATGGACTATTAGGGCCTGTTTGGCATAGCTCCAACTCCTGGATTCTAGTGGGAGTTGGGTGGAGCTGTGCCAAACACCCTAACTCCACAAATTTTCAGAGTGGGAGCAGGGAAGATCTGGAGTGACCTGTAGTGCAAATTTTTGGAGTGAGGGTTCCCCCACTCCCACTTGGAGTGAAGCACCAAAATACAAAATTGCCCTCAAAGTTGAGGAGAATTACCCACAAATGCCACCCAAACCGAGCCCCCACCCAACCCCAGCCCTCATTCCTCTCCCACCCCTCACTCAAGAATGCGCAGCTTGGCCACCACCCTCAAACCCTACGCGGTGACGGCTCCTCCCCATTCCTAGCCTCCATTTTCCTCTCCTCTCTCTCAGCTCACTGCCCTCTCGTGATCTCTCTCCTCCTCCTAGCAATCCTCCCATTCTAGAATCTAGATTCAACCTCCTAGCCAAACACTCCTACAGACAGCTCCAGATTCTCAAAGAATCCACTCCACTAAAAATCTGAGATCTAGAGGTAAAAGACTTGGTAGCTGTGCCAAATAGGCCCTTAGAGTGCTCGAGCTACACTTAGAAGTTACAAGTTATAATGTAAGAATCATGTATATATCTGTGATTTTGTTATTTGTTTGTATCTATGTACTCATTTATTCTATAATTTCTTGGCAGCTGGTTCATTATATTGGTTTCATGAACTTGTATAAGGGAAACAGCTAGGACAGAGAATTGGAGAAGAAAGTACATGGCTACATCAATATTAAGGTATTCTCAGTTTCTCATTTCCTTATAAGAATTCATTCATTTTCTGATTTTCTATTTTTATTATATACATATACACACACGTATCGTCGTATCGGTGTTTTTGGGAAAATGGCGTATTGCGGTATCATTGTATCGCATATAAGTATCGGGGTATCTAGGCAACATAGGTCGCCGGGGGTGGCTAAGGCAGACGCCATAGGTGGGAGCTGAGCAAAGGACTCAAGGAAAATTGAATCTGACCTGGGACAAATTGAAGATAGTTGAAGTAAGAGGGAGACGGGTCGGCCGACTCGAGAGTCGGGAAGACCTAGCGTAACACTGCCGCCACCTACCGCCCCATCCCCATCTGCTCTAACATGCGAGCCATTGCGTCACGCCGCCGCCTCCTGTACTCTGGCGTGGTCAGGAGCCACTGCACCACCTCTTCCACTTAGGCTCAGCGTCGCCGATTGCCCCGCTTCTCCAGTCCCCAGATCCAAGTACCTCTCTAGTCTCTCCTCTCTCGTCTCCCCACCGACATCCCCCTCTCTTCTTCTCCCTACCCTCCTCTACTCTGCTCTCAAGGTTCCCCAAGGAGCTGCTGATGAGGAGAGGACGAATCGACAGCAAGAAAGGATTCAGCGGCGGGGGTGGTCCAGTCGACGGAGGGAGAGGACTCGCCGGTGAAGGCAGATCTGGGGGGTGGTGAGGTGGATTCGGCGACGGAGGTGGATTCGACCGGCTACAAGCCGACAGAGTGGCATACTCCACCTACCAATCCCTAACTCGAGTACTCGACTGCTTTTATACTCCCCCCTTTTCACAACAATTCGCCAAGTCAAGTTGATGCGCCTAGCCAGTCGCCATGCCTTGATATTGCCAGCGTCCATGCCTGAGCTCCTCTCAATGCTCTGCTCTTCTAGTGAGTGTGACTGTATGAGAGAGAATGAGAAAGTGAAACAAATGGAAGATAAAGCTAATAAAAGAACTTAAGAAATGTGTCTCGCTATTACTTACCTATTCATGCTAAATTGGTGATGATATTTATGCTTTCTTTATTGCAGATTAGTGAAGCACAACCAAAATGGCAATTGCATGTAATGCAACTTCAGAGGCCTCGTATGATCCAATGGTTGATCCAAAACAGAAGGCAAAGTCTAATGATCTAGGATGAAAGTGTGGCTTTTGACTAGTTATTGGCAGCTGAGATTTGGTTCAATGTTCGCTTCGTGACAGGAAGATAACAAGAGGAATCAAAAGGTTCAAGGAGCATCTTGCGAGTGGGTTTGTATATGTCCAAAAATATGCCCAAACTATAACAGCAATCATGGAATAGATGTGGGAGGCTTTGTGGAAGAACAAGAGGGGCCATGGTTATCACGGCGCCCCGGCGAGGCGAGTCGCCTTCGGGGCGCCTGGACACCTAGGCACCCTAGGCGAGGATTAGGCAACCAAAATAATCCATTAAATCCCCTCAGCCCACCTACCAACCCACCTAGCCGGCCCAGCCTCCCTCCCTCTCTCTCTCTCTCGCTGGCCCACCCAACCGGCCAAGCTGAGCGCACAACCTCTCCCCCCCTATCCATTCGGCGTCGCCCCCTCTATCTCGCGGCGCACACATCCGAGTCGACCTTGACACGCCGCCTCCTTCCACCAAAGCATGCCGTGACATCGAGCTACCCTTGTAGGATTCCCAGGGCAACGGCGTAGAGGCGGATCCCCTCCTAACTCCACGCCAACCAGATCCGCCTCCACGCCGTCGACGACTTTGTGCTGTCAACATCGAGCTCCCCCTTGCCGGATTCCCAGGGCGACGGTGGAGGCGATGGAAGTGGCGACGACGGAGGTGGAGGCGCTGGAAGTGGCGACGACGGAGGTGGAGGCGAGTCAGGCGACGGGATCTTACCGAATCTAGTCGCCGGCAGTGGAGGCGGACGGGTAGAGCTCCTTTGTCGTCGTCTCCTCTCCACACGCTCATCTCCATATGGCGCACGATTGGACGCTGCAGCAGCGACGCCTAGTCGCCCCGGGTGACGCCTGACACGACCAGTCGGACGACTCGCCGTCTCCAAGCGAGGCGAGCCCCCCTGGTGGTCCTACCCCGGCGACTGGACGCTTAGGCCGCGACTAGGCGTCGCTTAGGCGACGCCGTGATAACACTGAGAGGGGCTAACCACTACTCCCAGATGATGATGCTGAAGAAGGAGAAGATGAAGATGTGAGTGCGACAACAATTGGCAAGGATTCCAAGTCTCTATTGTGCAGCCAAGTTCTGGAGCAGCAACCGAAAGAAAGGAATCTACTCTTCAGTTCAAGTTTCCAAGAGTAAAGAAGGCAAAGGAGACCAAGTCCATTAGTGTTATTGTGACGACTCGCGCAATTAGCCCGAGGTAACAACAGTAACATTTTCCTTACTATAAGATAATTACACGAATCTCGGCATACTAGCTAATCAAAATATCGAGCGCACTCGATATTTTATCAGTTAGTACACCGTGTTCATAGTGTTGCAGCAGAAATAATTAGAGATTGAAATGAAAACTTTATTACAGTCCATTGCCATGCAGGCTACATGTCCAGTACCATAATTATACATAAGATCCAATTACAACAAAAATATAATACAGAGATCCTAATTACACCAAAAGACTGACGAAGCCGAAGCATGACTACTCATCCATCTATCCCTCCTGGTAGAACTTAGCCGCCTCGCCAAACCATCCAGACACTTGAACATCGAAGCCAATCTCTAGAAAAGGGGGATTTAGCAAACGTACAAAAGTACTCAGCAAGCATTATTATAGCAAAATGCAATAAATGAATTTTCCTCATATCCATCCAATGATCACCTTCCCTCAAAATCTATTTTTACAGAAATTAGGTTTTTGGTTTTCTTTAAAGGATGTCTATTTTAATTATGAAAACAGCTACTAGCACCCATATATGAGGCAGACTTAGCTTCCATAGCCTCCAATCTAAGACAGGCATGAATTCATGATTTTGACCCTACGCAGGTTCGTACCACTTTACGCATAGTGACCCCATCACGTGAGGCCCAGAATGTTTTATCACTAATCCAGTATTAGATCTCCAACCCTGGTAGCCAACGGATAGTGGTGTCCTCGACTGTTCTCCACATACCCTTAGCGTACCATTGTACCATGCACCGCAGCAGCACTGATACTCCCCTAGGCTTTAAATATAGTGTCTGATCAACCGCAGCTGATTTTGTGTCCGCCACTGGGATTCCCGGCGTACCCAGCTTCACACTCCTAGTTAACCACCTATCCCCTAATGTGGAGATCATAATACCTTCCTAGGACAACCTTTTCTGACCGATTTCACATACGGGTGGTTGGTAGTGTAATACGGGTCATTGCCCGAGGGTAGTTGTTTGACCTTATATTCTAGCCTATGTAGAGGACCCCGCCGGCTATTCCCTTCTCATCGGCGCCCTCTACCCACCATACATAGAAATACGCCACTACCCTCTTCACAAATCAACAATTCCCAACATTGCTTCAACATTTCATCAACATACCATTTCAACAATTCCACTCCATGCCCTTTTACCAACCACAACCGATTTAGATTTTCATTATAGAAGATACTTTTCCCATGCATTAACGATATCACATATATCTGAAAACATTTCAAAGCAATTTAACAAATATGATCAAAGGAAGCTTGCCTGAATTAGGATTGATATACTCGGCCTCACTAGGATTTGGAAAGTGGCCTTCTGCTGGATTCAGTTCAGTTCCTGAAATCATTAAATATTAAATTCATGCGACAATTGCTTATGGTGTGTTTTATGGTGTCCAACCATTTCCAACAGTTGCAATCTTATTTAGGTGTTAATTTCTATTTTTAGCTGTTCATGCATTTGCAAGTTTTATATAATGTTTATTTAATTAATCGCGGTTATTTACTATCTTTTTTATTTTTAGATGATTAGCTACATTAATTGCGGTTCGTGACGATTAACCCATTTCTCTAATTTTTTCCTCTCTTTTCTTTTCTTTTCTTTTTCCTCCCTCTCTTTTCCTTCGGCTGAGCACTCCCTGGCTCTCTCTGTTTCACCTTCTTCCTCTCCTCTCCCACCGATCTGGCTCGGCCCAACATCGGCGCCGACCGCCGCACCGGGCTGCCTCCCTCTCACCTCACCTCTCTCTCTTTGCTCTCTCTACTCCTCCCTTCTCTCGACTCGACCTTGCAGTTGAGTTCGGTTGCGCTCGCCGCCGCTTGGCCTTTGGCCTCCAGCCGTTGGCTCCCTCTCCCTACTCCCTCTATTCCCTCTACCCTCTCTCTACCTCCCCCTCTCCCTGTCTCTGCTCGCCGGCCTGACCTCTGGTCATTGGTGTTGCTAGCTCCTCTGTGGTTTCTATTACTTGATTTTCACCCATTTTACTGATTGCTTTAGTTGTGTGATGCTATTTAAGTCCATTAGTGGAATTCTTGCTATAGATTAGTGCTGAACATGGGTCGATGATGATTCTAAAGGTTGATGCTCAGGTTTGGACAGTGCCACGATGACACCCTTAATCTGCCGTGCGCCGGGGAGCATGAGCAGATTATTGGGCACGCACGACGCAACCCCCGTTGCATTAACCGACTGAGACCACTAATTTATCTATTGCTTTTAGTCTCTAATTCTTGCTATTGTTGCTCTATGTTGCTGCTACGGCTATGGATGTGGGGATTACCTGTGACTGAAGTGAGTAGAAATGAAGGGATGGTGATGTGTTGGTGTTGGTGATGGTGATGACGAAGTGGCTACCTACTTGCACTTGCTCCTGGCTGGTGTTCCTTCTTGACCTTGTGCTTCGGTGCTCCTGGTGTCCTCCTTACTAGCTACTGGAATGGCGCTCTCTTGCTCTCAGGTTTGGAGTGAGGAAAATGGGGAGGAATGTATGGGTTGTTCTCTCGGTTGGAAGCGTGGCAAGGGAAAATGAACTTGGCTATCTTCCTGAGTTTGCTTACTCTTGGTTGAAGGGAGGAAATGGGGATGGATGAGCTGTGCTCTTCGAGGCTTGGTCTGGTTCCTTGCACTTGGTTTGGAGTGTGGAATGGAAATGGGGAATGGATGGCTGTGCTCTGGTGCTGGCTCCCGGTTGGAGTGAGGAAATGGGGGGATGCAGTGAGCTGTGCTTGCCCTTATCTTCTTTCTACTATGACCCTTTTTACTTTTCTACCCCTGGGTCTTTTACTAGTTACTATGGGATATTTTGGTCATTATGTTTGGCTTATGCATAACATTGATTATTAAGCAAATTATTGATCATCTGCTCGATTAGTTGCTTAATAATTTTAGTGGCTTAATTTAAATTGCCGAGTCCTAACAGCTATGCTCAGACCAACACCCGTAGATGTTGTAGAGGAAAGACATGCCAAGGGGGCCGCTCAAACTAGTATTAAGTCCCACGTGAGGACAAAGGAAGAAAGGCATGCTGTCAACCTAGAGATAGCCAAGTTCTTCGATGAATGCCTTTGAATTTGTAAGTCAAGATGGTGAAATATTCCATTTTAACTCCTCATTTTGTAACTTCTTTTTGTTCATCCATTATCAATTTCAGTAAGCCATTTATTTATTTTGTTTGCTTTGGTTGCCATTTCCATTTGTTGATCCATACCAAGAAAAGGAACCTGTTAGAGCACAAAATATTTAATGATTTAGTCTATGTTGCATACAACCGGAAGATGACAAGTACATTTCAAAAGCGGCGTGAGGAAAGGGCAAAAGCTATGACCCACTGGTGAGTTTGACTGGGCCAATGATTGGGTTGACCGAACTACCTCAAAGTGGTCATGGGTGTGAATGTGACCTTACATGGGACCATGTTGATGAAGCCATTGGTAATCACATGAGCTTCGAGATCACAATGTTCCTAGGGGAGCTAATGGTGAGTCTATGACCTACACTCGGCGTGTAAGATCTACACCAAGGGTGGTTGAAGAAGAGGAGCCACACTCGGATTCGGGCAATGAAGAGGAAGAGGAAGAAGAGATCGTGCTTAATGACGATGATGTGGATGATTATGGCGGAAGATCCAACCGATGCTATAGACGATGGTGAAGGAGAGAACATGGATGCTACTAACAATTTAGATGACTTCGAGATGGATGACTTATGTTCTTTTGTGGACTTATGTTATGCCATTAGGCATTAGACTTAAGCTTGTGGACTTATGTTGGTTGTCGCCCATTATTCATGTAATCGTATATTTAATTCTCAGTTCTTCACTTCATTGATGTCCCATTTTCATATAGTTTATTGCTTGAGAGAAGGGATGATAGGAAAGATTTCAACAAGGTATGTCAGTAATCCATATTTACTCAATTAGTTGGAATATGAATTATTGTAATGTTTTGTAACAAGCTACATGTTGGAACTTGCAAGCGGGATGGGTGATACATGGGAGAAGATAAATTGGAAGGAGAATGGGTGCTACATGGGCTTAAAGACCAGCAATATCAAGGTATGCATGACCTACAAAATCGCTGATATAATTTGCTACTATACTAGGTTAGGATTTGTGCATGGGTCGCCTCACCGCGCACCTTAAATGCTTTGGTGATAAAAATGTGGTGTCGCCTCGCCTTGCCTTATCGCTTTAATAACCATGTGAGGTTTATTAGATCGCTACGTTATTTTCGAATTTGCCAAATATTGAATTCACATATGTTAAAACATTTAATGAAAAGGAAGAAGTCCATATAACACCCTGAACTTTGGTCGAAAATCTATCCAACACCCTGAACTATGAAACCAGACATTTGACCCCCCCCCCAAAAAAATTGCAATTCGGTTCAAATAACACCCTAACCTGATTTCGAATAGTGGTATTGCCCATATGACACAATGAGTGGACGATTTTGCCATGAAGGATGGCACGCTAGCCAAGTTAGGTCATTGATAGGTGGGACCTACATAGGCTTCTCCCCCGCCAAACTCCCAATCAGGCTTCTATGGCTTTCAGCTCATGTAGCTCTCTCCCTCTCTATTTCGATTTGGAAGAGAAACCTATGTGAGCTCCACCTGTCATTGGCCTAAACTTGCCTAGAGTGTCATCCTACTTAGCAAAAACCACCCACTCATCATGCCATGTAGGCAATACCACTATGCGAAACAGGATCAGAGTGTTATTTGGCCTAAACTTGCCCAGAATGTCTGGTTTTATAGTTCGGAGTGCTGGATGGACTTTTAAGCAAAGTTTAGGGTGTTATATAGACTTTTTCCTAATGAAAATACAACTATTAAGGAGGGAGACTGAAAAAAAGATGCTAACTTACTCAGTTGCTAAAAGCCCATCTGTCAAACCACCAATGAAGATAACCTGGTGGTTAAAATCACCAGTTGTGAATGCAACCTGCAAGAGGAGATAAAGTTATCGCACATACAATGTAGTAATAACAAAACAAATGAAACAAGAGGTTAGTTAATGTATAGTGGGGGTTTTCTTTGTAGATGCAAATCATAAGAAAATGATGGATATCTAGGAATCCAAACGACATTGGAAATACAAAAAGTGCTCAGTAACACTAGAAAGATACCACAAATTAGAAAATAACATCGATGTGTCACTGACATGTGGCCCCATGGCCATGGTTATCATGGTGCCCCGGCGAGGCGAGTCGCCTCCGGGGCGCCTAGGTGAGGATTAGGCGACCAAAAAAAGTCTTGGGAGTTGATATCTAATCTGTTCAAGATTAAAGTCCTGGGAGGATTATGCGACCAAAATCGTTAATGCTTCACAGCTAATAAGTCTTGTGATTTTCCAATCAATTCCTCGAACATTAACCAATCAAGAATCTATTGAAACACCAAAACATGCTTAGAAATAGAGGCATTTGTTCCTAGGACTTTTTGGACAGATTAAATATCAAATCCTACAAATATCATTCCCTCTAGCCGAGCTGCCCACCCTCTCTCTCACACACACACACAGTAGAGCCTATCTCTCTCGCTCTCCCCTAATCCATCCGTGTCGCCCTCCACCCCCGCGCGTATCCATTCGGCGCTGCTCCCCTAATCCATTAGGTGACACAGAGGAGGGGCAGAGGCGAAGGGGGAAGCCGGGAGCCCGGGAGGCGGAAGCTGGGAGGCGGAGGGGGAAGGGGATTACCGGTGGCTGCGGCGGCGCAGTTCATGACGGCGGCGGCGCCTGCTAGGGTTTCTCCACCCGTGACCGTGAGTTCTTTCCCAAACCTCCTCTCGATCTGTGCTTTTGGTCGCAGACTCACAGCCCTCTGCCCTCAGATACCTCGCTCCTCAGCGCCAGTCGGCCGCCCAAACGCCAAGTCGACGACGCCGCGACGCCAAGACGTCCAGGCGGCCACCTGGCCGTCTTCAGGCGAGGCGCTGGGCCATGGCGCCTCCGGCCGGCCGCCTAGACGCCTAGTCGGCGACTAGGCGACGCCATAATAACAGTGCCCATGGCCCACCTGTCGTCCTCACATTGGATGTTATTTTCTAATTTGTACATCATTGCAATGTAACTGAGCAAATTTTCTGTAGTGAAAAGATTTCCAAGATATTCAAGTGGACATCACCAGATGTAAAAAGGGTATTTCCTATCTGCAGAATAAGCTGTCCACAATATTACAACCAATCCTGGGTATGCTATCAGACTTCTGTCATACAGGATAGCTAGCAAATTTATCTTCTCAAGGTCACAGATGGCAATACAGCGGTCCAAACATAGCAAAAATTGCAGATAGCCTGTGACTGATCACCCTATTGAGGCCCTTAATATAACAACAAGAGAATGAAAATACGGAGCATAATAGCCTGTGCCGCCACAAACAATGAATCTGCTAGGAACTCAGCAGACATAGGCTCATACAACCTGTATCGTTACATATTTTTAAAGAAAACATGAAATGTATAGGTCGGATAAAACAACAAGAACCTATTCTGCAGAAGGGACCATAGCCCAAAAGGGTCAACATTGTATGTTAACTAAGCATTTTTCCACAAGAAATGGTACAGGAACTAGGAGACAAGCAACAAAAAGCATAGCCGGGTAACATCAGCAAAAGAATTAGTCCCCCCCAACCCCCCAACTCAAGTCCTAAACAAACAACACATATGCAAGTTGGGCGCCAAAGCAACACTCTAAAGCAAAATCGCCACCGCTTGTGGGTTGTGAGTCATGAGCCCCGTCGCACATTACGGAAGCTTCCTTGTTCTATAAGGCTCTAAGCACACGCATCAATGAGGAACCCCACTAGCTAAAGCAGGATAACTCTAAGGGGAAGATCCCGCATCTCGAACGTTAGCAAAAAGACCCCCTTCCAAAGACCGTACAGGCACGCGGTAACCTTCTAGAATCTTCGAGAACCGTCTGACCCGAGGAATCCCACACGCTCCGTCCGTACAACATTTGAGCCACAACAATTGCGATTTGCGAGACACTATACCAAGTAAAATGTCAAATTCTGGAACTGTCCAGAGGCCACGTAGCGAGCGAAACCCAACACCTGATGGGGGAACGGATGGCTATCTCCAGATCGCCGCAGCTAGCGACAGCGAGAGGCTTCTAGTTCCAGACGAGAGGGAAGGAGAGGCCCGTACCTGCGCGGACTTGGGCCCGTACTTGAACAGCGTCCCCTGGAGTTGCTTCCTCGGCCCGCCTGCGCTTGCACTGGCTGCCACGGCTGAAACAACGCCGCCCTTGCCGCCGACGGCGGCGGGGGCGGGGGCGGAGGCGACTCCGCCGCCGCCGGGGGGCATGGCGGAGGATGATGGCTTGCCGGAGGCTGTGCGTGCGATGCCGGAGAACCAGGACGTGGTGAAGGCCGGCGAGGTCATGGCGGCCACCGGCGAGGTCACCGCGAGCGCATCACGGGGTCGGGAGGGGCGGGGTATACGACGCTTGGGTGTTGGGACTTGGGGGGTAAGGGGGTGGGAGCGTGGGACGTAAAAAATCGTTGAAGTTTTTTTAAGAATAAATTACTCATTGCTAAGTCATACCCAAATGGACAGCCCGGCACGACCCGGCACGATTAACGGAAGACACGGTCCATTTTAACCCGACTAATAAATGGGTCGTGCCGTGCTCGTCTATATGCCGGGGAGTGGCCCAAGCATAACCCGCAAGACCATCGGGTCGTGCCGTGCCGGTACGAGTCCAATGGGTTGAAACGGGTGGGGTCGGACCGTTAACGCCAAAAAAATTCAAAAAAATCAAAAAAAGTTAGAAAAATTAAAAAAATAGAAAAAATATTAAAAATATATAGATAAAATTCAAAAAACACACAAAAAAAAAGCTACTTGGACTAGGCCGCGCCGTGTCGAAGTACCAGCCCAAGCACGACATGAGCTCGCGGGTCATGTCATGCCTGGGCCGGACCAGCAGTATCATGCCTTGGACTAGCCCATTTGGCTATCTCTGCTCATTGCTACGGCCGGGCCGGGCCGGGCCTAGGCCAGACCAACAGTACCGTGCCTCATGCCGGCCCGTTTAGTCTAGCTCATTTGGCCATCATTGCTACCTGTATTGTATAAAACACCTGTTATTATATTGATTTGGACGTAATACGGTATAATCTTGTAATCTGTTGCACTTTTAAGAGTAAATTTCGGTTTTTCCAATCTCAAAATTATCGGATTCCAAATTTACTTTTTGAATTTCGGCCGAAATCTTCAAATCTTATAAAATTTTAAATTTCAGCCACCTCTGAAATATGATAAAATGAAATTTAAAACCTTAGTACCGAGTATTGTCTCGGCCTGTAAATATAGCAGCCCGGATATATCTGCAGACGCACACGAGTGATGACATGCCATCCATACTGTCCACGGGAGGCGATCTATTCCAGGCTCGAGGCCATATAATTATCATATCGATGAGATCGATTAGAAAAAACCGAACGCATTGCTTCGTTTTCTCTAGCGCGTATCTCTCGTGCATATCTCTACTCGACGCCGCGAACCTTTTCATCCTCCGCATCAGCGGCAACGAGGATTGGCAGCACCTCATCGCCACTAAGGAATCAAATTGCCCTAATCTCTTCTCCAACATTCGTTGCATTTTGCTCTAAATCGCTGAATCTTTGTGGAATATCTCAATATTGAGTATGTGTTCACAGAGGATATGTTCTAACGATATAAAGAGATTCCGGATATCACGGATCCGATTATAAGGGATATGATATCACAGATCCATATCAGCAGGACTCGATCGCTTTCCCCTTACAAGGAACCAACTCAATTACGCCTGACATATAAGGAAGTTTAGATATGCTGCAAAAATCACGCGACGATAGACTCTACATCGGCTACGATCTGATACTCTAAACCGACTACAACTTGACTTGAGGCCGGACTACCCCGACTATATAAGGCCGGGGGTAGGGGTCCTCAGGGGGAGGGTTTTTTCGGATCAGAGTAAGAGCAATTCTCACAAAATTAGCCATTTAGAGCTTTAGTCCTTTTGCGCATAGAGTTCAGGAGCCGACGAAGCCTGTTTCGTCGTCCTCTAGCCAAAACATAGGTGCAATCCACAATGTAACTAAGGCTAAACACATTGCTCTGTACTTTGTTCATCGACTTCATACATCATTCATACATGAGTAGAGTATTACTCCGTCAGGGGAGTCGAACCTGTCTAAATTGTGTCCCTCTAATTTTGTTTTTGACTCTATTAACTCGAAGATATAAATTTATTGTTGATTTTGTAACCTTCGACAATCTCGGTAGTAAGTTTTGGTTGTTCATACCGCCAAAATATCAAATTCTTACAGCAAAAGGTTTTCTTTGATGTTTGTTGCCCTTTTTGAGTCAATACAACCACTGTACTATGTCGTAGCTTCTTGCATCTAGCGGCAGCAGCTAGAAGCAGGGATACAAATCTCGCCGAAATTCAGTGAATTTTCACCGAAATTTCGTATTTTAGGTTATCATGAAATTCAAACTACTGGTCGGATAAAAACAAATTAAATTGCTACATTAAACCGAACTTTCACAAAATTTCCCCGAAATTTCATGATTTTGACCGGTTTTCAAACTTTTAGAGCCGGATTTGATCAGATTTGGTCCAATAACACTTAATAAAGTCATCTTCTATGAAAATTTATTGAAAAACCGAATTTTTGAGACATTTTAAAATTTTGGCAAAAACAGTGTCAGATTTTTATAAAATTTTACAAGCTGGATAATGATCTAAAAAATTTATAATACTATCTTTAGTAGCTTAGGATCATTCATAAAATTGTTCAAAATAATTGAACTTCGTTTGTTATCTTTAAAAAAACAAAAACTGAATGAACATAATTGGGACAGTAACCTTGTCAGAATTTTATAAATTTTCTCGAGTGTGATCATGATCTAAAATTTTTATGAGAGATTAAGAATTGCCTCAGTACGATTATTTAAAATTTTCAAAAAAAATAAAATTTTTTGTTTGGTCAATCAAATCTATGTAAGCATTGAACTTCATTTGTTATATTATATTTCAAAACTCAAAAAGAGGAAGAACATAAATGGTTCTGTTCCTTGTAAGAATTTTATAAATTCACTGGAGTATGATCATGATTCAAAAATTTTATGAGATCTTAAGCATTTCCTTATCACCCTTATGTAAAAGTTTCAAAAAATGTAAACCTTTTTTTATTGCTAAAGCAACTCTATGTATTGATCATCAGGTTTTTATTAGGTCGTAGCACTGTCAGATTTTTTTAAAATTATTTAAGCATGATCATTATCTAAACAATTTATAGAAACATTGATGTTATATCAGGACCATTTACAAAATTTTCTAACGTGGTTTGAACCATTTTTCATTTTGTTCAAGTTTGCCGGTAAGCCTTTTAAAAAGATAGTAGCACTGTTTGAATTTTTAAAACTTTATGAAGCTTGATCATCATCTGAAAATTTTATGAAAATATTAGTGATGCATCATAACCATTCACAAAAAATTTCAAAATTTTCTAACGTGGTTTGAACTATTTTTAATTCGGTTCAATCTTCCTGGTCAGCGTTTTATCAGGACAGTAGCAATATTTGAATTTTTAAAAATTCCTCAAATGTGATAATCATCTGAAATTTTTATGAGAATATCACTGATGTGTCAGTAACCTCCAAAAAAAATTTCAAAATGTTTTGTCATTATTTGACCCACTTTTCAGTCGGTGCAAATATACCGAAATTTCAAGAATTTCGCTCGAAATTTCAGGAATTTCGCCCGAAATTTCAGGATTTTTCAGCGAAATTTCATTTTTCTCTGTAGAAAATGAACCGGATTTGAATTTTTGTCTTTTTAATTTTGAACTAGATTTGTCCGAAATACCCGAATTTCGATGAAATTTCATATTCTGATTCCGGGCAATATTTTATCCGAAAACGAAATTTGAATGCTCGGCTAACGGCAGCAGCATGTAGCTAGCGTCTACATGATTGCAGTGCCCACAGAAAAACTTTAGTTTTGCCGGTCCTTACCACCACGGCCGCCGGCTTGCTCGTCGTTGCTGAGGACGAATAGGTTGCCGCTACGCCAAGGCAGACAGAGGCACAGAGCTACGTGTAAGACAGGAGGAAACTAGCGATGCGTTCATTTTTTTTTTCCTGATCAATTTCATCGATTTTTTTATGACATTAAAAACATAAAAAGATCGTTCCCCCGACCAGAGTGGACAGTAATACCATTGCTCACGTGGAGCCTGCAGATACTCCCGTGATGTTATTTTTAGGGTTCAGATCCGTATAGAGACAACGCCTGGTGTAACGCACAACGGACTGTAAGATTAGACGGTGTTACGTGCAAATCAAGACAATACATAGTGCTTTGTACAATGAAGGTACAATATATTAAGCGGTGCAATGCACACTTTATTCTTTTTTTAACTTCATTTTTGGAATGGGCCGGCTGAGATACTGCTTTTATGTGTTTGGTGACTTTGGCACTCATCTATTTGTGGTTCTTGGGGGGGTTCTACTATGAGATCCTTCTCTTTCAAACAAATGTTTGTTGCGACTCCAGTTCCAGAAGAATGTCGTTTTATATCTGCGCTGCTAAATTTTAATGGTGCTTGAGTATGACTAGTATTGATATATATTGGTCAAAGAAAATGTTAATAGACATATTCATCACCATGCATACTTTCGGAGTATTATAGTTATTTTACTGTCTCTACTAATGCAAACAGAAGAATTTTATAATGCGTTTTCCCTCCTTCAATCTATCTATTAATAAAGTATATGCAGAAATGATAGATGGCATGGAAAATCGGTACTATAATAGTAAAGAGCTGCCAACTATTCTCTTTGTAGTATGTAGTTGGTTTCGAAGCTAGCTCAGAAATGATGTAAAGCATGGAAAATCGCTGCTTGATATTCACTTAGCTGTGAAATGGGCAGTTGATGTGGTGATTGATCTGCGTAATACAAAGGAGAAGAACACCCAAAATTCTTCAGCTGTGACAGTAGTAAGATGGACTCGGACACGCTGCCACAAGGGATGAAGCCCTTTTATGCCAATGATCTGCAGGGTTTGACTGGATGTTGTACTCGTGATTATAGTGGTGCATTCAAATTTGGTGAAACATGATGGTATCCCCAAGCTCCAAACGATTTGGCCATGGAAGCGCTGGCATGCCGAGACGGACTACCATTTGTGCTCGGGGCATCCAAAGGATCGAGGTGGAATCTGAATCACAGAGTTTTGTAAACCTCTAGACGACACGGCATGGGGTTCGTGATGAAATCTCGCCTATCTTGGCGGATATTCAGGAGCTTAGCATCATGTTTAACGGCTTAGACCTTAGTTTTGAGCGTCACACAATGCAATTCATTTGTGCGCAAAGCAAGCGTCGGCAGGTAGACCATGGTGTGCGTGGAGCCTTCACATGCTGGGGACCTCCCTCTCCAATTCCACGTGGCTGGCGAGATTATCATTCGAGCTCGATAGGGCGGAGGAATCGCGACCACTCTCAGAGTACGAAAGGGACTTTCGAGTCAGCCTACGCTACAGGCTCCTTGTTCTCGCGGCAACCAAACGAAGTTGCCTTTGGTAACGCTCAAAACTGACTTTCATTAGGGAAGGAGATGCTAACATAAAGTTCTTTCACATAAAAGTGAATGCTCGCAGGAGGAAAAATTATTTACAGTCCATCACAACTGACAGAAGTATAGTCCACAGCTTCTTCGATAAACAGGAGGAGCTTTATAACCACTTTAGCCAACTGCTAGGCACCAAGAAACAGTGATCACACTCCTTCAATTGAGACACACTCGACCTTCCCCACCATGATTTACACAAACTAGAATAACCTTTCCTCATCGACGAAGTTAGCTAGGGAGGCAGTTTTCTCCATGCCCCCCGAAAAAGCACCGGATCCTGACAGTTTCATAGGTCTTTTCTACAGGACTTGATGGGACATCGCCAAGGATGACCTCATGGAGGTACTTTGCCAGCTCTATGGCCTCAGTGGTCGTCACCTGCAGCTTCTTAATTTGGCAAACATTGTTCTGCTCCCGAAGAAACAGGATGCAACTCAGATAGCGGACTACAGATCTATCAGCCTCATCCACAACACGGGAAAGATTTTCTCCAAGTTACTAGCAAATAGCTAGCACCTAACCTGCATGACTTGGTCCCCCACAACCAGAGTGCGTTCATCAAGAAAAGGTCCATCCACGACAACTTTCTATACGCAAATAATCTTGTCAGCGACCTACACAGGAAAAGAACCTCGACGATCTTCCTCAAATTGGACATAGCCAAGGCTTTCGACTCCGTTAGCTAGGAGTTCCTCCTCGAGCTGCTGGGCCGCATTGGAGAGAGTGGATTTCCATGATCCTGGCATCCACCTCTTCCAGAGTGCTACTCAATGGCATTCCAAGACACTCGATCTAGCACAGGAGAGGTCTGCAGCAGGGAGACCCGTTATCTCCCATGCTTTTCATCTTGACCATGGATCCGCTGCAACGGTTAGTCTCCAAGGCTGGGAAGGCAAACATCATCTCTAGGATTCCTACCGACTGTGCTACAACGCGAGTATCTTTGTACGCTGATGATGCAGCCATCTTCGTTTGCCCTGATAGGGATGAGCTTAAAGCAATTCAGGAGGTCCTACATTTTTTTGGCGGGGCTACATGCCTTCAGACTAACCTTCAAAAGAGTGAGGTTTATCCCATAAGATGCGACGCTCTAGACATGGCAACAATCATGTAGGATTTTCCTACTCGGTTAAAATCCTTCCCTTGCAGGTACTTAGGTCTATCGCTCCGCCCTACAAAATTGAAAAGGTCTGACCTGCAGCTGCTGATTGACAGAGTCCGAAACTGCTTGGCAGGATGGAAAGGGAAGATGCTGTCCAGGCTGCTAGATTGACTCCAACAAACTCAGTTCTCACTTCTCTTGCAGTCTACCATTTAACGGTGTACCCCCTCAGCAGATGGGTCACAAAGAGATTGGACGGCATCGAAGAAATTTTCTCTGGAGAGACGAACAGGACTACAACGGGGGGGCACTGCCTTGTTAATTAAAAAAAGGTCTGTAGGCCGAAGATGTTGGGGGGTATGGGGGTAAAGGACCTCGACAGATTTGGCCGAGCGCTTCGCGTTCGTTGGTTATGGTACGCTTGGAAGGACCAGCACAGACCTTGGGCAGGGTCGACAATGCCTTGTGACGCCTCAGACCACAGCTTGTTCAATGCAAGTACCATCATAACATTAGGGAATAGTGAAACAACAAACTTTTGGGAGTCCAAATGGCTTCAGGGAATCTCTCCGGTAAACTTGGCCCCGTCCTGCTACAAGCTGGTTCAGAGAAGAGGAGGCTCAATTAAGGAACTGCTGACCAACAGGTATTGGGTTCGACCCCTAAGTCAGATCACAAATGAAATGCAGCTCGATGAGTTCATCCGCCTTTGGCAAGCCCTGCAGCAAGTCCAGCTATGGTCGGATATGGAGGATCACATCGCTTGGCGATGGATGACAAAGGGGGACTACTCGGCAAACTCGGCATACAGGACCCAATTCATTGGTTCTTTCACGGATCATAGCTTCAAGATGATTTGGCATGCCACCGCAGAAGGAAAATGCAAGTTCTTCGCTTGGCTCTTCATCCAAGACAGGATCCTTACAACTGACAGACTCGTGTCCAGGGGGTGGCAGCATTCGACTTCATGTGTCCTCTGCGGCACTGAACTAGAAACAGCGAGCCACCTTCTTCTACTTTGTCCTTTCGCACGACAGGTTTGGATGAGGGTTCTTCTGCTGATGCAAATAAATCACACCACTCCACAGCTCCCATTGGTGCAGCTAGGTAATTCCGCCTGGTGGCACAACGTCCGTCTCTCGGTTCCTACGCACAGAAAAAAGGAAGTGGATGGCGTTGTCACATATTCTTTGTGGAATCTATGGAATGAAAGGAACAATAGGATCTTCAACAATGTTTATCGCACGGTGCAGCAGGTGGCAAGCGCCATTGCCCAGGATGTGCACAACCGAGCGTTTGCTTTCGCGGTGGCATGACACGACGGGTTCTCACGCTGGACGGAGTGGCTAGTTTCACAGTTTTCTCCTGCAGATGATATGGAAACCTATCATGTGCTGAGGTGGAGCTCATTGCACACCTGTGAAGGATCAAGATGGCCTAGAGGGGGGTGAATAGGCAATTTTAACAATTTCTAACTATTTTAAATAACTAACTAAAATTAACAGAGAGCAACTTACTGTAAGAATAACACAGAAAATAAACAACTAATAAACACAGCAAAAGCAATAAACAAAATGGCACAGGAGAGACAGAGATTTATCCCGTGGTTCAGAGCCGCACTCCTAATCCACGTTGAAGCACTTCTTCCGAAGTTCTGCTTCTCCAAAGCTAGTCGCAGTAGCTCTGGCGATCACTCAGATAACTCTTTCACTACTCCAGTGAAGTGAGTTCCAAACCTCTCACAAATACAGTTGCCTTCCACAAGCTCCTTTGGACAAGTCACACTGTTCACTTCCTCTAAGCTGTCTACGATCGTCAAGATCCAAGAGTAATAAACTTTGCACAAGTTCTGTCTCTTGGTTCACTTTGCAATTCACACAACTAGACACTAACTTGGAGCTAAAACACTTGGAGATGTATGAGAAGTTTTTGTATGAAGATGAAGCACAGACTCCTTTTGAGAATAAGAGCTAGATTTCAATACCAAAGTGTAAGGAGTTCATCTATCTATTTGGTAGATAGCTTAGGTAATGCTTATATAGCCATTTGGAGTGAAAATAGCGTTACACTCTTTCGATGGCCGTTGGACGTGTCGATGTCGAAACAACGAAATATACACGCATAACGGACTTAGTATCGGTGCTTAGCGATACTGGATATGTGTATGTCGGACCAAATTTGAGAGATTGCGACGGACCAAATATTTTGGTCCGTAGTACATGGGTTGATTATGAAAGATGGTCTGACATACCACTGAGAGATATACATGAGTATCAGTCCAAAAACTTTGGTTCGTTACACATGGATTTCAAAAGATTTAGCTTAGGCAATGAGACCTATGTACGTCGGACCAAAATATTTGATCCGTTATACATGGATAAAGCAAGAGTTTTGCCAGGAGTAGAGGCACATGTACTTCGGACCAAATTTTTGGTCCGTCATACATGGACTTCACAGAAGATAGGTTTGGCATGAAAACACATGTACTTCGGACCAAATATTTTGTCCGTCATACATGGTCTTTTCAGAAGATTGGTGCCAAGGACCTTTTTCAACAAAGATAAATTTTATCTAAGCTTTTTATTTTAGCCACGGACTAAAAACAAATTAAACACAAATGCTTGGTCCATTTTCTGAGAAAAGGTTCTTTTTGAAGATAGAAAATATTCATTTTAGGTTTCAATTGAAAGTACATCAAAGATTTAGTCTGGCCAAAAACTTATACACTGACAGGGGTGCCGGACCAAAAATTTGGTCTGCTGAAGATGAGCAACCTAAGATATTTTGGTCCATCACAAAGGAGAGAACATTGCAAGTATGCCGGACTAAGTATTTTTGGTCCATCATTCATAGGTAAACCTTTGGCTATCAAGAAGATTTTCAAAGAAGGTTTTGATCAAGGATATGTGAATATGAAAGCGAATATTTTAATCTGATGATCAGATATTCCAAGGAAATTTTGACGTAGAATTGTTTCAAGGTATGCAACGGACTGAAGAAAAATTGATAGGTAAAGATTTGTCCGTTGTACTAAGAGGTATGTTTTCATCAAGGTAAAGACTAAGTGTCTTTTGCTCCGAGTGATCTAGTTTTGCCTTTGCCTAAACAAACTATTTCTTTGTGCAAAGTCCCTCTTTTAGACAGCCAAAAAAAGAAAAACAAACTTAGGCTATTTGACTTGAAACATCTTCCAAGTCATAAACTAAAAACTGAAAGCCTTAATCTTGTTATCCCAACTTGTTCCATTATAGATTCTAGCTTACTTTATTCAACGCTTTGAGTATTACTAACTTAGTCATCAATACCAAAACCATAATAATACAGAAATAAAATTGAGGGGTGCCTAGATGCTATCAACCTGACAGTTCATCCATCCTCTGGCACGTTAGTTGTTTTTGTCGTTATTGTGGATGCTTCCTGACGCTTTTCCTCACTTGGTGCATGCTTGTAACCCTGCTCTGGAAAACTTCTGTGACTATCTCTTTTGCTTTCTCCTTTAATGCAATTGGTAGAGCTCCTGCAAATGAAGCACCGGGCTTCTTATGTGAGTATCTACTTAACGATCTGTAATCCTGCAAGTTAATTTATAAAGCTCCTAATTCAAAAGCATATGCAGTATTTTTTTTCCTTTGAACCTAAAAGCATGTGTGCAGCAGCTAATTGGTCAGAAAGGGGGGTAATTCGGCTATACATGCTTCATGTAGCAAGCATGTATATAGTATAGCTAGCACGGGATTGCAAAAAGAAAAAACAAAATGGGGCCCAAAACAGAGATGTGTAGTGTAGCTCATAGCTCCTCCTCCGTATTCTCGAAGAAAAAAGGCCAGGAGAATGAGAGGAAATGGAGTGAAGCAACACAATATAGTACAGTACCCGTTACCAATCATCACATGCTCTTGCAAACAATGAACTTGTCCTGCTTATCTCAATCCTGATAATTAAGTAGCAAGAAATTGATAAAAACTGAAGTATTTCTGGGCAAACATGTCTAGAATTTTTTTAAAAAATAATATTTTTTTATTAGTGAATAGCAGGGTTCACAATTTCGTTTCATTCGCGAAAATCGCTAGTCCCACGGTAGCAGTATCCGCGAAAAACCGCTTGAAAACCGCGAAAAACCAAACGTTTGCAAATTTGAAAAGTTTGAAATATGGTCAAACAAAACTGCAAAAACTGCAGTTTTTGACAAAAAAATCGCTTGGTTTTCGCGAAAAGCTGAGCGGTTTTTAGAGAAAACCGCGAAAACTGCCCGAGGTTGGAAAATTGGGGAAAAAATCGAAAAAATATGGGAAAATGCAAAAAAAAAATTGTAAAATTTGTAGAAATACAGGGAAGACTAAAATTGAGTAAAAATATAATAAATATATAAATAAGGTATGTGAAAACACAAAAAAAATTCCAGAATAATCTCTCCTAAATTTGAAAAAAATTCGAGATGACCTTTGCTATATTTTAGAGATTGGAAGTTGTAAATTATGTATTTAGCAATAATATGTCAATAAATAATCTTTCATTGCAATACTACAATCACACAAGTGCAAAAATCGGCATTTACATAACCACAAAGCAAAATCATTCGCAATTTCACTACCATTCACTTGTCAACACTATTTACATTATAATACCTTTCAATTGAAGTTGTGGAATAGGCATAAGCATAGCTTCGTCACTCTTCTATTGTCGCAGAAAGGCATGTTTGACCTACATGAACGGAACGTCAAAAACCAATGACAGAAGGAAAAATGGTGAAAATATAAGAAAAAAATGAATAAATTGCAAAAAATTGAAAAAATTACAAAAAATCCCAATTAATCTATAAAACACCTCAAGGAAATTTATAAATTTTTTTAAATCATTTATTGCTTCTAAAAAATCTAAAACAACAATTAATGAAAAGGAATAAATACACTGTCAGATTTTTATAAATATTTAAAAGATTTATTATATTCTAAAATTTTATTGAAAATATAAATAGCGCCAAAGGATCATGTACTAAAATTTTGAGAAATATTAGACTTCATTTAGTGCCCATATAAAATAAAAAACAGAAGAGTATATACAATGATAATAGCACTTTCAAATTTTTTTTTAAAATTCACATATCTGATCATCATTTGAAAATTTTACATAATCATTTTAATTATGTTATAACATCACAAAAAAAGTTTAATAAATATTAGACTTCGTTTTGTACCCCTAGAAAATAAAAAACTGAAGAGCATATATTGTGACACTATCACTGTTAGAATTTTTAAAAAATGTACGTATCTGATAATAATCTAAAAATTTTATAGAATCATTAGGATTGCCTTAGGACCGCATAAAAAAGTTTCAAAAATTTTTGACACTTTTTTCTAAATTTCTTTGAATTTTTTAAATTTACTATTCAACTGAACGGTTTTTCGAACGATTTTAATTGCCGAACCGGCTCGGCACGGTCGGTTTTCGCGAAAACCGACTGGTTTTCATCGGCTTTTTAACCCTGGTGAATAGCCTTCTATAGGCAAATGAATTGGCGACAAAGTTGCCTTAGCTTTGTCGATCAAATGAATTCACGATAAAATAATATGTCGGCCAATTCAATTCACGGCAAAAAAAAATTCAGAGTATTATTTTTGCAAAATTATTTTTAAAATGTATATTTTAAAAAATACACAGGTCCATGGGCCAATCACGTGGGCTTAGCTCGCCATGTGGCGGCCTGATTAGGAGGCGGTAGGGCCCACCGGACAGCGAGGTCATGTAGCGAAGCAAACAAAATGGAAAAGTCCATATTACCCTCTCAACTATCTCGTTCAGCCTCCGCACTTGTGCCTTGTCAGTCTCTACTAGCAGCCTATGACGAAGCTGTGGCCGCGTGATGAGTTTGAGAAATTCGACGTTGGCATCACGTAGAAATTGTTAACATGCCGCAGGTTATGGCTAATGATTCACTATCCGTATAGTTAAGAGTAGTGTAAATTAGACTTGTATGATTTAGGCATCCTTCGGAACAGTTTCTAATTATGCAGATTCTAAATTATAGAAGGAACTGTTTCTGATTGTAAGAGAATCGGATTGAGCCGGTTGCGTATGAAGGTGGAGGACCGGACCATCTGGAGCTCTGCCAAACAAGCCATAAAATCAGAATATGAGTGCCAGCTGATTCTAGCCGGTCTGGAGCTTGTAGGCTAAAATAAAGTGAATTAAGTTTATATTTTTAGTCTAAAATGTAAATAAGATGATCCACTTAAACACAATTAATGTACTCACAGCTCTAGCTCTATAAATTTCTAGAGTTAGGAATACCCTGCTTCACCAACTCTATGGATTTTGGTGGAGCTGGAGCTGTCCCAAACAACCCCTATATAGATGATATCTTCTGATTGTGAGAGAAGCTGTTCAAAATCCTTTCGTTTGGTAAATAATCTGATTTTTTTAGCCGAAGCTGTTCCAAAGGGACCTAGCCTTTTTCTTCTAAGATAAAAAACCGATTGTTCTCTTTAGAACCCACGCCGAGAGAAATCTAAACAAGTGGCCCATTCTTCATTTTTTTACAAAGTCTTCTTTCTCTTGTGATTTTTCGTCTTAATTATAAAAGACTTTTTATCATTCTTAGGAGGCACTAAAATTTACATTAAAGTAGTATTAAGACATGAAATTTTGGAATCTTTTAAGATAGATACCGGAAGGTTCAGTTTCCCCTTTCCTAAACGAGGGTCTGTTCGGATCTCACAAATATAACTGGCCCGTGGAATTCGCTATATCTAATTCCAATTCACGGTAGATTTAACTCGTAGAATGAGCTGGACCAAATGTGAGCTTCTTCTTCCTAGCAAAAAGAACTTCTAACAACATGCAAGACTGTTTGTCATTTGATTCCGACCACATGGTTTTATATTGGTTCTGACCACATCATGTGACCACCACAAAAGCACAAAACACAGAAAGAAAGAACGAAAGAAAGAGGTGTATCAATTGTCTTTGTTACTTGATGTGGCAGTAATGAATTCATTTCGATGACCATCTCCATTAATATTGTTCTTAGGGAAGAACAGCACATATGAATAAACTTTCTTAGCGTTATACAAGGCGTAGTAACAAAAGTCATCTCAATTCCTTATATGCATCGCAGCTCATCTTAATTGTTAATCTGTGAAAGAATTTGTAAGGCTGATTTTTATCAGTACAGTGTCAATCCTATCAGGTTCACAGAATATTCGGATCAAACTTACGTAAATAAGTCACATAAAACATAAAAAAATTGTTCACATCAACAGATCGGTACACAAATTTTATACAATTCTGGGTATTTCTTTCCGTAAAAGGGAAAATAGTCAACACATCGATGATTTAAAAAAGTCATCAAGCTATCAACTCAGAATATCTGTTTTCCAAAATACAAATCTCACAAAGAGCTGATCTCATCATCATTGTTCAAACACTAAATACAATGAGAAAGATTACAGCAATGGTGTTCCTTACATTGCTGCCAATTATCAGGATCTAACCTATAAAATTATCGATATCTGAAACAAAATTGTAATTCCTTCTTCCAAATAGTATACAAGACCCCTATATTATACCTATATTATGCATCACAACAACCAGAGCTCCAAAAGAACCAGAGCCAGCCATCTTTTCATCTCTGCACTGCAACTCAAAAATCAATATAAAGCAACAGAGCAAGCTATGAAATTGAATACAAAAATCACAACAAGTAATACAAAGTGCAAGCACAGTCATTCATCCAGCTGGTCATTCGTGTTTGCAATCGACCACAGGCCCTTGAACATCCCCGCCGACTGGAGGGAGAAGTTCGACACGACGCTGAACAGCTCCGGCAGGTTTGTGCGGAGGAGGTTGAGGGACTTCTCCCTGACTACCTTGCATTGCTTTATGTACTTCTCGTCCAGGTCTTTCAGTGAAAGCTCCAACCTTTCCACGGCGGCTTTCCGTTCCACCACCGGGTCAGCGCGCGTCCCGGCGGGGTTGTCCTCTGGAAGGATACCTGCTCTTTTCTCCATATACTTCCTCGCCCAGTCCTCGAATTGCCTCCTCTTCTTCTCATGGTCCCTCCTGGTCTCCTCAATTCTTATCCTTAGCTTCAGTTCGTCCTCCTGGTGCAATAGGATCGTACGTATCACTTCCGCGAACGTGTGTATGCCCTTCTTTGCATCCTCATCCGCGAGCTTCCCAAGGATATCATGCCAAGCATGCAGCAGCCTCTTGATTGGAGGTGTGGTCTCATGTGTCTGCGACGAGTTAGGCTTCAGGTTTGTATCAATGGGAATCACATTTAGCTTGATCCAGCTGTAGAGGCTCCCTACATATCCCTTCTGAAATGTCATGAACTTGTCAAACTGTGCATGCCACTCCTGAACAATGTTCCACAACTGCACAGTCCGATCATGGTGTTGCTCACTTGTTTCCTTTGCATCAAACGAGATGTCAAACGATTTGAGTTCTGCGATGATCTTGAACTGCGTTTTGTGGTGATTGTACATTGCATCCCACATGTGCCACATTCTGTTAGAGCAAGAAGAATACAATTCGTTACTCTATAGTCTATAATTGGTTCTTCTTTTAGGTTAGCAAAATCCTCATTCATAGCCGGGGAGAAGTCAGATTTTTAAAAAATACTGGAGTTTGTCACTGACGTTGGACCAAGCCCCATGTGTCAGCTTACCAATGCTATAGACGAAACTTTTCCTAAGTGACGTCATGCTGAGACAGCACGTGCAAGGTATTCTAAAAAGGGTATATGACAATTTTTCAGATATTTCAAGACGATAACATCAAGCTAGCTAAGAATATCTTTCCATGATACAAGAAAAAAAAAGAAAATTAGTTCCAACATGTCGAGAAATAAAATACTGAGCTACTAGCTTATCAGTAAACTGTATAATGAACTGAACAATACAGAGATCTGTACTTAAAAGTAGAGCAGGTTTTCAGTGAAGAACACAAAAGCATTTAATTACCATTTGGACTAATCTATATAAATAAAAACACCGGGTGATATTCAAGGCATCTCTTTCGTTTTAAGGGCAATAAGATCTCACAATAATCCTAAAAAAGAAATAATACTATAAATTCTCACATTAATCAAAAGAAAAAGAGAAGGATCTCCACCACTTATTTTGGTGCAGATTAATCATATATAGATATTAGAGTTATATAACAAATTACAATTGTATTTCATCTATAGAAAGTAGAGTTCGATATCAAAGACAATTGTACCATATATTTAGCTGCATAGTTGCGCAGGTAAATCTGCAAGTTAAAACGACAATATATAGAGAAACAAAATAGAAAGTTTCCAAGAAGAGGACTATTAATAACATGCATAAACGTATGGAGTTGAATAGGATAGATGAAGATAATTTTATAAAGCTAAAAAAAACCTTACCCCTTCACAAGTTCAAGAAGTTTTGGGTATAGTTGTTGATCTCTCAGCCGGTTAATTTCTGTAATTGTTGACTCCATTGTTTGCACATCGACTACATATTTTGTGTGCAAGTGACTAACAACAGACTTCGTCTTCTCAAGTGATGAAGAACTGACGCCCTGCTGCTTCTTCTTGTTGAGAACAGCTAACTTTTGTTGATATTCCATTTTGATAACCTCGAATTCCTGCGTCAATGATAAATATATATCGTCAGATGTATAAACTATGAACAAAACGCTTAAATCATGAAATGAATGACACTGCAACAGAGCTTTAATGGTTTTAACATCCTAGGGACCAGAACATGGGTGGGAAATGATCATGGGCTAGCACAAGGGCCCTAACATGGCTAGAAAAGCCCTAGACCAGCTGGTTGCAATTATAATTATAATGGGGACAAGTTGTAACTTGCAAGAGATTATGGAGGGTTCAACAGCGAGAAGGTGAGTACAAAATATCATAGGTGCAGCAACTGAAATAATTGGACAACTGCAAAGCATATTTGCAAGAATGAGGTGGCATGCTTCAAAACACCAATGCAAATTGTGATGAAAAGGACACATCGAAAATGGGTGCTTCTAGGAAGAGATGATTCTTAACCTAGCTAATCCTAAAGTTTTGACACAAAAAATGAGTGTAACAAACATTTATATTTTCAACTAGTGATTAAAAAAGACACATTTTACCTTCACTTCATGGCACAGTTTTTGCTCCCATGCAAGAAGCTTATCAAGAATGGTAGCGTGTGTTTCCCATTCATCGTCATCTAACTCATTCCTCACATTTTTTGGATGTGGTATTCCTTTAAATGAGCGATTCCAAGTGATGACTTGCATCACTCTAGCAGAATGATTCACATATCCTAATGAGATAGAGGAGATATGTCATTTAACAATAAAAGGAAATGAATGTTCTATAGAACCATTCTCTTAAGAATATTGTACATGTGGAACTACGTGTTAACCTGAGTTTGTAGAACATAACTCAAGCGACCCCTCAAAAACAAGCAAGACAGAGACTGCTCAACTGAACTTAAAAGGGAATCATGGGGTAAAGACAATCAACTACCTAAATGTAGACCCCAAAAATATCATTCCCCTGTGCCTCAGTGACCCATGTTGATTAGATGTTCTGTCGCTACTCCGCTTTCCCGCTAAATATGGCTCCACTATAACCACAACATTGCCTCGTTTCAATAATTAACAATGCAACCATTCTGTTGTTCTTGAGACTGCTGATTAGCAAGGTATTACAAGTCTTGAGTTTATCGTGTGGAACGGTTAAACTTATTCCACAAGTACCATTGACCTACTCCCCAAACTTGTCCGCAAGACTATTTTGTATGAACGAACTCTGGCTCAATTCAAACTTCAGGTCTACTGTGCTTCGATGTTTATGTTTGTACAATGCAATGTTTCATAAGCAGTTCATCTAAGAAAGTGAGAAGAAAAAAGATTCATATTTCCTATTATTAGCTCGAATTTTGGAGTGAATTGTTGATCAGAGGATGGGAGCATGCGTGTTACCTTGCTTCTCGGCGAAGTCGGAGTGGTAGTGCATCCGCGCCGCCTCGAGCATCTTGGACACCTCGTGCGCGCTATCGGACGCCTTCAAGAAGTGGTCGTCGAGCATGCGCAGGATATCGCCCAGCCTCGCCTGCCGAGGCGGCATCAGCATCACCGCCCTACCCTTCTTGACCTCCGCCTTCCTCGCCGCCTTCTGCGTCAACGGCCGGAGCGCCCCGGCCTCCACCGCCGGTTTCTTGCCCTCGGCCACGTCTTCAGCAGCCGCCGGTAGCGAAGGTTGTCCCTCTGGCTCGCGCGGCGGAAGCGGCGGCGCAGCCTCCCTCTGCTCCGGCGCCCACGAGGGCTCGGCGGGGCTGGATTCCAGCGTGGTTGGCGGGATGGGTATGCCGTCCTTGGACCCGAAAATGAGCTCGTTGAAGAAACCCTCATCCGCCGCCTGGTGCTCCGTCTCCGGCAGCAGGGGCGGCGGTGAGCGCGTGGGAGGGGGCAGCGGCGGGGGCTGCAGCTGAGCCTCCTCCTCCAAGTCCGGACGCCGCACGTCCTCGCCGTCCCCCTCGCCCTCGGCGTCGTCCTCCTCCTCGATGATTGCCGCCTCGCCGGAGGGCTTCTTCTTGATGGACAGCTGGAGGGGCAGGTCGGGCGCGCTCATGGATCTGAGGAGCGGCGGGGCCTCCTCGACGGGCCCCGGCGGCGGCGGTGGCGGGAGCGCGAGCACCGTCTTGGCTGCTGACCCGAGGGCCGCCGCGGCGGAGGCGGAGCGCAGCACCCCATCGTGCGTCTCCCGGCTGGCGTAGTCGGAGAGCGCGGCTCCCACGTTCTTGAGCGCGGCGGCGTGTCCCGCGTGCGCCCCCGCCAGCGCATGGCGCTCCGCGACGGCCGCCCGCAGCAGGCCCTTGCGCTCCCGGCACCGCGCCACCGCGTCCTCCGCGTCCTCCTTGGACTGCGCGCACCCCATCGCCTCGCTTTCACACCCACACGGACGCCGACGCCGCTTACTTGCGTTGCGCGGGCGCGCGCGGTGCTTCGCTTTGCTTTCCTTGGCGCGGGGTTGTTTGGTTGGTTGCGTTTGTGTGTGATGGACGAATGATTTGGCGTTTGATCTCATGGGCTTTCTCGGCGATGGACGGCGGATGCTTTTGTGGTTTGTGCTTTGGAATAAAGGCGTGGGGCCCCAAAACCAAAAGAGCACAGCACTCCCCTCCTCACCCACGGTCGTCGCTGCCGAGCCGACCGGACCGCATCACTGGTGGGCCACGCCACGGCGGATCCTCGGATCTTCTGCGGTATGGAGCAAAATTCATTGTGCGCCACCTTAGAGCGTGTACAATACTAGAAACGGACTAATCTCTATATACTCATTCATATATCATCTAAAAATAAAACTAAAGACATCTTCTAACTATATTATCTCCTCTTTATCTCTCCCTCATCTCATGCCAGTAAAATTCTTAATGACAAACTCTATAAACGATTGACGTCACAATATTATACATACCCTTAAAAGAGAGACACTTTCGCGGCGGCGAAGATCTATCTCCACGCATAGGACACTCTAATCGTATGTATACACAGGTATAACATGCATAGAAAGACTGCTCGTATTTCTTTTCAGAGCAAATTATGTAAGTTTTTCTCTATTCGCGCCTATGGATCGAATCACCGGCTGCACCTCTTGCAAACAAGCAATCTTAGCCGCAGATAATTACTACTTTCTTTTAGTAATTACCTGCCACAAACTCGATCACGCGATCATCTGCTACAGGGCAACCAAGCTCGCTGTAACCCTAATCCTAGGGCTAATGATGCGGTTAAAGTGGATCATGCCTCAACTTGATCCAAGTGCTACTAGAGAATCCAGATTACACGCTACTCACCAAGCAATGCCAGAACCCGGAACCTACAAGAAGAGTAGGGGAAAAAACGAGTACTTGCTGGATTCCTTGTTAGGTGCAGCTGCCTGCTGACCTGGAAGGAATAGAATGTTTCTCCTTTCCTTTTTCCTCTCCCTTCTTTGTTTGATTTCTTAAGAAGAAAGCAACACGTTGAATACGTCCCCAGTCCCCACTACCAAGGTGAGGTGCTGATGAGAGGAACCGTATGCATTTTTTTGTGGGTAAGAGCTGTCACTGATTTGTGTTAAAGAACAGTCTAAACCATGCTGCTAAGCAAACTGACGTGCTTGCTTAGTTCATTCTTATTATTTTTTCGAATATGTGTAGTTAACTTTATAAAAGTTAGACCATAAATTATATATCTATTATAAGCGTGGAAAGATTCCAGCGAAGGGAGGGGCGTCACGCCATCTGGTTTTCAGAAAAGCCCTCTAGAAAATTAGAAATCGCGGATAGGTCTTTTCATCGGTTAATTTACAAAAAAAGATCTCGTGGTTCTGCGAATTCGACACGGTGTCCTTCAAACCCGGAAGATTTAAAATTACATTTAAGTCCCTGTTTATTTTGTAAAAAGGACCTGTGGTTCTACGGATTCGACACGGACGTCGGTTCTTTAAACCCGGAAGATTTAGGGTTACATTTAGGTCCGGTTATTTTGCAAAAAAAACCCGTGGGCCCGCAAATTCAACACGGACGCCGGTTCTTTAAACCCGAAAGATTTAAATGTCCAGTTATTTTGCAAAAAAAAAACGTGATCTTACAAATTCAACATGTTCGGTTATTTTGCAAAACAAAAAAATGTGATCCCAATTCAACACGGATCTGGTTATTTTGCAAAAAAAAAACGTGGTCCCGCAAATTCAACACGGGTGGCAGTTATTTAAACCCAGAAGATTTAGAATTACATTTAGATCCTTCTACTTTTTTTAAAAAAAATCAGACTAGGATTTACGCGGCGCGGCGTATCGTGCTATACTACCTAGTATACATAAAAATATTCGGATTTGTCGCACAGACGTTACGTAGTAGATTTGTCGTAACAATCATTTCTATATCATCATATTTTTAATAATTTTTCTAAAATATAATTAAAAATAAATAAATAGTCAAGGAGATGTATTTAAGGGTGAAGACTGTGTCGATGTCTCAAACGAGTATAAAAGACAATAGCGGTAATATCGCCATTTATCTCTAAGGGGCAAATGTGTTTGAAATTTAATTTACCTCTTTTCTTTCTCACATGTAGATGCAGATATGCGATCAAAGAAAAAGCTTGGAGCATAGAAAGCGATAATTGTGTAATTTGCCAACGGCGGCAAATAGCGATGCATGTAATGCCACCGTTGATACTGCTACGAAGAAGGGCTGCGCTTAGCGCAGTTGACGAGCGCGCAAAGACGCAGCTGCCGGCCCGGGTTCGAGTGCCGTTGGACCCAGGCTCTTATGGAGCTGCGTATAAACGTTTGTGTGTGTACGTTTGTAGCTCAGTTCACTACTACAGAACAGACCATCTTTACCGGTATATCACTGCTGGTTGGGACCGAGCCAGCAGTGATAACATATCTCTGCCGGTTCGAAACTTAAGTTAGGGGGAAGATCTTATCACTGCCGGTTCATGCAACCAACCGGCAGTAAAAAACAAGATATCACTGCCGGTTTGAGACAATAACCGGCAGAGATATATCAACGCCGGTCGTTTTAAACCGGCGGTGGTATTTGATTTTTCACCGCGGTTTGAGACTAGAACCGCAGTGATATTATTTTCCGCGCAATATGATTTTCTCGAGCGATCGAGCTTATCACGCCGCTTCGCGCAGAACCGCAGTGATAAATCGCTTATATAATCGAGACCCTGCCTCCTAACGATCGAGCAAAGACAGAGAGGCGCTCTGTCTTTGCTCGATTTGTAGATTGCGACGATTTGCTGCTGAAAAATCTATTAAAATCCATATTGTACTTCTTTTCAAGGTTAGTAATTTGATCTCTATTTTTGTAAATAATAAAAAATTGCCACATGGATATTTACATAATGAAAAAAGGTTCATGTATTTTCAAATTTTGAAATAATAAAAACTTGTTAGATGGATATTTACCTAAGAAAAAAAATGTTGATGTATTTTAATGTACTCAAAGTATATCCTAAGTATTTACAAATTTTTTTAAAATTTTAAATAATAAGAAATTGCAAGATGGATATTGACGCAATGAAAAAAGATTGATATATTTTAATATAGTCCAAATATATCCTAACTATTTACAATTATTTTCATTTTTTACAACATTAAAAAATTGCTACATGGATATTTTCATAACGGAAAAAGGTTGATGTATTTTAATATAGTCAAAATTGCTACATAGGTTTTCAAATCTAATCGTTTACAATTTTTTGTTATTTGCAATTATATGCTTATGTAATGTTTGATTTAATTAATTGTAGATGGACCGAAGGTGGATGTATGATACGGACCGTTATGGGCGAGTTTTTAATGGTGTGAGTTATTTTTCTAAACGTGATCATGCGCGCACAAGTCGAAGAATCGCGGACTACATGTGTCATCCATGCGTTGATTGCAAAAATCGTGTCGCTTTCTACCATAGAGTCGATACGCGCACACTTGCTTCAAGAGGTTTCAAGGTGGCTATACTAGTTGGACCAAGCACGGCGAAGATGAGATTGTACATGAAGGGCAACACATTACTAAAGATGACGGAGACAACGATATGACGACAGTTGAAGATACGTTTGTCAATAGCCACGACGACGATCTGGATCAAATGTTGCGTGATGGGGAGGGAGACTTCACGAGTGAAAGAGAGTTTCAAAAGTTCCAACATATGGTACAGGACTCCACAACACCATTGTACCCAGGCTGCAAGGAGCAAGACAAAATTGCGCATCGTGCTTACACTCATCGCAGCTCAAGGCAAGCAATGGTTGGTCCGATAAGAGCTTCACTGAGCTGTTATGTCTCTTGGGGGATTTTCTTCCAGAGGGTAACGTGTTGCCTACAAGTACGTACCAGGCCAAGCAGGTTGTCTGCCCATTGGGACTGGAAGTACAAAGGATACACGCATGTCCAAATGATTGCATGTTGTATCGCAATGAGTTTGCGGACTTGGATGGCTGTGTTATTTGCAAAGCAAAGCGGTATAAGGGCAACGATGATGACATCGATAATGACGATATCGGGGTGAAGCGTAAGAAGATGAGATCCCCCGTAAGGTGGTGTGGTATTTTCTTATAATTCCCCGTCTGAATCGATTATTTGCGAACAGAAAGCATGCCCAATTGCTACGATGGCACGCCGAAGAGCGTAAGAAGGATGGAATACTCAGACACCCTGCTGACTCTGTGCAATAGAGGAACATCGACAGAAAATATAAGAAGCACTTCGCATATGATGTCAGGAATATAAGGTTCGGGTTGAGTACGGATGGGATGAATCCTTTCGGTAACATGAGTAGCCGTCATAGCACTTGGCCAGTAACTCTATGTATCTACAACCTTCTTCCTTGACTTTGTATGAAGCGGAAGTACATTATGATGCCACTACTGATCCAAGGGCCTAGGCAACTTGACAACGATATCGATGTGTACCTCAAACCATTGGTTGAAGATCTTCTAATCTTGTGGAACGATGGAGTACGAGTATGGGATGAGTATAAAAGAGAGAACTTTATCCTACGCGCATTGTTGTTCGTAACCATCAATGATTACCCTGCCCTTGGTAACCTGTCGGGCCAGATGACAAAAGGCTTCAATTGATGCATCCAGTGCTTAGATGGTACAGCTAGTCGGTGGCTGAAGAACTGTCGAAAAATGTCTTACATGTGGCATCGTAGGTTCCTCCGCAAGGATCACCCATACCGCAATAACAAGAGAGCTTTTGACGGGACAAAGGAGACTGCTTTAGCTCCGAAGAATCACACTGGGAGAGAGATATTTGCGGCTGTAAAGGATCTTAAAATTATTCACGGAAAGGGAGCAGGCAATACATCTATCCCGAGTTCCCGTGATAAGGCTCTTTTGTGGAAAAAGATATCAGTATTTTAGGTCCTACCTTACTGGCAGCTCTTGGAAGTTCGACACACAATCGACGTCATGCACATAGAGAAGAACGTGTGTGACAGCATGCTTGGTTTCTTATTGGATATACCTGGCAAAACAAAAGATACTCTCCAAGCACGGATGGACCTTGAAGATATGAAGCTCAGGAAGGAGCTGCATCACAAAGACATGGATACAGGGAAAAAGTACCTTCCCGCAGCCTGCTACACTCTAAGCAAGAAAGAAAAAATTAGTTTGTGCGAATGCTTAAACGGAGTGAAAGTTCCGTCCGGATACTCTGCCAACATAAAGAGACTAGTCTCAATGAAAGACTTAAAATTAATTGGCATGAAGTCTCACGATTGCCACGTGATGATGACGCAGATGCTTCCAATTGCAATTAGGGGTGTTCTGCCAGAGAAAGTCCGAGACCCAATTATAAAGTTGTGTTCATTCTTCAACGCGATTTCACAGAAGACCATCGATCCATTGAAACTAGATAAGTCTGCAGAAGGCGTGGTCCACACTCTCGCAGCTCGAGATGTGTTTCCTCCATCTTTTTGATATTATGGTCCATCTCATTGTTCACATTGTGAAAGAGATACTGATTCTCGGTCCGTGTTTCTACATCGATGTATCCTTTTGAGAGGTTCATGGGGTTATAAAGAAATATGTTCGTAACCGACATTGGCCGGAAGGTTGCATTGCAGATGGTTGGGGAACCGAGGAGGTCATTGAGTTCTGCGTCGATTACATGGATCTCAAATCGATTGGTGTGCCTACATCACGGTATGAGGTCTGGCTACAGGGAAAAGGGACACTGGGCGAGAAATCACTCCGTACAAATAATCTAGCTTCATTCACACAAGCACATTTCGCAGTTTTGGGACAATTAGTTGTGTATGTCAACATGCATAAGAGCATGCTATCCAGAACAAACCCAGCGAAGTCAGAGGGTTGGATCGCGAGAGAGCATAGACATAACTTCGGCGATTGGTTGCGTAGGCACATGATGCATACGGAGACAGAGTGCGCTCAGTTGAAAGTGTTGGCTCAGGGACCGTCAACTACAATTCGGACATTCCAAGGATACGATATAAATGGTTTTACATTTTATACAAGAGCACAAGATAAAAAGAGCACCAACCAAAACAGCGGTATCATTATAGATGCCTACGACAGCAACGGAAATAGGAAAACCTACTACGGATTCATAGAAGAGATTTAGGAGCTTGATTACGGACCTTTGAAGGTCCCTCTCTTTCGGTGCCAATGGGTAAGACTTCCAAAGGGCATGAACATCGACAAGTACGGTATCACTACCGTAGACCTCAAACTGGTCGGATACAGAGAAGAATCATTCGTACTTGCTAATTCTGTTACACAAATCTTTTTTGTAACCGATCCAGCTAACAAGGAGCGCCACGTGGTTATTCAAGGAAAAAGAAGGATTGTCGGAGTTGAGAATGTTGTCGACGAGGAAGAGTACAACCAATTCGATGAGCTTCCTCATTTCGGAGAGGACGTGATAATTATCATCACTGCCGGATTTCGGTTTGATCCGGCAGTGATAGTTCAATATCACTGCCGGTTGTAGATAGAACCGGCAGTGATAGTTCAATATCACCGCCGGTTGTAGGTAGAACGGCAGTGATAATCCTTATCACTGCCGGTTCCTGAGCCGGCAGTGATAATCCCCGAGTATCACTGCCGACCAATCACTGCCGGCGCTAATGACCGGCAGTAATGGGGTTTTCGAACCGGCAGTGATATGCTGTTATGTAGTAGTGGTTGTTGTTTCTTCTTTGTAAATTAATGCTAGTGCTTTGGCTATTTTTTTTTAAAAAAAGATATGCTACGAAGAATGGCGGAAGAGATGGGCTATATCCTTGGTGCCAAACGAGATCATGCGTGTCTTTGCTATCTTACCTTTTCAATTAATGGGGAAATTAATGGCGGAGCATTTTGAGCAGTGTTTCTATATATTTACTCTAAATACAAGTGGTATAAATTTTAAAGTAAATAAAGAGGTAAATAATTATCATCTACCCTTTATTCATATTTTAATACTTATGTAACTTTTAAAAAGAGACGTATAGAAACACCTTCCGTGTCATAAAGAGGGGACTAGTGAACATGTAACGTTTTTGCTCAACCTAACAGGATAGCTCCCATATTAGTTGGATTTGTTAGTGACGATGGTGGAGGATTGAAGCACTGGCATTGTTTATTTTTCAACTGTCTTGGTCATATGACAGTCCCCCGTACACTGGATTCATATGACGTCGTCCTTTGCCACTCTTGCGGCCGGTGACACCCTCGTTGCCTCGTCCCCCACCACTGGTTCGCCGCCCCCCATATGGAATATAAGAACTCGGGTACCCTTATGACAAGCCTAAGAGGGGAGGACCAGAAGATACTCCCCGCGTTAGGCCCCGCTGCCGTGCACAAGGGGACATATCCTAAAGGAAGTTGAACTTATATTTAGATATGATAGATACGGTTATAATCCGAGTCGTTAATAGGGTAGATAAAGATGTAAACTCTATCCGGTAACCTACTAGAATCTTGTAACCGGTCGGAATCTCTTAATCGATCAGGACTCTGTAAGCCACCCCACCCCCGCTATATAAGGGAGAGGGCGGGCAACGACAGAAGGATCGGATGATCCAAGCATAGAGCGATCAAGCCACATAGCATAAAACATCTCGTATCGCCCAAAGCACATAGCGCTTTGAGCAATCTTAGGTCCAAGAAACCTGCATAATCCCAGCACACAGGATTAGGGTATTATCTCCTCCGCGAGAGCCTGAACCTGTATAAACCCCTTGTCTTGTGTGACCTTCGAGTTTGAGATCGAGCGCCTACCCCATAAATTCATTGCCGACTACAAAAGTCAACAGTTGGCGTGCCAGGTAGGGGAAGCGCTATAATCTTTTCCCGCAGACTCGATGGCAGCAATCGGTGGATTCGTCGCCACCTTCGTCTCGGCCGGCCTTCCGCCGGAAACCGGACTTCGTCGCAGATCTGCGCGGAGAGCTTGTCTGTTCGGTCCAAAACCAGATCCGATCCGTAAAGATAAGGCCAACCCATCTCGGTATGTCGCTTGACTTGGCCAAAGAAACCGGCGTCCACGAGGAATTGTTGCGATCTTCGTGGCATCTTCGCGATAGAAGAGCAGAAAACCGATCTCCAACGCCAACAAGAAGAACGGGAAGCTGCGGGGAAAGATCGTCTTCGTAAGGGTAAGGAGGTGCAGGTGCGATCGCTTCGATCTCGCGGCCGCAATGTCCGCGAGGACCTCCTGCAATCCAGGTTGGGAGATCAAGCCGTTTTTCGCACGCCAATGCAGAACGTCGTCGCCTCCAAGACGCTTCTCCACAAACTGGACCCGATGATTGCATCGGATAGCCCGGCAGCCCCGATCGTGGCCCAGATCAAGGCCATGGTGACGGCGGCCGCAATTTAGCGAAATCGGGAAAGCGGTAGGTGAAGCGCGCTTGCGCTCCCACGCGGCTTCGGCGACGACCACGAGCCTACGCTGCGCCCGGCGCCACCTTCGGCAGACCACGAGCCTACGCTGCGCCCGAAGCGCCACCTTCGGACGGCCACGAGCCTCACCTGCGCCCGAGAGGCACCTTCGACGGCCACGAGCCACGCTGCGCCCGGCGCCGCCTACGACTCATCTACAAGCCTTCGCTGCGTCCGAGCAAAGATGGCACGATCGTCGACAACATATGGAGCATAAAGCGGCTAAGTCGCTTTTACTCAATTATGTCATTATAAATAAAATTGTTGACTTTCTCGACTTGCTACTTAGTTGACCCACAACTAAGCGATGAAGTCGGGGCTACACCTAATAGCTTGCATGCGCACATCTTTTTGAGTTGTATTTTATTCTTTTGCTTAACGATTGCGAGTGAATCCGAAAGCGATAACTCCAAATTGTGAAGCTCGACCCCATGAACGCGAACTTTAGTCACCCAAAACACGTGCCTAGGAAAAAGAGCCATGAGCCGACTCCCAACGCCCGGGGGCTAGACTAGTCGGGCAGAGTGCTTAAACAAAAAGAGTCAAACCACTCGGATAAATTCAAAATCAATAAGGAAAAATAGTAAAAAACTCTAAAATTATATATACACCAGTCAGACATCACATCCGAGTGAATTGTTTTTACATTGCCTAAGTTCTGCATATACATGATTTCAGGGCTACTAAATTTGGATGCGATGTGTGTGAGCCAACGCTTCAACGACGACATCAGCAACTTCGGTGACGAATGAATTTAAAGGGAGTGGCGCTGAATTTTGCCTCGAGCGGGAAAAGCGTTTTGACTTCTGCATATCGTTTGGGATACAGTATGTCCCAAGATGAGCCGACTGCCAGAATTCCAATAATGGGGCTAGGAACCACTCGGAAAGTTTAACGTGTGGAGCTCTATTGAGTCCTTCACGATCTCTTTGTCTACAACAGGCACTCGGTACAGTAAGGAAAACTAGTCGGAAGTCGCATCAAGAACTGGAAGCACTCGGCGTGAAGCATGACTCAGTTGGCTGCAACCAGGAAGGCGGCAACTCGATCGCAAAGGACTCGGGGGCTACTGTGGAATATAAGAACCCGGGTACCCTCATGACAAGCCCAAGAGGGAGGCCCAGAAGATACTCCCGCGTCGGGCCCATTGCGCGTGCAAGGGGACATATCCTAAAGGAAGTTGAACTTATATTTAGATATGATAGATACGGTTGTAATCCGAGTCGTTAATAGGGTAGATAAAGATGTAAACTCTATCCTGTAACCGACTAGAATCTTGTAACCGATTGGAATCTCTTAACCGATCAGGACTCTGTAAGCCACCCACCCCCGCTATATAAGGGAGAGGGCGGGCAACGACAGAAGGATCGGATGATCCAAGCATAGAGCGATCAAGCCACAGAGCATAAAACATCTCGTATCGCCCAAAGCACATAGCGCTTTGAGCAATCTTAGGTCCAAGAAACCTGCATAATCCCAGCACACAGGATTAGGGTATTATCTCCTCCGCGAGAGCCTGAACCTGTATAAACCCCTTGTCTTGTGTGACCTTCGAGTTTGAGATCGAACGCCTACCCTATAAATTCATTGCCGACTACAAAAGTCGACACCCTCCACCCACAAAAAAAACCTAGATTGTCTCTCTGGTCATGGTTGCTGCCTTTTGGCTCTTGCCACCGTCGTTCCCTAGCCAGCAACTCTGTCGCAGCCTCGCTGCCCTACGACGATGTGGTGGCAAGTCTGATTGAATCAGTGGTGAAACTAGAAAATTTTCTATAAGTGTGCACACTTCACTATAGTCTTATATAATAATTTAGTAACATTATAAATTGAACATATATATTTAAAATTTGCTAAAAGTACAATACAAATAGTTCTAAGGTCTTAAAAATCTCAAACCGCTAAAATCAAAACCAATTTAAGCAATAAATCTAGCCTATTAAAAATGTGATTTTATAGCATTTTTTAAATTTTTAGAGATGCCGTCACCACCCCTGGTTCCGCCACTAGATCGAGTGATGGTCTCAAGACAAAGACTAGTTGTCCCGGTTGGATGGTCATACAAGGGGACACTGTTACGTGGAATTCCATTGTTTATAGTGCCTTTACTATTCTTTGAAGTGCCAGTATCTCTATTAAATTACACTTAAACTCTTTCTATTTTTACACTTTAAACTCTTCGTACCTCTTGGTACAAATTTAATAGATAGCTTGGTAGCAGGACTGTACCTGAGAAATTGGAGGTCTGGTGCTAAATCAGAAATTAGGCCTTACACCTAAGAAGAGCCAATTGCTAAAAACAATTCATTGAATATTATTACAGTAATACAATCATCGAATGAGTGCAATATATAGGAACTAAACAAGAAACCAAAAGTATTTTGATAGCATCGATATTGCTCAAACCTCCTCGAAAGTGAAGCAATAGCTAATAATTTACCCTAAATAACTCTTGTGTAGATTGTGTAGCAATCGACACATCATCTAGGTTCTCATCGAAATGTCTCTTTCTTCAAATTTCACGCTTTTTATAAAATGTTGGATCAATATCCATTTCAAGTGAAATTTCTTTTACTATTTCTATGCATTCAGAAAACCAATTCCTCTATACCCATTGAAAAAAGAAATCAACTCCTGCACTTTCTCAATAGCAACATCACTAAGCATATCTTTGATTGTAAGTTCTTGCTAACCAAATTTACAGCAAATAGTATTTCATACCAAAAGGCTATTACTACTAAAAATTCAAAATCACCAAGTTCATTATTCGCTAAAGATCTAGCTTCACTACTTGTTTTTGAATCATTAATTATCACTATCAGCTACTTGGAATAAAGCCTGTCGTATTTCCTTAATTTGAAATCTTATAGCTTTAACACAATCAAAATTTATCTTTATGACCTTTTAACTCTAGCTAATACTGAGATTGACTAATAATTAGTATAAGTAATCAAGAATTAAGTAAAATGTGGGCCCCTATTTTTTTTTGGGACTGTGCAGTTGGGCAGACTGCACTTGCTTTGTATACGGGGTTGCTTGGTATCTCTTAATGATTGTAGAAAATCTCATATTTATGAAGTAATATAAGTTTGAGAATTTAAATTTACATTTTCCTTGTGACGCTCCTGCAACATTTGGATCGAATTTTTGTGGTAATCTTGGACGATCAACAGAGTAGCTAACTTAGTTTAGACGTCTAATGCGTGTTGTTCTTTCTTATTTCAGCGTAAGCACACCGGAGAGCAGCACTGCAGGGAACCGCCATCGACCCCACACATTCAATCTGCGCTCGCGCGCGCGGGAAACTACGGAAGCCGTTAAATAACGTCCACCAAAGCCACGTGGCCTCGCACCTACAAACCCACTCATCGCACCCTACTCTCCTCTCATCTCCTCCAATGGCCTTCTCCCCCGCGGCCGCCTCCACAGCGGCCACCGCCTTCACCTCCGGCCGTCTCCTGAGCCGCCGCACGTGCCCACCGTCTCTATCTTCGTCGTTGCAGCGCGCGTTCCCGCGCGCTGCGGTCGCGACGCGCCGGCGCCCCGCGCCGCGGCGGCACTGGACGTGCGCGCAGGCCGGGGGCAAGAAGAGCGTGCTGATAGTCAACAGCAACAACGGAGGGCACGCCGTCATCGGGTTCTACTTCGCCAAAGAGCCCCTGGCCGCCGGTCACGCCGTCACCGTGCTCACCGTCGGGGACGAGGGCTCCAACAAGATGAAGAAGCCGCCCTTCTCCCGCTTCTCGGTGCAAAATCAGCGACCTCCGTGTTGGTAGCTCGAGAGGTTAGTTTATTGATTGGGTTTCTGATGGATTCGTCGGGGGACGCATGCAGGAGCTGACGAGCGCCGGCGGGAAGACGGTGTGGAGGGGCCAGGCGGACGTCGGCGCGGCGGTCGGTGGAGCGTCCTTCGACGTCGTTCTCGACAACAACGGCAAGGACCCTGACGCCTTCAAGTATGCCGACAGCCGCCTCTGCTTTTTCCTCAGTGTTCAGGGTGCAGACATGACCTATATATCCATGGTGATTGTTGCTTGTGCAGGCCGGTGGCGGACTGGGCGAAGTCGGCCGGCGTTCGCCAGTTCCTCTTCGTCAGCGGTTCCGGGATCTACAGTCCCACTGACGAGCCGCAGCACGTCGAGGGGGTAATGCGCACGCTTAACTCGATCGCCTCAAGAAATGTTCTTGTGTCAGAAGCAGAGTCGATGGACTCCATGATTGATTCCATCTCCATGTCGATGCCGATGCGTGCAGGACGCCGTGAAGGAGGACGCCGGGCACGTCGTTGTTGAGAAGTATATCTCCGGGCAGTTCGGCAACTGGGCTTCGTTCCGGCCGCAGTGCATGATCGGCTCCAGCAACAACAAGGACTGCGAGGAGTGGTTCTTCGACAGTAACAACTCACCCTTGTCGCAATTCTTGCTCATTAATTTCCAATCCACATTGCCGTCTTCTTCCCTAGAACGTTTTTTTTTTCTTGCGATTGAATCTGGCAGGAATCGTGCGGAAGTGGCCGGTGCCGATCCCGGGGTCGGGGATGCAGGTGACCAACATCGCCAACATCCGGGACCTCTTCAGCATGTTGACACTCGCCGTCGAGAGCCCCAGCGCGGCGGCGGGAAGGATATTCAACTGGGTCTGCGACCGCGCCGTGACGTTCGACGGCCTGGCCAAGATGTGTGCGCCGACGACAAGAAGGCCTTCCCCTTCCGAAACATGGTAATATATCAAGCATATAGAACACTAACAACTACTACCTGCTCATGAAAAAGTTGGCATTTATACACCGAAGTGCAGCATTTCTACTCGGAGCCTCGGGCGGCGAAGGAGGTGCTGGGGTGGACGAGCACAACGAACCTGCCGGAGGACATCAAGGAGCGTTTTGCCGAGTACGCGAGCTGCGGGCGGGGCGAAAGGCGATGAGCTTCGACCTCGACGACAAGATCCTCAGCGCCGTCGGGGCAGAGCTGGTCAGCGTCGACTTGTAGGCAGGCAGAACCAGCCCTCGATCTCGTGCTCGTCAGCTCCCGGCGCGAAGCAATTTACCGGAACCCTTTTCCTTACTCTTGGCAACAAGTAGTCTCACTTTCAATATACCACTTAATCGAATATGTTATACTCTTTTATCGCTGTTAATATACATAAGTACTAATTCTAAGATACTCCAATATAATATGGTTAAAAAAATTATTGAAGCCTTTTATTTTTAGTATATACTCTTTTCCTTGCATAAAAGGAGTATATTTACAAATTATGCTATAAAGTGTTAACTTTGATGAAAATTTTCGTGAAACTTACTTTAGAATATCTTATAATCAGTATTAGAGTATGCTTAAAAGGTTAAAGAAGTAGAACAACATTATTTAAATGGTATATTAAAAATAGAGATATATGGAACCACTTTTTTATAGGAAAATGAAAGCATACTACGGTGAGTATGTATACAACTGTAACGTTTCCTTTGCTCTTTAATGTATTGGCAGAGTTTCTGCCTTCTATTTCGAAAAAAGAAACCAGTTTTGATTTTATCTATTCGACCGAATCGGATTTCTCGGGTAGATCTGGCAGGCATCATATCACACTACGCCAAAACCTGCAATAGGTGACGGTCTATTTGTGGCGGTTTTTTTCGAACCGCCACAAAGATAATTATCAGTGGCGGTTCTATTTCAAAAATGGCGGGAAAAATATCAGTGGCGGTTTTATCCTCGAACCGCCACTGATACCACTAATAACCTAGTTATCAGTGACGGTTCTAGCCTCCAACCGCCACTGATAATGTATTTGTTATCAGTGGCGGTTCTATCCTCGAACCGCCACTGATGGATAGAACCGCCACTGATAACAAATACATTATCAGTGGCGGTTGGAGGCTAGAACCGTCACTGATAACTAGGTTATTAGTGGCGGTGCTATCCTCCAACCGCCACTGATTCTATTGGATTATCCGTGGCGGTTCTATCCTTGAACCGCCACTGATAATGAATTATCAGTGACGGTTCGAGGATAGAACCGCCACAGATAATGTTATCAGTGGCGGTTCTAGTTAAAACCGCCACTAATAATATTGCCTATAAATAGGTGGTCGAGAGCGAGACTCGGTCTTCTTCTTCCCGAGAGCAAACCAAAACTTCTAAATTTCAGATTTCGTTTTCTCCAATTCTTGTGCTTGTACTTCCTCTAGTTGTTCGTTGGTGAGTTATTTTTTCTCCTCTCTTGATTTGTGTTAATCTTGTTGCAATTTAATTTTTAAACCAAGTTTAATTAGGATTTATATGTAGATGAGATGAAAAGTTTAGATTTTGTTTATTTTTATTTAGCTACCATTTTGTAGTTGATGAATTTATTTCCTAGCTAGGTTCATTAGATGATGTTGTGTTCCTTTTATAGATGATGAATTATGATTAAGCATATATTTAATATTAATTGAATTTTAAGTTAATTTGATACATGATGAATTTATTATCTAGCTTCTTTAGATGATAAGTAATTAGATTGGTTTTTTAATTACTATTAATTGGGTTCTATTAGTGTACGGACATATACATCTTGCATATATATGAATTTATTATCTAGCTCTTTTAGATGATAAGTAATTAGATTAGTTTTTAATTACTATTAATTTAGTTCCATTAGTGTACTGGACATATACATCTTGCATATAATAAATTTATTTAATTAAGATTATTGGGTATTAATATAAATGAAATTTTAGTTAATTTGGTAGGTGGGTGCTCATCATTTTTAGATGATGAATTTATTATCTAGCTTCTTTACAGAAAAGTATTCAGATTAGTTTTTAATTACTATTAATTTGGTTCCATTAGTGCGGACATATATTAAATTTATTTAATTAAGATTATTGGATATTAATATACATGAAATTTTAGCTAATTTGGTAGGTGGATGCTCATCATTTTAGATGATGAATTTATTATCTAGCTCATTTAGATGATAAGTAATTAGATTAGTTTTTAATCAATTTTTATATGTTAATTAATTTTAGATGGACCGGAGATGGATGTACAATGCGAACTGTTATGTTGAGATTACATCGATGGGGTATCCGCTTTTCTAAGAGCATTGAGGAGAACAAGTTGCACAAGAAGACGGAGTACATACATTGTCCATGCATTGATTGCAAGAATGAGAAAATGTTTTCAGACAAAGAGCACATCCACTTGCACTTGATTCGAAGAGGTTTTGTACTTGGCTATACACGTTGGACAAGTCACGGTGAAGAGGAAAACATACTGAAGGTGATAACGTATTGGATGATGGAGAAGGCATTATGGCAGCTAACATCAGTTATGGATCTGATGAGGATAGGTTGGACATTGATGACGATAATAATCTTGCTCAGATGTTGCGCGATGCAGAAGGGAACTACACTAGTCAGAGAGAGTTTAATCAATTCAAGGGTTTGTTGGACGACTCGGACACACCTTTGTTCCCGGGTTGCAAGGAGGAATACACAAAGTTGCACACCGTGCTTTCACTTCTAAAATTGAAGGCAAGCAATGGTTGGTCCGATAAAAGTTTCACGGCGCTATTATAACTCTTAGCGGACATGCTTCCAGATGGAAACGTATTGCCGATAACCACTTATTTAGCTAAGAAGGTTGTATGTCCATTGGGATTGGAAGTAGAAAGAATACATGCATGTCCAAACGATTGTATACTCTATCGCAAAGAGTATACAGACATGCATGTATGTCCGGTGTGCAAATCATCACGATACAAGCGTAAAGGCCATGACAGCGAGGGCACCGTGGTGAAGAAAGGGGCTCCCGCTAAAGTGGTGTGGTATTTACCGTAATACCTCGGTTGAAGCGCTTATTTGAAACAAAAGCATGCCCAATCGATGCGATGGCACTCGTAAGAGCGTAAAAGGATGGAAAGTCGAGACACCTGCGATTACGCCAATGGAGAACCATCGATAGGCTCTTTAGGATGGACTTCGGGAATGAACCGAGGAATGTAAGGTTTGGGTTGAGTACGGATGGAATGAATCCTTTCGGTAACATGAGTAGTATTCATAGCACTTGGCCCGTAACTCTCAGATCTACAACCTTCCTCTTTGGTTGTGTATGAAACGAAAGTACATTATGATGTCGCCTTATCCAAGGGCCGAGACAACTGGCAATGATATTGATGTATACCTACAACCATTGGTGGAAGATCTTGTGATATCTTGTGGAACGAAGGTGTATGTGTATGGGATGAGTACAAGCGAGAGTACTTCATCCTACGGGCATTGTTGTTTTGCACCATCAATGATTTCCCTGCCCTTGGTAACCTATCCGGTCGTACTATAAAAGGGGCCAAAGCATGCCCCCAGTGCATGGATGAAACCGCTAGTGTGTGGCTCAATAACTCGAGGAAAACCGTGTACATGCATCACCGTAGGTTCCTTCGCAGAATCACCCCTACCGCAATATGAAAAAACAATTGACGGGACAAAAGAGGATGGTATAGCCCCAAGGCCTCATCGTGGGAAGAGGTATATGATATGGTTAAGGATATTAATGTCGTACTTGGAAAGGAGATAGTAATAATACATCGAGGTCTCGTCTCGAGAAGACCACATGGAAGAAGAGATCGATATTTTGGAACTTGCCCTATTGGAAGGACTTAGAAGTTCGACATCGCATAGACGCGTCATGCACGAGAGAAAATGTATGTGATAGCTTGATTGGTCTTTTGCTGAACATTCCTAGCAAAACTAAGGACGGACTAAAGGCACGAAGGGACCTGGAAGATATGAAAATTAGAGCTGAGCTACATCCTTAGGACACCGGGAAAGGACGACTTTACCTTCCCCCAGCTTGCTACACTCTTTCGAAGAAAGAGAGAACAGAACTTTGCAAATGCTTGCATGGTGTGAAAGTTCCGTCCTTACTCGCAAGCATCAAGAAACCGTATCGATGAAAGATTTGAAGTTAATCGCATGAAGTCTCATGATTGTCATGTGATGATGACACAAATGCTTCCTATTGCAATTAGAGGTATTTTGCCTGAAAAGGTCCGAGAGGCAATCATGAGGTTGTGTTTCTTCTTCAACACGATTTCACGTAAGGTCATCGATCCCATCGGACTTTCTCGAATCGCAGAATGATGTGGTCAAGACACTATGCCGCCTAGAGATGTATTTCCTCCATCGTTTTTCGATATAATGGTTCATCTCATTGTTCACCTTGTGAATGAGATGAATGTATGTGGCCCCGTATTCTCGCATCGATGTACCCGCTCGAAAGGTACATGGGTATCCTGAAGAAGTATGTACGCAATCGATCTCGGCGGAGGGTCTGCATTGTGGAAGGTTATGCAACCGAGGAGGTTATCGAGTTTTGCGTGGATTACATGGAGGGGTGGAACCGATAGGAGTGCCTCAGATCTCGACATGAGGGTAGGTGACCGGGAAAGGGACGATTGGAAGGAAATCAACAAATTCTTACGATCATGGATTATTCAAAAGCTCATTTCACGCTTTTGTAATGATCGGTTGAGGTGTCCTCGTATATGGACATGCACAAGGATAAGCTACGAGAGGAAAATCGTGGACGATCGAGGTTTTGGTAACAAAAGAGCATAACCGTTTGTTCAATCATTGGTTCAAAGAGCATATGACTGGGAAAGAAACGAGTGTCATGTTGAGGTGGCTGGCAAAAGGGCCATCAGGTACAATCTTGACATGGCAAGGATACGACATAAATGGATATACCTTTTACACGAGATCTCAGGATAGCAAAAGCACTTACCAAAATAGTGGTGTTCGTGATAGATGCCTATGACAACACAGATAGTAAGAAGAGTAGCTTCTATGGGTTCATAGAAGAGATTTGGGAGCTCGACTACTGTATTTTTAAGATCCCAATGTTTCGGTGTTGTTGGGTACAACTCCCAAAGGGTGTCAAGGTGGACAAGTACGGCTTCACTACTTTGGACATCGAACATGTCTGATCAGAGATGAACCATTCGTACTTGCGAAACAAGTAGCACAAGTCTTCTATGTAATCGACCCTACAGATAAGAAGCGCCATGTAGTTCTTCAGGAAAAGAAGGATCGTCGGAGTTGAGAATGTCGTGGATGAGGAAGAGTACAACCAGCTTGATGAGTTGCCTCCTTCGTAGATGGCAACATCGTGCTCGAGGAAGAAACCACTCAGAAGCTACCTATCATCGCGACGATCATGAAGAAGGGCAAATTGTGAAAGAAAATAATTAGCTATATACGAGTAATGGCAAAATATCGAGGCGGAGCCACTCCCGGCGGGCGGCGCCTTCCGGATTCGCCGGCGATGACCGTGCCGCACAAGTCTTCTTCTATGTAATCAACCCTAATGATGACCATCGTTGAAGATAATCTTGTGTATGGTAGTTTAAAGTCTGCTTTCGGTTTTGTTTCCTAGCTATGTGCTAGTTTTTCCGGTCTTTGAGTCGATTTTGGACTTTGTTAGTTTTGATGATTGTTTCATTATCCAAGAGTACTTGTTTGTTTTGCTTGATGACAAAATAGTGTTCTATCCGGTTGAAAGTTTGGAGAGTTTGTTGAGTCCATCGGTGAAAGGAGTCCGATTCTTTCACGTAAATCGCTTATGTATTTGCTTTACAAGTATTAGACAAAATCGAAACGCTGTAATTGCGCAAAGACCAAAACTAGGTCTTCAACTCAGTGGCGCTATTCGACAATACAACGATAAGATTCGTAAACAAATTTCGTATATAGAGGCACATCGCTGGCGGTTCTTCAAAAGAACCGCCATCGATAACATTATCTGTGGCGGTTCGTATAAAGAACCGCCATCGATCTGATTATCTGTGGCGGTTCAAATAAAGAACCGCCACAGATAATATATTATCGATGGCGGTTCTTAAAAGAACCGCCATCGATACGATTATCTCAAGCGTTCAGATAAAGAACCGCCACGATAATATATTATCGATGGCGGTTCTTAAAAGAACCGCCATCGATCTGATTATCTCGTGGCGGTTCGTATAAAGAACCGCTACAGATAATATATGTATCTGTGGCGGTTCGTACAAAGAACCGCCACTGATAAATTATCTGTGGTGGTTCGTATAAAGAACAGCCACAGATAATCGATGGCGGTTCTTTTTAGAACCGCCACCGATAATGCCCCGCCTATAAATAATAGATACCGCCGCTTCTAACTCACCCTAAACCCTTAAACTCCCGCTTTCTCCCGCGCGCAAACCCTTAAACTCCCGCTCGACGCCTTCCCGCCGACGCCCTTCGCCTTCGCGCGCGACGCCGTCCTCGACGACGCCGCTTCGCGACGACGCCGCCCGTCGCCGACGCTCGCCCGACGGCGCCAAGATCACCCTTACGCCGCCACGGTCGCCGCCCTGCGCCCTTGCCCGACGCCCCGCGTAAGTGCACAAATAGTAGCTATCACAGCTTGGTGAAATGTATGCTTGATGTCGTGCTCATCGCTGAAAATGTCAAAACATAATGTAAAATAAATGAATTTGTCTATCGTGTTTCCATTGAGAAGTAGAAAAATATGATAATTGATTAATTTGTAGTTGTGTAATATATATGATTAATATATAGTTGCATACCGGCAGATTATCAGTATCTCCACTGAGTAGACCCCTGGCATGATACTTTTTTTATCTATAGTATGTTTCGGATACAATAATAGCACTGTTCGAAAAAAAGTATTAGAACCACATTTAATGTGTAATACAAGAATAGTACTGCAGATTTGCGAGAATTAAGCCGAGTGTAAATGTTTGAAAAATAAATTTGGGAAGAAAAATCGATGTCAGAGACAATTTATGCTCTTTACTAGAAACAGTGTATCAGATATAATCTGCAAATTCCTTTGATAAAAATTTCTCAATATTGAGCAAGGCAGGTGTAATGTAACCATAGAAGAAAACTTTTCAGCAAATGGTCAAGAGAAAAATAGTTTGCTAATTAGTATATCACCTAATATGATTGCAGTCTCATATGGTAGGATGCCCCCATTTTTCTTTATGTACTTCTGATTCCGCCGTCTTGCTTCCTGAATCTGAACCAAGAACAGTTGTGACAGGTTTGAAAAGACTGCAACATCTGATTAGGCTAGGCTAACTATGGAAAACTTGATTTCCAAAAATTTCAGCAATGGGAAAATAATGACCACCCAGGGTTTTAGGGGGACTGGGAGTAAAGGATCTCCATAGGTTTGGTCGGGTAATCCGCATACGTTGGCTTTAGTTCAAAACAGAGAATGCATTATTTGATGGTATCTCATGCATAGCTTCTGTAATATGAGTCCTATCTTGCTAGTAGTTGTGGAGTTCCTTCGAATTTATGTGTATATGGCATCTTATAAAGAAATTTCTTATGGTATTCATTTTAGTTCTTATGCTTTCATTCGATGTATTAATATTCTGCTTAGCCAAGGATTTTGGGTGATAATCATTATCATTTGCAAACCGAGCTAAGTGTGGGCTTTATGTATCACTCCTTTTGAGAACATAATAATAGGAAGTTACTTACAATTAAAAGTGATATATGGCAAGTCTGAAATCTGAGTATTGGATCACTCTATTATCATACTGTGATGTCTCTTTTGACTACTACCTAATTTTACTTCACACCCTGATGTTTAATCATGTGTTGTTTCTAGATTGCTGAACATGTCGCTGTCTAATCATTTCCTAAGACTTTTATAACTATACTGTGAAACTCTATTCCTGTTTGTGGTTGGGTATACACTTAATGAATGGTTAAAATTATTTATACTTATTAGACGAACCTGTTACTTCATTCTTCGCTTCTACCATATTTTAGGCCTAGCTAAGAATGCTACGGATCATCTTCCACTTGTTGCATCTGCATGCTTTGTTCTGTAGTCATCCACTTGCCCTACATGTTTTCATCTTCCACTTGTCCTACATATTTTATTTAGATTGAGTTTCATTAATGCAACCATGGGCGTTGCAAGGTGTATGTGTGTAGCATTTTAGTGCTCACTGTATGCACCATAGCTACATATTGGGTCCACAAAATTTACAACCAACAAAGACTAGTTCAAGAGTTAATGCTTGCTTAATTAGTTTTGTTCTGAGCTAATTAAGTATCTTGCTCTTGCAAAATCATTTTCATCTTAGCAACACACAATATTACACACGCAGTACATCCAGCTTTTGAAATTCCATGAGATGATTCTGTAATAATTGATGAAAATTATGTTTCGGGTTGAATCAGTAGTTCTAATGGAGCCCAAACCGAGCCTATAGTGGAGGAGAGCCCGAGCGGTACCTTACCCTCCACCCAACCACCGAAGGTGCCGAGGCCTCCACCGCTGCTGCGATGATGCTCCTGCTGCAAGACGCCGAGGACGAGGGAAAACTAAGAAGCTCAAGGCCGGTACACCATCTCGAGGTCTTAGATATCGGGGCCCCTGCACCGAGAAAATCAAGAAGAAAATACAGTCAACATGCGGGTACATCGTAGGGATAAAGTGCCAATCACCTATTCGGATTGGCATAAAGTGCCCCGAGCCACCAAAGAGGATCTGTGGACGAGCTCAAAGAAACCTTCGAATTCCCGAAGGAGCCGAAGATCTTGTGGCCGCGACGCATTGATGACCATGGATGCGGCGTGGAGAAACTTCAAGGCGAGGTGAACACAAATTATGTGAAGCAAAACCGGTCACCATCGAGAGTACGCAAGATTGGAGCCATATTGGGATGAGTTTGTGGCGATGAAGCAATCGGAAGCGAAGAAGGAAGTCCAAAGAGGACCACATTAGCATCGCAAGAAGGAATACTCACCCCACGCACTTGGCACGAGTGGGTACGCGGTAAAATTGCTCAATGGGAGAGGCAAGAATTAGAAGCGGTCCAATTGGTGGCACAAGTCCCTTGATCGGACTACGGACGAGTGAAGCACTACGTGCTAGCGAGGGCGATATGTTGTCTCTTCGGGGTTTATCATTTAAGAGCAAAGAAGACGAAGCAATGACGCAACGAGTTCACGAGTTTCACGCCTATCCACCCAAGGATCTTTTCACCTGCACAGGGAGAAAGACGAGCTAACAAATGCCCTAGGAAACAAAGAGCACTGGCCTGGACACGAGGCGTCGGGGTCAAGGTTCCATGGAGGAGTGGATTCCCGAGCACGGAGACTCTTATAGGAGCTCAAGAGAGCTAAAGATGAGCGGGCCGAGAAGGAAATGGAAATGATGAAGGAAAGGGTTCTGCGAGAAATACAAGGCACCATTGAAGAACAAGTTGAACGACAAGTACAACAAGCCTTGAGTCAGTCGCATGCCCACAACGCTTTCTCCATCCTACAGTCGTCGCAGCGCTTCGCGTCCCACGCCATTGGCGTGCGGACAACAACCATTATCCCGTGGACGACATACATGACCCCACACCCGTCACCAACGTGCCGTGATGAACATATTTGTACAGTGCGCTGTGGTAGTCTATCCGTGCCAAGAAGGGGTGTCTGCACAATACCCCGATAGCGCCTGTGTTATGCAAAGGTCCAAGTGGACACGGTATTTGCACGCTTTGTTGAGATTGGACCGAAAACCCACCAATGATGAGATAACTACTCTAGGAAGTGCCGCCCACTCATTCATCCAATGGCGCAAGCGTGACATCGCCTTGGACCATGCGAGCCATCCTCTCCGCAGATAATCCTCGATCCGTCACCAAAGACCGAGAGTGAAACGGGAAGAAGCAAATGAGGTAGAAAAGAAATGCATTGAGGACCCCATCAAGATGGCCACCGTTAGTACTCCAAAGCGTAAACCTATAACACCGGTACTTCAAATGACAAACCTACAACCTCGATCCCAAAATTGGCACATTAGACAAGTCAGACGGCCGATCAGCGAGGCCAGATCGAGTATAATGTCGTGCGACAAAAAGTAAGGGCAAGGCGAAGTCGATGACCAAGATGATCAACAAAGATTGAAATTTGAGGTAGGGAAGCCCTTGGTCACCGCTCAAGTTAAAAGTCTAACACCCATGATGCAACGATTACATGCATGGTACTTAGATCGATCCAACCAAGACGCACTCCCAAAGATGATCACCGCAATTTTCCGTGAGGAAAATTTTCACCATGAGGGCCATGGCTACTTCTTAATAGAATTCGATAACTTGCACAACTTGTTCTATCACGACGCCTCGACATATCTTTTTGAGATGTTTGGTCACCGTAAGTGTCTAATATATTAATCTTGGCCTACATTCACGTAATACCGATAAATTTCATGTCTAACTAATTCGTTATATAGATACGAGATGATTGAAGTACGAAGAACCAAGGGGCGATTGGGATTCCTCGACCGGAACGGTTTGCCAACATGAAATCAAAAGAGTACCAAAGGAGGTCGAGGAGTACGATATAAAGTTTTGATTAAACTACAAGACAAGGAGTTTATACTTTTACCATACAATTTTAAGTAAGTTGCTCACTAGCTAGTTAAATTACTCGCTTATTTCGTTATTTACTCGATGTAAGGACTAATGGTCGCATCATGCATGTGTATGTAGCTTCCATTGATTCTCGTAATAATTCATCCAGAAAAGAGCAAGATGTTGATCATGGATCCACTAGATAAACCTAAAAAAGACTTTGAAGAGATGACACATTTAGTGAATGAGGTGTTCAAAAGATATTGTCAGAAGAGCTCGAGATACCGCCCATACCACAAATCCCTTACAATCCGTACGAAGTTTCCGGTACGCACGAAAGGAATACTCTTATATCATATTTTATAGTAAATAGCTCATTCGACGCATCTTAGTTCATTCGATTTTTGCAAAGTGTCACAAGCAAATTAAAGGAACAAATTTATGTGGGTACTTCGTGTGCCAAGACATGCGCCAAATCTTATCATGCACAATAAAAGACAATGACGTAGAGGTCACCATGCCGACATGACACATTGATTCACACCACTCAATTTCTATATTCTCTTAATTTTGTTTTTTATACTTACAATACCTCAAGTTGTCTACGGTAGGACTGCTTCCTTCAAATCCAAGGCATTCAGTGGCCACTCGCCTACTTCATCATGAAGGAAATAATCAACAAAATGGCGAGTTTTATGACGAAGACAACAACGATCCAGTCATCCATACTATTGTCCCAAATCACATGTCTTCAACCTCCAAGACCCGTGAGGCTTCTAGTTTACCTCCACTAGTTTAGGCTTTTTACTTCAATTCTGCTTTCATTACAAAGTGTAAATAACTCTTTGTTCCTTTCAAATGGGAACCCTTCTTTGCCAATGTCACTTATTTTGTCGCTGGTTGTGGTAATGTAGCATGTACTTTTGTCTTCTTCAGAACACACACACATGCGAGTGACACTTCTAAATATACTTTCTCGAGTGTAGCATGTACTTTCGTCAATGCCACTTCTTTTCTTAGTGGTTGTGCTAGTGTAGCATGTACTTTCTCGAGTGAATCATGCTTTTCTTGCTTATCATGCTGGTTTCTTCTTAGAAATAATTGCTCATCGTGATCAAGTGCTTCACACACAAAAATAAATCTCAAAAATCGTAATAACTCTAGCATGGAGAAACTCATGGCTCAAGAATGTATGACGCACTCACCGATGGGCTTAGTGTCATGGTCATCGATGAAGATAAACATCATGCAAATTTGGCAAGGTCTATGCTCAGAACTCAACTTTTATGGTAAGCGCCATCAATTCCTGCCAAAGAATCCATGTCTTGAGAATCATGCACAAGATGTAGGGAAGCTCTTAGTCACCGCTCGAAGTTAAAAAGTCTAACACCCATAATGCAGCGATTACATGCATGGTACATGGATCGATCCAACCAAGACGTACTCAATGATGCAACCAAGACGCATCCCGAATGATGCATGGTACACCCATGATGCAGCGATTACATGCATGGCACAAGAATATGGCATTATCTACATGCTATCGCAAATCACGTGTGAAAAGCAATTCAGTAAGAACAATATCTTTTATATCCGAGTGGACACATCTTCATGCGTGTCGATGTGCAAATATAATTGCATCTAAGTTTCTTTTAGTCCGATTATCCAAAGAATAAATTAAATGCATGACCTAGGCTACTCCTATCACTATAGCACAACAAAGATAAATCAAGAACTAAAATTAGTAAATGGTATGGTGTAAAGTCTGCTATCCCTTGTTCTTGTTTGCAATTATGGATCTTCCATTTTGAAAATCATACAGATTCTCGCTTGTTTGGTGCTATGTCCATTGAAAGACCAAAATTGTTATTTTTACCACACATGGTGAGATATTTGTTTGATCTGACCTCAAGTGGCTTCTTTTGTTTGTGTAGACAATAGATCAGAAATGAAATCAAGGGGTGACAGGGAGATGGACAACCAACACATCCTCGCAAAATGTAAGAGAAGGAAGTCGTGTCATCTGCTGCGACAAGATTATCCGACCTCTGTGGTCCTGGGATTGATGCCCATGGCAAAACTCCACACAGAGGTATGTTATGGAAAACATATTCCTATCTAATTTCTATGCTGAAGTAAAAGTATAATTTATTACCCCTGATTAGTCCAAATTGTCTTCTGTGAAACAATTGAATCATCATCTGTGGCTTGGAAAAGGCAAGTCTACATTGAAGGGATGTACCATGTGATTGCAATTTACAACATTAAGAAAGGAAATTTTGATTGAAGTGAGTGATAACATGAATGTACATTTTAAGAATATCAACTTGATAGAAGTCGTGCTAGTATCCTCGCTCATTAATCTGAACAAGATAATCCAGATCATGAGCAGCACCATTCCATGTTAGCACATATGATCCGGATCAGTAGTCCGGTTATGTTGGCTACTTGTTCCATTAGCGTCATTGTCATACCTTAATAAATAGCTTATTTGCAGTGTATATATGGTAATATGTCAAAACTATCATATAAATGAATGCAATTTTGGGCCTGTGTGCTATAAAACTGTTAGCAAATGCATTACTTTGATGCTACACAGTAGTTTCTTAATGTTGTAAATTGCAATCACAGTAGTTTCTTAATGTTGTAAATATCTAGACCTTCCATTTTTAGAGTGGGTTGATCATTTGTCGGTTTGTTACCAGACCCACAAAGTTAGCTTTGGTTCTTTTTTTGACATGAAGATGGTGATTTCTTTTCTTTTAGACCTCGTGAGTCGCCTAAAGAATTTGGGAAGCTAGTTTTAATTTGACCCTTATGCTACAGATATATTATTTTCATCCGCTGGTCATTGATTATTTATTGTTTCTTTCTATAAATTTAGAACTTCTATCAAGACTTTTTCTCGAGTATCTCCTTTTCTTAGCAAAGGTTGATTTCATTTTGGCAATGTGCACATGGAAGAGTTGAGTGGTTTTCAGTTCCTTGAAGTTACCAAAGAGTTGTATAAAACCTTCAAGTGATTAGTAAGTAGATAGAATCTTAACTATTTTGTGTTATCTTCAAGTCTTCTATGCCCAAAGATCCAGCTTTTATCTCTCTTGTATGTGACAGTTTTATAAAATGATTATGCTAATAAATCTTACGCTTGAACTAGTGATGTCAATCAAACAACAATGTACATAACATCGCATGGCTAGCGCTGCTCGAGGCTAGCCACAAATGCCATTTTTTATTTTCGTGTGGGATTATCAGCGGTTTTAGCCAAAACCGCTATCGACATAATATCGCTGACGGTTCTATCAAAAACCGCCATCGATAATAGTCCTATCGCTGGCGGTTTTATATACAACCGCCATCGATAGTTTTATCGATGGCGCTTCGAGCCAAAAACCGCCACTAATCATCCAAGTATCAGTGGCGGTTTTTGGGATAGAACCGCTACTGATATTTGAGTATCAGTGGCGGTTCTATTAAAAAACCGTCACTGATAGGACTATTATTAGTGGCGGTTTTTGGCTCGAACCGCCACTGATACCTGAATATCAGTGGCTGTTCTAGCCAAAAACCGTCACAGATAGTATTATTTGTGGCGGTTCTAGAACCGCCACTGATAATCCTCGATTATCAGTGGCACTAAATCTGTGACGGTTCAAAAACCGTTACTGATGGCAGTTATGAACCGCCACTGATGACCTTTTTCAAGGTAGTGTCATTATCATCATTTTGTTCGGCGGCACGGCTATCAAGCCTGGGATAGATCTGGAGAGCAGCGCAAGAAGGGTTTTACGTGGTGCGGTGGTGGTGCGCATGAAACCCGCTTCCAGCGGCATGGAGATCAGCAGTCCACATCAAAGGAATTCGACTACGCACCACTCGCGTATGAATTTCTGATGGAGGCGCATCAAGGCTCCTCGCATTCTGTATAGGTCGGTGGGAGCGTCTCCAATGCAATCCCAATCGGTGATGAATGGCCGAAGAATCCTCAACCTCTTCCTGCTACTCCCGATACAGGCAGCAGAAGAAGTATCATCTAGTGCTTACCCCAGGTACAGATGTGAAAGTTGTTGTATGATTCCATAGGAATAGTGCGGCATGTGTCGTAGTGATGTTATTTTGTTAATTTGAGGGCAACAGATTTGTAATGCCTAGGTTAGGGATTATAAAAATGTGGGATATAACCACATCTTGGATTGCATTTTTTATGCGCTCCTTTTTTTGTTCAATCTATCACTACTGGTTATATAATAGTTCTTGGGTGTGTGGCTAATGAAATTAAATCAGATTTCCAGCGGCATAGCACAAAAGATGATTGATAAAATGGTAAATCTATAATATACCAAATTTTGTTTGCAGGTATTCAAGGCTCCCAATAATACTGATGCAAAATCCCCAATTCATATATCATCATCCAGAAGAAGCATTTCGATTCCGTATCATGGAACACGCACCCCAGTCCTCATGCTCAAGCTGGACATCGAAAGGGCTTTCGGTTCCATATCATGGGAATACCTACTAGGTCTTCTACAGGCGCGTGGTTTCGGCCCACGATGGCGACGCTGGCTCTCCACTTGTTTTGCTTCCGCCTCCTCTTATGTCCTTCTCAACGGGGTGCCGGGTGGCCAAATCAGGCACCAACGAGGCTTACGACAAGGAGACCCCCTATCGTTGTACCTCTTCATTCTATCCATCGACCCGCTGCACCACATTCTCAAAAAAGCAACTGATGATGGGGTCCTGTCGCCCCTTAGAGGATGTGCCAGCTCCCTTCGGCTCTCCCTCTACGCAGATGACGCTGTCATCTTCCTCAACCCGATCAAGGACGAGCTACACGCACTTATTGACATTCTGCATCGCTTCGGACAGGCCTCTGGCTTGCGAGTCAACATGGAAAAGAGCTCCATAGCAGCAATTCGGTGCCAGGGGGTTGATCTTCACAGTATCTTGCAGTTGTTCTCTAGATCCACATCGCATTTCCCTATGAAATACCTAGGCATTCCTCTCTCGTTGCGTCGCCTACGTTGTGTACACCTGCAGCCCGTACAGGATAAAGTGGCGCGACGCCTGGCAAGCTGGCAGACGGGCCACCTCTCCCTTGGTGGGCGGTTGACCTTGGTCAAATCAGTGCTCTCCTCCATTCCAATATACCTTCTCACAGCGCTGAAGGCATCGAAGGAATTCATTGCAAATATTGACAGGATGAGAAGGACTTTCCTATGGGCGGGCCATGGACCAATGCAGAGTGGTAATTGCAAGGTGCGATGGACAACTGTTTGCCGCCCTTTTCAATTGGGAGGCCTAGGAGTCCTCGACCTTCACAGGTTTGCACGAGCGCGTCTGCGCTGGTTGTGGCTCTCGCGTGCAGACCCGAAAAGAACATGGAATGGGTCGCACATGCCATGTGACGACATTGATTGTATGCTCTTCGCGGCAACAACTGTCGTCAACATTGGAAACGGCCGAAGCACGCCATTTTGGACCGCCAGATGGCTGCAAGGTGTAGCGCCTTCCCAGATTGCGTCGTGACTGTACGCCCGTTCCAGGAGGAAGACAAGAACAGTGACAGACGCCTTAACAAACAACAACCGGATATGAGACATACGCCACAACCTCGACCTGCATCTCATACAAGAATATGTCCGACTATGGACCAAAGTTCAATCCGTGTCGCTTCAACCAAACACAAATGATGCCATTACATGGACACAATCCTCTGATGGCACCTACTCAGCTAAATCGGCTTACCACATGCAGTTCGCAGGAAGCGTCCAGAAATCCTTCACGACCACAATCTGGTCGGCATGGGCACCGATGCGGTGTAAGATCTTCCTCTGGCTTGCACAACAGAATCGCTTATGGACAACACAACGCTTGCAAATTAGGGGATGGCCCAATCAATATTTCTGCCCAATGTGCTGCCGAAACCTAGAAACGGTTCTCCATCTCTTCGTTGACTGTCCCAAAGCTCGACAGTTGTGGTCGTCCATAGCACGCTGGGTTCGCATGCCATCACTCCAGATGGGCCGATTGTGCTTATCCACCGATCTTGAACAATGGAACCTTCGGCTTTTAAACTGTCCACCGAACCTTCGGAAAGGGGTCAAAACCCTCATTATCCTCACTTGTTGGTGCTGGTGGAAAGAGCGCAACAGCAGAGTTTTCCAAGCTATTTGCGCAACCCATGAAGAAATCGTTCAATCAATCAAAGATGAGGCCTCCAATTGGATTTTTGCAGGAGCAAAGCATCTTAAAAATCTGTTAAATCGCCGGCCCTAGTGTTGTGCTTGCGTTCTGTTTCTTGGTTTTTTTTCTTTCTTCTGCTACCTCGTCTTTCTATCCGCTTTTCTACCTCGGGTGCAGTCTCCTGCACCTTGTAAGCTATTAAAACTTTGTACCGCTTTACTCTCTCTCCTTAATTTAATCGCAGCTCGGCTGTGTTCAAAAAAAGAAGAAGAAGCATTTTGTCTTTTGAGTGCAGCCCATGTGGAAATACCGCTAGAAAAGGTCTTTGAAATCACTGGCTAAAGACAAGGACACAAACTTTAAAATTACTTTTAGATTCTAGCCGAAGTGTGTATTGAACATAACTAAGGATTTTGACAACCAAACGAAAGAGCTAGTTCAGTAAATAGGGTTTAAGGGCATTCTTGATTTGAAGCTAACTAAAGTTAAGGCAATTTGGAGCATGTCTGTTAAGCAAAGTGGCCCCAAAAACATGCGCCATTGTTCCTGACACTAACAAGGCGATACCCTTCTTTTGCAACCATGTTAGCATAGTTTTTGGGTTACCATGCACATGGAGATCCATGCTCATTGAAGGAGGTTGATAGGAATAAAAGGATTTTGTGTGAAGTATTTGAGATTCCATATTTTTCAAAGGTGATAATAACATTTATAGAGGAAATTCTGAAGAAAAGGTATTCACACTCAATGACATTTGATGAGAAGAGGTCTATTAAGGCTATATTTGTTCTCTATGTGATGAGGAAGTTGTTTGCTCCACAATCATTGGCTAACATCATTTCCGCAAGGAATATCAAAACTGTTGCAGATGTTGACAACATTAGGAACTATAATTGATCATAATTTATTGTTGATGACCTAAAGAAATATGCTGAACTAATGCCCAAGAGCTTTCTAAAATCTTCTCAAGGATCCATGAATGGTTGCATCTTATTCCTATAGGTATACTTTACTCACTTTTGCACTATATGAACTTCATTTATTATGACCATAATTAATTATTTCAATCGTTGCCGGCATTCCATTTAGGTAATCTTGATTTTGGTAAAGACAAGATGGCTCAGCAAACGATCTATGGAGCATAGCATGCCTATATGTTCTGGACACCACAGCACAATATCATCCTTGCATCCAAATAGATGTGGTGGTATGTTCTCTCTAGCGTCCTTTGTCCAGCGTTTCAGTACATATCACTCAAGAATATGACAAATACCAACCTGAAACATTACCTAAGAGAACAACACCACACCTAAGATTAACCTGATGTATAAACAAACAATACAAACTTTCATGACTGTTGAGTAATGAAGACATACCGTGAGAATGTGGCAGCGTAATATACCCTTATGTTTAAACATCTTACAAGCAAAAGAGAATTCTCCTTCCTTGGTGTCCGAGTATACCTCAAACTCTCTGCGCCGCCGGTTATCATACATTTCTCCACCCATGCGGATAACTTTAACAACATTGTCCTTCTCGGATGGCTAAACCATAAATGATAAGCTCTTGTCTAGTTGTTCACGGAATAAATCAAACACGCCTATAATATATATTTTTGAAGCATGTATTTCAATTGGTGATTTTGGCCGTGGTGAAATCTTATCCTACGATGTTTCATACATAATAGTAAATAAAACATTGAACAATGCAAGTAACACACATCTCACCATGTCAAGCATACTAACATTTACAGCTTGGAATTCTTCTTCATCCTCGACTCCTCTGAGTAGTTGTCATGCCACCATAGAACAAGTTTGCAAAATATGAGAATGCCCACCTTTCTGTAATATACGAAATATGTTTTTGGTATGCACTGTTTTCCAAGCCATATTTGGAAATTATTTCCTTCCATGCATTCTTGAACTCTTCTATGGTGAGCGATTGGTTCAGAACCTTGTTGAATTCTTCTTTGAAGGTAGACCGTTTGCTAAAAATGTTGCCAAGATTTTCCTTTGCTTTCTTCAATACATGCCACTTGCAGATATGATGCAATGAATTGGGAAAAACCTCTACAATAGCTACTGCCATTTAATGACAATTATTTGAACAAGGATACAAATCAGTTTCAGAATGTACACTCTCATAGTCAGCAGTATTGACTTGTATTGAAATTTTACAACAATGCAAATAAGAAAATAAGTATCTGCATTCAACATTCGTCTTACCTGTTAGTATGAACTTGGGCTCCTTTCCTGTTTCCATGCATGCACTCCTAGAAAATTTCAAACAGTCACTTAAAACTTTCAACCGTCTCTTCTCTAAGCAATGCACAGCAAAGGGCATTTCATACTTATTGGTCTTATATGTAATATCAAAACTCATGACATCTCCAAAAAAACTGATAATTTAGTCTAGATATTGCATGTAACCAAAATATATTTTAACACGATAGGTCTCATCTACTTGAACACCATAGAAGAAATTTCTACTCTGGCTTTGCATTTCTTTGAAGAAATCTAGTGTTCTCTGCACATCATCACTATTCTCATCTCTTCTAATTGCATATGCCGACCTATCCAATGCCTGTCTGGTGAATGGTACAATCGAAGGTCCTCCATTCAGTCCAAGCAATAGACCATACATATTAGTAGATTTTATACCACTACGACCATGTGTTCGATTATACCCCGTGTTCCCTCGTCAATATGCTTGTGAGATTGATATTTCCTTGACGCACTGGTTCTTTTTTTTCACCGGATGGTTGTGTTCAGTAACAAATTTTCTCACAGTTTGCTCCCTCTCCATTCGGCCTATTAACCCTTAGCATTTCTTTTCACCCTACCCGAACGGAAGGTTTCGTTGTCTTTGGATTTTTCCCTAAAACATTCAGCATTGTTTAGCCATAACTAAGCTAATAAGTTACGTGGCCAAACCAACTAATAAATGTGTTTATTTGTTTATACTAGAATTTTTTCTTTAATTTAGCCATAACTTTTTATTAGTAGCTTCAATTCAAGAACGATTTTCACTAGTAGCTTACTGACGACGAGAGTAACATAATAATATAAGTCTCACCAATAAACGTTGTATGAATCAGATTTTACAGCCAAATAAATACCAATTTACTGAATATGTTGTTAAATTTTAGTGCTGTACAATCTCCGTCGGTTGCTGAACCCTCATGGAACAAAATGATATAAGTCTTACTTAAAAAAATGCGACATAAATAAGATTTTACTGTTAAATGAACACCAATTTACTGAATATTTTGTTAGATTTTACTGCCGCACAGTCTCCATAGGTTGTTGAACCATCCTGAAACAGAATGATATAATTCTCACCAATAAATACCACATGAATAAGATTTTACTGTCAGATAAACACCAATTTACTTAATGTATTCTTAAATTTTACTACTGTTTCTAAAGATAGTGGGGAACAAATATTCATTAGGTGATAGGAGGGTTCAACAGCCTATATAGCCTATGCAACAGTAAAATCTAATAACATAAATAATAAATTAGTATTCATTTGGCAGTAAAGTCTAATTTATGTAGCATTTATTGGTGAGACTTATATCTTTCTGTTTCACTCGTTGTCGGTAAGCTATCAATGAAAATCATTTGTAAATCGGAGCAGCCATTAAAAAGTTATGTGCAAATAATAAAAAAGATACTAGTACAAATAAGGAACCGTAGTTATTAATTGGTTGGCTATGTAACACATGAAGTGGGCCTTACACTGGTTAGTTGATACGCGGACTCTGTTGGTTGGCTGACGTCTGTGTATGCCTCTTTTCTACTCCCAGGAGTAGTTACTCCCTATACCATATCTCAGAACGTAAGGAGTATCTCTCAAGACGAAAGGTATGTATGTGCAGTATATAAAACTATCCAGGTGATTTGTACCTTTTCTTTAGAGGTGGTATACACGTTTTTTTGGACATACTCATTTTTATGTACGTATATGAAGGTATTTGCATAATACACTAAAACAATGGACTCTCTTATAATTTTTTTGCGTGGCTCGTATTAGAGTATCTTTATTTATATATATATATATATATATATATATAAATAGGAAGCCGAAATGGGACACTGATTTTAAATGTGCGAATTCAATCCATATTCGAGTATATTTTTTAAAAATTTTAGTTTTAGAGTATATACCCATCTATAACAATTCAAATGAAACACATACCTTTGAAAAAATATACTCGAATTCAAAGATTTTGAACGAGTTTAGATCACATGCTTTGATGATTTATATATAAAATCAACACATACCTACAACCAAACTATCATAAAAAAGGGAAACTCTAGTTTGAATTTCAGTTCAAACTTGTTTGAACTAGTTAGTAAACTGGTTAAACTCAGCATCCTAAAATTTTCAAAAACTTTCGCATGAAAATACATAGAGAAAATATCATTTTTAGATCATGATGTCCAGGCACCATGGTGCTCTAAGTAATTATACTATATATATATGTATGTATGTATGTAGGAAGTCTCTTTTTTACTCTAAGTGTAGTTAGTCCCGTAATATCTACCGTTGATTATTATTGTGATTTGAACGTCATGATCGGGTTTGTATATGCATGCACCACCCGTAGCAAATCCACTAATCAGCAAGTAGTTCACCTACTGCCGATACTTGTGGCAGGTTGACGAAAACGTTGAAGGGAGTACGTATATTTTGACGTGTTCAGAGATGGACCATCATGGAGTATGTACATGAAACTGCTTCGTGTATCACTACTGTAGAAAGGTATATATTAGATGTTTTATTACAGATGGTTTAGAAAAATCATTTATGATGAGGAACATCACTGATGGTTCTATAATGCAACCGTCAGTGACATCATCTCAGACGGTACTCTTCATAAACTGTCAGTGATATATAGCAATATCACAGACGGTTTTAGTACAAAACCGTCTGTGATAACAGGTTTTATCCCATATGGTTTTATTATAAAACCGTCTATGATATATGACTGACGATTTTATTCTAAAACTGTCTGGGATTCTATATAAATCTCTGACTGTTTATGAATAGAACAGTATGTGATATCTCCCAGTGATATATAATACAGAGACCTAAGCCACTTAGTGCTTTTTAGGGTTTCGGGATCTATTTTTTGGGTGGTTGCGGCTGTGAGGCGATATTGTGAAAGAAGACAATTGATTTTGAAGGGTGATTGTAGATCCATGTGTTCTTGGTGATCTAAGGTTATTAGTGGGTTCTATTTTATTATATTCAAGATCTAACTTGGTAAGGAGAATTTGAAGATTGTTTAGATCTAGCTTGTATATCTATGTATATGTTTTTTTTGATCTAAGGTTAGTAATATGGGTTCTAATTGCATTATATTCAAGGTCTAGATTGGTAAGGAGAGAATTTGAAGATTGTTTAGACCTAACTTGTAGATCCATGTGTTCTTGGTGATCTAAAGTTAGTAATTGGTTTTAACTGCATTATTATATTTAAGATTTAGGTAGCTAGTTTGGTGAAGAGAGAATTTGAAGATTGTGCTTAGATCTAGCTTGTAGATCCATTTGTACTGTGTTCTAAGGTAGTAATTAGTTATAAAATTGCATCATATTCAAGAAGTAGCTAGCAGTGCATAATTTAAGAATGTGTGCATGCGCACATCTAGTGTACTTCAATATTTAACACCAAATGTTATATGCGTAGTGTAGATGGACTGAAGTTGAGAACCGTGCGAGTGCCGAGTACATTAATGATGTCTCCGCTTTTAGAATTGCAGAGGAGGATATGTTTAATAAGAGGGTGCAGTTTATGTCTTGTCCGTGCATTGACTGCGAGAATCTAAAAATATTTCGAAACTCTACGCAGATCGAAGCACACTTGATTCTGAGGGGTTTCAAAAGGAGTATGCATGTTGGATCAGTCACGATGAAGAGTAGGATACACAGGAAGTAGGTAGTATTAACATCGTCGACGAAATCAATGATATGCCAGATGGTCATATCGATTGTGCTTCCGATGAGGATAGTTTCCAGGATGACAATCTGAAGGCAGAATGGAACCGTGATGACAGAGAATATGGTAAATTCCGGGGCTTGATGGACTCGGAGAAACCTTTGTTCCCAGGCTGCAAGTCGAAATACGCAAGATTGTCATCCGTGCTTGAACTGCTGAAATTGAAGGCAAGCAACGGTTGGTCTGACAAGAGTTTTACAGCGCTGTTACGTCTATTACCAGACATACTTTCAGAGGGAAACGAGTTGCTGGCAACCACCTACAAAGCTAAGAAGGTTCTTTGTCCCTTGGGAATAGAAGTAGAAAGAATACATGCATGTTCGAACGACTGTATCCTGTACCGCAAAGAGTACGTAAACTTGCATGTATGTCCTGTGTGCAATGCATTTCGGTACAAGCGTAAGAGTCATTTAGATAATGACAGCGAGGGCATCAAGGTGAAGAAAGAACCTCCTGCTAAGGTGGCATGGTATCGCATGTAATTCCTCGTTTGAAGCATTTGTTTGCGAACCCAAATGAGGCAAAACTGCTGCGTTGACACTCGAAAGAGCGTAAGAATGATGGAATGCTAAGGCACCGTGCTGATTCCATCCAGTGGAGATAACATCGATAGGAGGTTTCAAGAATTCGCTGCGGATCCGAGGATTATAAGGTTTGGATTAAGTACAGATGGAATGAATCCTTTCGATAACATGAGGAGTTGGTATAGCACTTGGCCCGTGAATCTCTGTATCTACAACCTTCCTCCTTATTTGTCCTTGAAGCGGGAGTATATTTTGTTGTCTGTACTTATCTAAGGACCGAAACAACCTGGGAACGATATTGATGTGTACCTAGTACCATTGGTGGAAGATCTGAAAACACTATGGGTTTTCGGGGTACAGGTATGTGATGTGTACAAACGAGAGAACTTCACTTTGCACTGCCTGTTGTTCTGCACCATAAATGATTACCCTGCCCTTGGTAATCTATCAGGCCAAAGTACAAAAGGAACCAAATCTTACACTCACTGCTTAGACGATACCGATAGTGTGTGGCTGAATCACTCACGCAAAACCATGTACATGTGTCACCGTATGTTCCTTCGAAGGAATCACCCATACCGCAAGATGAAGAAATAATTCGATTGAACGAATGAAGATGGTTCAGCTATAAAGCTTTTAAGTGGGATAGATGTTCATGATATGGTTAAGAACTTGGATGTTGCGTTTAGAAAGGGACGTAAATCGAGGTCCCGTGAGAAGAGCATGTGGAATAAGAGATCAATATTTTGGAACCTACCTTATTAGGAGCACCTAGAAGTTCGGCACTGCATCGACGTCATGCACGTAGAGAAGAATGTCTATGATAGCTTGATTGGTCTCTTACTGAATATTAAGGGCAAAATAAAGGGCGGTATCAATGCACGGCTTCACTTGATCGATATGGGTATAAGACCTAAGTTAGCACCGAAAGAGACTGATACAGGCCGAACGTACTACGAACCTGCTTGTTACATTTTGTCCAAGGTCGAGAGAACTGAACTATGCCAGTGCTTGCATGTTGTGAAAGTTCCGGCCAGAGGGTAGCACTGTTGAAGGTTATTCAACCGAAGAGTTCGTCGAGTTCTACGTCGATTACATGGCTCAGGTCGAACCAATAGGTGTGCCTCGATCTCGTCATGAGGGGAGACTCCAGGGCATCGAGACCATCGAAAGGAAAACAATCACGCCGGATCTGGTTGCCTACGCTTAAGCTCATTTCACACTTTTGCAACACATGGCTGTAGTGTCCCCGTACATCGACGAGCATAAGCACTGGCTATGGTAAGAGAATCCGACACAGCAGGAATCTTGGACCATGAGACAACATAACCTTCAGTTCAATAGATGGTTGAAGGAGCGACCCATCATTGGGACCTCGTCAGGTGATACGCTCACATGGTTAACAAAAGGGCCAACATTTGTAGTTGTAACATGGAAATGATATAACTTAAATGAGTAAACATTTTACACGAGAGATCAGGATATGAAGAGCGTAAAATAGAATAGCGGTGTCCGCATAGATGCGTTCAATATTGCTGGGTCGACAAGAAGCTCCTACTATGGGTTTATAGGGGAGATTTGGGAGCTCAACTATATACTATTCAAGATCTCCTTATTTTGGTGCCGTTGGGTCCACCTCCAGCAGGTGAAGGTTGACAAGTACGGTGTCACAACTGTCGACCTTGCACGCGTCGGATACCAAGATGAACTATTCGTACTCGCTAACCAAGTTGTTCAAATATTCTATGTAAGCGACCCGTCCAACAAGAAGAGACATGTAGTTCTTTAGGGAAAAGGAGGATTGTCAGAGTAGAGAATGTAGTAGACGAGGAAGAATATAATCAATTTGACGAGTTACCTCCTATCAAAAACGGCATCACGGTCTAGGAAGAACAACCCAACGAAGCTAGCTACATACGTGTCGATCATCATGAAGGACTAATTTTTATGGAAAAGAATAAGCAAGTGGAGTTATGATTTTAAGTGTACTCTCCAACATAATAGAAGTATTTTCAATGAGACGCTCAAAATTTGAAACATCTTTGTGTATGCATCTGATTTATTTAATAAAGTTCCCTTTCTTTTACTGATGTTGGTTCATCTACAATTTCATATACATTATGCAATTCCTTCACTGATTTTGGTTCATCCACAATTCCATTTACATATTATGCAATTAGTGCTGGTCTCATCTACATCACAGACGGTTCTGTTTTAGAACCGTCTGTGATAAGAAACATTACAGACGGTTCTATTTTATAACCATCTGTGATAAGACACATCACAGAAAGTTCTAAAACAGAACCGTATGTGATAAGAGGTTCTGTTTTAGAACCGTCTGTGATGTGTCTTATCACAGATGGTTCTAACTTAGAACCATCTGTGATACAGGCTCTATAAATAGGTTCCTCGCGTAGTTCATTCAGTTACCACTCTCCAATGCTCCACCCGACCTCGCCAATGCTTCGTCTCCTATTGCGGCACCTCCAACCGGTCACCAATGTCCCCTTCGCCTCCAAGTCACCAGCCGCCTCCGCCTCCAAACCGCCGGGTCTCCCTCCACGCCGACCGGGTCTCCCTCCATACCGACCGGGTCTCCCTCCAAACTGGCTGGGTTTGCCTCCACACCGTCACCCCCTCGGCATCAGGCGCCCCCTCCCGCGGTCTCCCTCCAAGCCACCGACCCGGTCCCCCTCCACACCATAGGTAAATCCTAGCTCACCTGGATTTGCGATGTGGGTGTTTATGGTAGTATGGCAGTAAACCCTAGTTTGGAGGGAAGTAAGCACATCAATAGATTCCGAATTAATAACCAAAGGTAAACCCTAACTGCAAATGTCAAATATCAGCCAAAATATCCTTGCAGTAACTATGGCTTTATGATCTTTTTACCTTTTTTTTCTCTTCAAAACTGCAAATGTCAAATACCGGTCAAAATTTTATTGTATGCATGGTTAGATTAACTATGTTTTTCATCACATGTGTGACTGGGTTAGCTGTGTGCTTCCTCGAAGTGCTCCTGTTAAGCTCTGTTTTTGTTTTACTTGTTGTTAAGATCATCTCAGCTAAAACATTTTATGTGCCATCATAATATTGCTTTGTTCTATGAAATTTATAGAGCTAAGGAGATAATGTACATAGGCCTTGTCGGGACCCGAATTTGCAAATCCGGACCCTCTGTGTATACCGCACTAGTCCAGGATCACGCTAGTGCACACAGGCTCAACATAGATGCTATCATAGTCACACACAGCGAAATATAGCATAAACTTCATTAATTAATAATAACTGTTGTCTTACATGAATAATGCCTCACAGGCTTAAAAAGAGTATCAATGAGAAGCAATGAAATAGAATAAACGCAGTGGCGCTCCATTCGCCACACAGTAACCGACGAGGCTCTGACCTAAGCATTCGTGATCCAAATAATCCTCATCCATGATCGTAGATTCTTCCTCTTCCAAGTTGTTGTTGATGGGGTGAGTACATAAAGCACTCAACAAGTTGTGCAAAATAATGCAAGTCTAATATTCTATATGTTTGGCTTAATCCAAAGGAATGGCTAGTAAGGGTATTTTTGCAATAAAGCAAAGATTTAACAAGAATACAATAAATAGATTGGAAAGCAAGAAACAAATACAAGAATTAATAAATTCAAGATTTCAAATACACCAAGTTTCCAATCCTAAATTAATTTTCCACTTTCCATGGCACCTTGCCATCCCAACAAGTTTTTGTTTAACAAAAGTCTAACCCTTAATCAGTAATTCCCGAGCATTGCCCAATACCGTGAGCACGGCTATTCAATAGATTGTACACTCGCAGAGGTTATGCACTTTACCCACACGATACAACCAAACACCACCAAGGCGAGTGATCATAACAAAGCCTTTACAATGCTACACCTAGACCCAAGATCGCCGCTAAGGTTTCAACATCAAGGGTTAAACCACCACAACAGGCCCCCTCTTGCGCCATGTGAGTTAAACCGAACCCGGACTCACTATTCACCACGACAAGATCAAATCTAGGTTTCACAAATTATTCACTAGGTGTCCCATTCCGCATATGTGGTTGCAAGAGAGACTCAGTCAAAGGCTTGCAAGGTTAAGTCCTTAAGGTGATTAAGGCAAGACTTCCACATACCCCGCCAAACTCGCCCACCTTGGCACACCGCCTTGCCACTTGCCTCAATCTAAAATCATTACCACCCCAGCTTGATTACCAAGCACCACATGCCATCAACATTTCAATCCCGATGTGTGACCTCCTCGCCACGACAACTTGATATCATTGTGTGACAACACATGACACACCAATTCATAAACATTGTTCCATATTCCATTAGTCAAGATTAAGTATCGACATTCTGACACATGTGATGACGTGGCATGGCTAAGCAATCTATGACGATCTAACTAGCCCATGTTGATTATCAACTATAATTCCACATCCTAGGGTGACAAATAGATCATGGCATATAATTGACAAGGTATGGTTTAATTCAAATAGGCATATTATCTAATTCCTGATTAATTGAAATCATTTATACACATAAAATATCATGCATAAAGTTTAAAAGACAAAATAGTAATTTGGTGAAAATTAGGTGCAACATGATCAAAGCACAACTTGCCTTGGAGTAGGTGCTGGTCTTGATCTGAGCTTGGGTCTTGGAGCGACGAATCTTCTTCCTGATCACCGAGCGCTTCAACGCCTACGTGAAACGATGCCAAAATAGCAAATAAACACCAAACCAGAGAGCAACCAAACTCCAAAAATAAAATAAAATTCACCAATAAATAGATCTTGATTTTACAAATTTTTAGAAATTTGAAACACTCAAATCCGAGTTAAAATGCAAAAGATATAGCCTTTTGAAGTTTGAATAACATCAAAATACGTAAAATAGAATTTCGATTTTTCCAATTATTTTTCTATTGAAAAGATTTTATTGCGCAACGCCGACGCCAGCCCGACTCGACCAATCAGCGCTAACACGCCGCTCGTCCATGGACTCGGTCCACGAATCGCCTCGTCCACCGTGGACGCGCCCACGGCGCCGCACCACGCGCCGACACGCGGCGCCAAGATCGATTGGTCGCGACGCCGCCGCGCCGATGCTCGACACGCGGGCGCGCATCCGCGCGACGATCCGACGGCTAACGCTCATCGACACGCGCGCGATCTCACCCGAACAACCCCGATCCAACGGCCACGCTTACCCGAGCCGCTTTATCGCAGACGGCGACGTGGCTCGATCCGATGGTCCGCCGAGATCCGACGGCCGCGGCGGTTCGGCACGGCGATGTCGCGGGGCGCTGAAGTTCCCGGAGACGAGGACGACGACGACCCAGACGGCGCTCGCTCCCGCCGGCGACGAAGAGGTAGTCGCTCGGCGCGGCTCGACGTGGCGAACCCGAATCGAACCCACACGCCGAACGGCGGCTTGACGACGGCGAACGGCGAAAACGAAGCGGCGGCGCTAGAAAACTACGGCGAGCTCGGGGCTAAACGGCGGTGACTCAACGGCGAAGGCTAGCATCGCGGATGCGCTCGGGATGAGGAACCTCGGTGTGCGGGCTGCGGCTTTTATAGCCTCGGCATGCGCGCTAAAACAAGAACCCTAAATCACGCGGCGGCGACGGCAGCGCGACGGATTCGAAACCGAATCGAGACGATATCGATACCGTCCGACGGTAACGAGCGCCGTGATTAGATCCGGCGATACGATCCGATCCGCTTTTTCCAAAATCAACGGCGAGATCTAAACTTACCAAAACAACGCGAAACGATCCCGACCGCCGATCTCAATCCAACGGCCAAGGCGCTAGGGTTTCGCGAAGGAGACACCGTCCGATCTTCATCCAACGGCCACGCCACGAGGCGGCAATACAGCCGATCGGGCCGCACGCCGATGGGTCAAGACACGCATAGATCGGGCTTCGCCCAAGATCGCTTCACTCGATTTTCAAAAGCTTTTGATTTAAAATAATTCCCAAATTAGATTAATCTACTTTAAGCAATTAAAATATCAGAAAAATCCTTAAAATTCTCATAAATACTTTGAGACATTCTGAGCACAAATAAAATATTTTTGGTAAAACTTTATATTAACTTTATCTATATATATTTAGTTTTCACAAAAGGTTCAATATACTTAATTAAATTCAATTCAATTAATTTCGAAAAAATCCAATAAATTCGTAAAATCACCAAAAAGCATATGAGCGAAATTATAAGCCAAATTTTTGGGATGTTACAAACCTCCTTAATGTAATCTCGACCCCTAGATTCAAGGTCGACTAGGAAATAGGTTTGGAAATTCGACTTCAGATCCTCTTCACGCTCCCGTGTTGCTTCATTCTCGTAATGGTTGCTCCATCAACTCGCAAAGCGAATCGACTTGGTCCCGGTCTTGCGGTCCATAACATCTAGGATTCTCGATTGGTTGTTCCTTGTAGGTCGATCTTTCGCAATTCAATCTCTCCCAAAGGCGTCGCTCACTGCACCAAGACACTTCTTGAGCTGTGACACATGGAACACATCATGCACGCCGCTAGTGATCGCGGCAATTTAATCGATAAGCAACCTCCTCGACGGCTCAAAATTTTGAACGGTCCAACATATCTTGGGGCAAGCTTCCTTTAACGTGGAACCTTTAACTCCTTTCGAGGGGTAACCCTAAGATATACGAAATCATCAGTTCAAGCTCAAATCACGGCGATTATCTCATAACTTTTTGTCTTGATTGCGCGATTTTCAACCTGTCTCTTATCATGGCAACTTGCTCTTCACTTCCTTGAGAATATTAGGCCAAATATCATACGCCTCTGCCTCATTCCAATTCAATGGGTACGACAGTGCACGCACCATATAAAGCTTCAATGGCGACATCCGCAAACTAGCTCGTAATCGTTGTTATAATCAACTCGCATATGGCAAACACTTATCCCATGATGTAGTATAGGCTAATGCACAAGCCCTTAGCATATCCTCCGTAATTTGATTTACCCTTTCTGCTTGACCATCATCATGGATGATATGTCAGGTCAAGTTCAAACGCATTCCCATAGCTTCATGCAATTTATCCCAAAATCTCGAGGTGAACTGGGTACTCTATCCGACACTATTTTCTTTGGTACACCATGCAAACACACGACTGCTATGTATAGTTCTCGCTAACCTGTCTCCGAGTAAGTGGTCTTGACCGAATGAAGTGAGCAACTTTGGTCAATCGATCCACGATAACCCATATAGAATCATACCCATTTTGAGTTCTTGGTAATCCAAAGGACGAAATCCATACCGATTTCTTCCCACTTCCATTCTCGGGACTTTTAGCGGTTGTAGCAAACCTGCTGGTCTCTCGATGTATTGCCTTAACTCTCGCATACATCGCACAAGGCAACGTGCTCGCGACTTCGCGCTTCATATTCGCCACCAAAACCTCTCCTTTAAGTCCCGTACATCTTAGCGCTTCTGGATGAATTGAATACTTGGAATCATGAGCCTCTTCCAAAATCAATCGCTAAGTTCTAGTCTGCTTATACACAAATGCGAATTCTTGAACCACATGGTACCTTGGTCGTCCACCAGAAAGTCCTTTGCTAATCCTTCATCCTTTTAGCCTTGATTCGGTTGACTTTCTCATCATCTTTTGTCCTTCCCGAATTTGATCTTCGAGCATTGGCTTCACTTCCAAAGCAGCTAGGAATCCTTCTAAAACTACTTCCAATTTTAAATTTTGCAATTCTCGCATATTCGATCGCCCTTCCCGCACCATCATATTCGCCACGTAGCTCTTGCGACTTAAGGCATCGCCTACTACATTTGCTTTTCCCTGATGGTAATGAATTCCCATGTTATAATCCTTGATTAATTCCAACCATCTCCTTTGCCTCATATTGAGATCTCGATTGAGTGAAAATATATTTCAAACTCTTATGGTCCGTATATATCTCACATCTATTTCCAATGAGATAATGACGCCACAATTTCAAGGCATGCACCACGGCAAACCAATTCCAAGTCATGCGAGGATAATTTCCTTCATGCGGTCTTAATCGCTTTGACGATATGCGACCACTTTACCCTCTTGCATCAATACGCATCCAAGACCTCGCCTTGACGCATCACAAGATATATCAAGTCGTTTCAACATTAGGCAAAACCAACACTGGGCTGTTGTTAAACGCTTTAATTCTCAAAACTCTTATCACAATCAAGGCCCATGAAAATTTCTTTTCCTTTTTCAATAACTCGAGTAAGAGGTCTAGCAATCGTCGAAAATCCTTCTATGAACCGGAGATAATATCCTCGCCATTCCCGTAAAACTTGGACTTGAGTGATGACTTTGGTTGCTCCTAATGCAACATCGCTTCCACTTTGCTTGGGTCGACAAAGAACTCCTTCTCGCAGCCATGACATGACCGAGAAATTCCACCTTTTCCTTCCAAAAGTCGATTTATCGAATTTAGCATACAAACTGTTGCTCACGCAGCTTTTCCAACACTAGCCTCGATGATTTGCGTGCTCTCGCTTGGTCTTCGAATATACCAAAATATCATCTATGAACACAACAACAAACTTGTCCAAGTATTCCATGAAAATCTTATTCATCAAGTTCATGAAATAGGTCATGCGATTGGTCAATCCAAAAGACATGACCGTGAACTCATAATGTCCGTATCTTGAAGAAAATGCGGTTTTGGAACATCTTCCGTCCGAATCTTTAGTTGATGATATCCGAACGAAGGTCTATCTTGGAGAAAACTCCAGCTCCTCTCAACCGGTCGAATGATCATCAATCCTTGGCAACGGATACTTATTCTTAATCGCTACTTCATTAAGTGCACGGTAATCAATACACATTCTAAGGCTTCCATCCTTTTTCCCGACAAACAAAATCGGCGCTCCCATGGCGATTTAACTTGGTCTTATAAAACCTTTCTAATAACTCGCCGATCCGCTTCTTCATCTCTACTAACTCATCGGTAGGCATCCGAAGGTCTTTTGCTATTGGTGCTTTAATGTACTAACTCAATGACAAACTCGATGTCACGGTCCGCAAGATTCCCGCGATCCTCCGAAATACATCCGATATTCTTTGACCACCGCACGCCCTCAATGCCGACGGCTTTCATGCTATTAACCATTAATTGACCTTGCGAACCGATGTCGCTCGAATTCCACCTTTTCTCCCGTAGGGCTCTCAATGGATACAACCCTTCACCACAATCCAATACCGCCTTATGCTTGGTTAACCAATCCATACCAAGGATAACATCTAAAACTTGGGCATCTAGAATAATTAAGTTCGCTAGAACTCTACCCCGTTAATTATCGCCTTTACCCCAAACATCCAATATTAGATCTTAACTCGATCCTCGGGCTTGAACTAGCATCACACACTTGAGATTTTTCATGCTTAAACCATTTTTAGATGCAAAAGCTCGAGAGACAAATGAATGTGAAGCTCCCGAATCAAATAATATCATGGTGTATCGAGTTTACAAAAACTTACCCAAGACGACGCCCGATGCTTCACTGGCTCCATCGGCGGTGATGTGGTTGACTCGCCGAATAGTAGCTTGAGGCGCCACTCCCGCTCGTCCAGCTCCTCGATTCGCTCCGCCATCGGTGCCTTAGCAGTGTCGCTCTAAGGTTGAAACGCATCGGCGTGATTCCTCCTTTCGGGGACATCTATTAGCATAATGCCCCACCATTGCAATCAGAGCACCTTCTCGCGCCGATCACGACTTCTTGAGCATTGTTACCTTGGGCCGGCCCGATAACCTTGTCCCGATGGTCGCGGTGCGTGTGTTGTCGGCTTGTTAACGACTTGTGGTTGGAACCTAGCAAACTGCTATGGGTCATCCTCATTCGTAGGTGGTTAGGCGCCCACCGGTTAGTCATCAAGCGCTTGCGATTTTCCCAAGCTCCTTGCGCTTATCCTCCGTAATCAAAGCCTTGTTTACCAATTCTTGGAAATCGGAAAAGTGTGGGTAATCACCCACTTGCAGTACTCGAGTTTAGTCCTTTCATGAAGCGGACTGCTTAGCCTTGTCCGTCGCTACATCTTCGTGAGCATAGCGTGCTAATCGTGTGAATTTGTTCAAGTAATCACCACCGTTGGCCTCCTTGCTTAAGCGCCCGAATTCTTCCTTTTCAGTCCATCATTCCTCCGTACGTGGTAATCGCGAAAGGCCGCTGCGAACTCTTCCCACGTGATTTCCATGGGTGCCTCATGAGTAGCACAAGAGTTCTCCCACCATTCTCGCAATTGCTCCTCTAGCCGATGGGATGCGAAAGAACCCTCTCATGCCCTTCACATTGTGTGATGTACAACTTCCTCTCAATGGTTCTCACCAATCATCCGCTTCCAAGGGGTTGACGTTGTTCGAGAATGTTGGCGGTCGGGTCCTCATGAAGTCCGACAACTTGGAGTAAGGACGAGGCCCGCCATTGTTGTTCTCGCTTCAATGGGTTGTTGATCGCAGCCATATTGGTCATCTCTTGCATCATAGTCTCGCATCAACCGAGTTTGCGCAATGAGAAAAGCTCCCAAGTTCGTGATATCCATCGGCGGTGCTTGCTGCGGTGGTACTCCTTCATTGGGATTGTTGCTCGAGCGTAGACCACTTCCCAAGCCCCATTGTTGCCGCGAGTGTTCACCATCCGCTTGATTGCTTCTTGGGTTAGGAAAGATAGATGTAGCATAGATAAGATGCAAGAATTTCTAAGGGGGAAACAGTTAAACCCAACTTAAATAATCTTTATTATTATTACTTGGTATGGTTGCTTACAATGCCTAAGGGCTTTGCAACACATACCGCACACTCAAAGAAACAATTAAGAACCAACTAAACATGCAACTTTAACGCCTACTAAAAGGGTAAAGGCTAACTTAAAACGCGACTCAACACTCGAGTCTCAACACAACTCTAAGATCGACTTCACTCATCCACCACCCCGGCCGAGACCGATCCGGCATACACCGTGGGTGGGTGGCATGGGTGCGAACCTATCTCGTGACCCTCTGCTGCTCCTCGTGCTCCCACTCACGCTCTTCCGGTCTTCTTCTTCTTCTTCTTGGCGACTCATCCGCCTCGGACGACTTGGTCCGCTATTTCTCGGCCACCGCAAGGCCTCCTCCACCGCCGATGACTCGGCCGCCGCGTCGCGGGTCTTTTGAAGCTCCCGCTGCCACTCTCAACGCCTCACACGCTGTCTCCGCTTCTGCGCAGTGTCCTCAAGTGATCCTCCGGCGGTGGCGAACTCAAGAAGGTGTATCGCAGAGCACACTCTCCTTCCACGATCCGTCGACGCCGCACGCCGCATCCGTCGGGTGAAGTCGAATACGGTGTTGCGGCTCGAGGCGTAGTCGTGGCGCATCCGTCGAGAGCAAGTCTAGCGACCTCCGAACTCCACCTCGTAAGTGAACCTCGGGCGGTGATGTGGATCGGTCTGTGGTCTCGCCGCACTCTCGAGCGAAGATGATCGCCTGCGTAAGAACCCCGATGCACACCGCTGACGCCCAGCTTGCTTCCTCGGTAGAGCGGACGATCAAAGCCTCCAATCACTTGAAGAACTCTCCACGGCTCCATGGCATAGCCACCTGCCTTGACTCAAGGATCGAAGATCGGCATCTATTCAAAACAAAATTTTGAATAAGATCTCCACTCAAACGGCAACGAAAAGAAGGTAATTTAGCAAGGATGAGAGTAGGAGGATGAGATAAGCCAAGAGTTTCATATTAGTCAATTTTATGCTTTCTTTAGAAAATAATTTTGGACACTCCTAAGAGATACCAACTACCTAGGCCAAGACCTATAGTCGGATGGCTCGATACCACCTCTGTCGGGACCCGAATTTGCAAATCGACCTCTGTGTATACCGCACTAGTCCAGATCACGCTAGTGCACACAGCTCAACATAGATGCTATCATAGTCACACACAATAAATATAGCATAAACTTCATTAATTAATAATAATCTGTTGTCTTACATGAATAATGCCTCACAGGGCTTAAAAAGAGTATCAATGAGAAGCAATGAAATAGAATAAACGCAGTGGCGCTCCAGCCGCCACAGTAACCGACGAGGCTCTGACCCTAAGCATTCGTGATCCAAATAATCCTCATCCATGATCGCGAGATTCTTCCTCTTCTCAAGTTGTTGTTGATGGGGTGAGTACATAAAGCACTCAACAAGTTGTGCAAAATAATGCAAGTCTAATATTCTATATGTTTGGCTTAATCCAAAGGAATGGCTAGTAAGGGTATTTTTGCAATAAAGCAAGATTTAACAAGAATACAATAAATAGATTGGAAAGCAAGAAACAAATACAAGAATTAATAAATTCAAGATTTCAAATACACCAAGTTTCCAATCCTAAATTAATTTTCCACTTTCCATGGCACCTTGCCATCCCAACAAGTTTTTGTTTAACAAAAGTCTAACCCTTAATCAGTAATTCCTAGCATTGCCCAATACCGTGAGCACGGCTATTCAATAGATTGTACACTCTGCAGAGGTTATGCACTTTACCCACACGATACAACCAAACACCACCAAGGCGAGTGATCATAACAAAGCCTTTACAATGCTACACCTAGACCCAAGATCGCCGCTAAGGTTTCAACATCAAGGGTTAAACCACCACAACAGGCCCCTCTTGCGCCATGTGAGTTAAACCGTAACCGGGACTCACTATTCACCACGACAAGATCAAATCTAGGTTTCACAAATTATTCACTAGGTCATCCCATTCCGCATATGTGGTTGCAAGAGAGACTCAGTCAAAGGCTTGCAAGGTTAAGTCCTTAAGGTGATTAAGGCAAGACTTCCACATACCCCGCCAAACTGGCCCACCTTGGCACACCGCCTCTGCCACTTGCCTCAATCTAAAATCATTACCACCCCAGCTTGATTACCAAGCACCACATGCCATCAACATTTCAATCCCGATGTGTGACCTCCTCGCCACGACAACTTGATATCATTGTGTGACAACACATGACACACCAATTCATAAACATTGTTCCATATTCCATTAGTCAAGATTAAGTATCGACATTCTGACACATGTGATGACGTGGCATGGCTAAGCAATCTATGACGATCTAACTAGCCCATGTTGATTATCAACTATAATTCCACATCCTAGGGTGACAAATAGATCATGGCATATAATTGACAAGGTATGGTTTAATTCAAATAGGCATATTATCTAATTCCCAGATTAATTGAAATCATTTATACACATAAAATATCATGCATAAAGTTTAAAAGACAAAATAGTAATTTGGTGAAAATTAGGTGCAACATGATCAAAGCACAACTTGCCTTGGAGTAGGTGCTGGTCTTGATCTGAGCTTGGGTCTTGGAGCGACGAATCTTCTTCCTGATCACCGAAAGGCTCAACGCCTACGTGAAACGATGCCAAAATAGCAAATAAACACCAAACCAGAGAGCAACCAAACTCCAAAAATAAAATAAAATTCACCAATAAATAGATCTTGATTTTACAAATTTTTAGAAATTTGAAACACTCAAACCGAGTTAAAATGCAAAAGATATAGCCTTTGAAGTTTGAATAACATCAAAATACGTAAAATAGAATTTCGATTTTTCTCAATTATTTTTCTATTGAAAAGATTTTATTGCGCAACGCCGACGCCACCCGACTCGACCAATCAGCGCCGACACGCCGCTCGTCCATGGACTCGGTCCACGAACCGCCTCGTCCACCGTGGACGCGCCCACGGCGCCGCGCACCACGCGCCCGACACGCGGCGCAAGACGATTGGTCGCGACGCCGCCGCGCCGATGCTCGACACGCGGCGCGCGATCTGCGACGATCCGACGGCTAACGCTCATCGCACACGCGCGCGATCTCACCCGAACAACCCCGATCCAACGGCCACGCTTACCCGAGCCGCTTTATCGCAGACGGCGACGTGGCTCGATCCGATGGTCCGCCGAGATCCGACGGCCGTCGCGGCTTCGGCACGGCGATGTCGCGGCGGCGCTGAAGTTCCGGAGACGAGGACGACGACGACCCAGACGGCGCTCGGCTCGCCGGCGACGAAGAGGTAGTCGCCCGGTGCGGCTCGACGTGGCGAACCAATCGAACCCACACGCCGAACGCGGCTTGACGACGGCGAACGGCGAAAACGAAGCGGCGGCGCTAGAAAACTACGGCGAGCTCGGGGCTAAACGGCGGTGACTCAACGGCGAAGGCTAGCATCGGCGGATGCGCTCGGGATGAGGAACTCTCGGTGTGCGGGCGCGGCTTTATAGCCTCGGCATGCGCGCTAAACAAGCAACCCTAAATCACGCGGCGGCGACGGCAGCGCGGCGACGATTCGAAACCGAATCGAGATTTATATCGATACCGTCCGACGGTAACGAGCGCCGTGATTAGATCCGGCGATACGATCCGATCCGCTTCTTTCCAAAATCAACGGCGAGATCTAAACTTACCAAAACAACGCTAAACGATCCCGACCGCCGATCTCAATCCAACGGCCAAGGCGCTAGGGTTTCGCGAAGGAGACAACCGTCCGATCTTCATCCAACGGCCACGCCACGAGGCGGCAGCCGGCAGCCGATCGGGCCGCACGCCGATGGGCAAGACACGCATAGATCGGGCTTCGCCCGATCGCTTCACTCGATTTTCAAAAGCTTTTGATTTAAAATAATTCCCAAATTAGATTAATCTACTTTAAGCAATTAAAATATCAGAAAATCCTTAAAATTCTCATAAATACTTTGAGACATTCTGAGCACAAATAAAATATTTTTGGTAAAACTTTATATTAACTTTATCTATATATATTTAGTTTTCACAAAAGGTTCAATATACTTAATTAAATTCAATTCAATTAATTTCGGAAAAAATCCAATAAATTCGTAAAATCACCAAAAAGCATATGAGCGAAATTATAAGCCAAATTTTTGGGATGTTACAAACCTCCTCTAATGTAATCTCGACCCGAGATTCAAGGTCGACTAGGAAATAGGTTTGAAATTTCGACTTCAGATCCTCTTCACGCTCCCTGTGTTGCTTCATTCTCGTAATGGTTGCTCCATCAACTCGCAAAGCGAATCGACTTGGTCCTCGGTCTTGCGGTCCATAACATCTAGGATTCTCGATTGGTTGTTCCTTGTAGGTCGATCTTTCGCAATTCAATCTCTCCCAAAGGCGTCGCTCACTGCACCAAGACACTTCTTGAGCTGTGACACATGGAACACATCATGCACGCCGCTAGTGATCGCGCAATTTAATCGATAAGCAACCTCCTCGACGGCTCAAAATTTTGAACGGTCCAACATATCTTGGGGCAAGCTTCCTTTAACGTGGAACCTTTAACTCCTTTCGAGGGGTAACCCTAAGATATACGAAATCATCGTTTGAAGCTCAAATCACGCGTCGATTATCGCATAACTTTTTGTCTTGATTGCGCGATTTTCAACTCCGTCTCTTATCATGGCAACTTGCTCTTCACTTCCTTGAGAATATTAGGGCCAAACATCATACGCCCCTGCCTCATTCCAATTCAATGGGTACGACAGTACGACCATATAAAGCTTCAATGGCGACATCCGCAAACTAGCTCGTAATCGTTGTTATAATCAACTCGCATATGGCAAACACTTATCCCATGATGTAGTATAGGCTAATGCACAAGCCCTTAGCATATCCTCCGTAATTTGATTTACCCTTTCTGCTTGACCATCATCATGGATGATATGTCAGGTCAAGTTCAAACGCATTCCCATAGCTTCATGCAATTTATCCCAAAATCTCGAGGTGAATCGGGTACTCTATCGACACTATTTTCTTTGGTACACCATGCAAACACACGACTGCTATGTATAGTTCGCTAACCTGTCTCTGAGTAAGTGGTCTTGATCGAATGAAGTGAGCAACTTTGGTCAATCGATCCACGATAACCCATATAGAATCATACCCATTTTGAGTTCTTGGTAATCCAAAGGACGAAATCCATACCGATTTCTTCCCACTTCCATTCTCGGGACTTTTAGCGGTTGTAGCAAACCTGCTGGTCTCGATGTATTGCCTTAACTCTCGCATACATCGCACAAGGCAACGTGCTCGCGACTTCGCTTCATATTCGCCACCAAAACCTCTCCTTTAAGTCCCGGTACATCTTAGCGCTTCTGGATGAATTGAATACTTGGAATCATGAGCCTCTTCCAAAATCAATCGCTAAGTTCTAGTCTGCTTTGGCACACAAATGCGACCCTTGAACCACATGGTACCTTGGTCGCCCACGGTAAAGTCCTTTGCTAATCCTTCATCCTTTTAGCCTTGATTCGTTGACTTTCTCATCATCTTTTGTCCTTCCCGAATTTGATCTTCGAGCATTGGCTTCACTTCCAAAGCAGCTAGGAATCCTTCTAAAACTACTTCCAATTTTAAATTTTGCAATTCTCTGCATGATTCGATCGTCCTTCCCGCACCATCATATTCGCCACGTAGCTCTTGCGACTTAAGGCATCGGCTACCACATTTGCTTTTCCTGATGGTAATGAATTCCCATGTTATAATCCTTGATTAATTCCAACCATCTCCTTTGCCTCATATTGAGATCTCGATTGAGTGAAAATATATTTCAAACTCTTATGGTCCGTATATATCTCACATCTATTTCCAATGAGATAATGACGCCACAATTTCAAGGCATGCACCACTACAGCCAATTCCAAGTCATGCGTAGGATAATTTCCTTCATGCGGTCTTAATCGCTTTGACGATATGCGACCACTTTACCCTCTTGCATCAATACGCATCCAAGACCTCGTCTTGACGCATCACAAGATATATCAAGTTGCTTCAACATTAGGCAAAACCAACACTGGGCTGTTGTTGTTAAACGCTTTAATTCTCAAAACTCTTATCACAATCAAGGCCCATGAAAATTTCTTTTCCTTTTTCAATAATCGAGTAAGAGGTCTAGCAATCGTCGAAAATCCTTCTATGAACCGCGATAATATCCTCGCCATTCCCGAAAACTTGGACTTGAGTGACAGACTTTGGTTGCTCCCAATGCAACATCGCCTCCACTTTGCTTGGGTCGACAAAGAACTCCTTCTGCAATCATGACATGACCGAGAAATTCCACCTTTTCCTTCCAAAAGTCGATTTATCGAATTTAGCATACAAACGTTGCTCACGCAGCTTTTTCCAACACTAGCCTCGGATGATTTGCGTGCTCGCTTCGGTCTTCGAATATACCAAAATATCATCTATGAACACAACAACAAACTTGTCCAAGTATTCCATGAAAATCTTATTCATCAAGTTCATGAAATAGGTCATGCATTGGTCAATCCAAAAGACATGACCGTGAACTCATAATGTCCGTATCTTGAAGAAAATGCGTTTTGGAACATCTTCCGTCCGAATCTTTAGTTGATGATATCCGAACGAAGGTCTATCTTGGAGAAAACTCCAGCTCCTCTCAACCGGTCGAATGGATCATCAATCCTTGGCAACGGATACTTATTCTTAATCGCTCACTTCATTAAGTGCACGGTAATCAATACACATTCTAAGGCTTCCATCCTTTTCCCGACAAACAAAATCGGCGCTCCCCATGGCGGCGAACTTGGTCTTATAAAACCTTTCTAATAACTCGCCGATCGCTTCTTCATCTCTACTAACTCATCGGTAGGCATCCGGTAAGGTCTTTTTGCTATTGGTGCCGTGAATGTACTAACTCAATGACAAACTCGATGTCACGGCCCGCAAGATTCCCGCGATCCTCCGAAATACATCCGATATTCTTTGACCACCGCACGCCCTCAATCCGACGGCTTTCATGCTATTAACCATTAATTGACCCTTGCGAACCGATGTCGCTCGAATTCCACCTTTTCTCCCGTAGGGCTCTCAATGGATACAACCCTTCACCACAATCCAATACCGCCTTATGCTTGGTTAACCAATCCATACCAAGGATAACATCTAAAACTTGGGCATCTAGAATAATTAAGTTCGCTAGAACTCTACCCGTTAATTATCGCCTTTACCCCAAACATCCAATATTAGATCTTAACTCGATCCCGGGCTTGAACTAGCATCACACACTTGAGATTTTTCATGCTTAAACCATTTTTAGATGCAAAAGCTCGAGAGACAAATGAATGTGAAGCTCCTGAATCAAATAATACTGTTGCAGGTACTGAGTTTACCAAAAACTTACCCAGTACGACGTCTGATGCTTCCTGGGCTCCATCGGCGGTGATGTGGTTGACTCGCCGAATAGTAGCTTGAGGCGCCACTCCCGCCTGTCCCTCCTCGATTCGCTCCGTCATCGGTGCCTTAGCGGTGTCGCTCCAAGGTTGAAACGCATCGGGCGTGATTCCTCCTTTCGGGGACATCTATTAGCATAATGCCCTGACCATTGCAATCAGAGCACCTTCTCGGCGGTGTTCGCCGCACTTCTTGAGCATTGTTACCTTGGGCCAGGCCTGATAACCTTGTCCTGATGGTCGCGGTGCAGGTGTTGCTGGCTTGTTAACAGCTTGTGGTTGGAACCTAGCAAACTGTTGCGGGGTCATCCTCATTCGTAGGTGGTTAGGGCGTCCACCTGGGTTAGTCATCAAGCGTTTGCGATTTTCTCCAAGCTCCTTGCGCTTATCCTCCAGAATCAAAGCCTTGTTTACCAATTCTTGGAAATCTGGAAAAGTGTGGGTAATCAGCCCCACTTGCAGCCCTGAGTTTAGTCCTTTCATGAAGCGGGACTGTCTAGCCTTGTCCGTCGCTACATCTTCAGGAGCATAGCGTGCTAATCGTGTGAATTTGTTCAAGTAATCACCACCGTTGGCCTCCTTGCTTAAGCGCCAAATTCTTCCTTTTCAGTCCATCATTCCTCCGCACGTGGTAATCGCGAAAGGCCGTTGCGAACTCTTCCCACGTGATTTCCATGGGTGCCTCATGAGTAGCACAAGAGTTCTCCCACCATTCTCGCACTGCTCCTCTAGCCGATGGGATGCGTAAAGAACCCTCTCATGCCCTTCACATTGTGTGATGTACAACTTCCTCTCAATGGTTCTCACCAATCATCCGCTTCCAAGGGGTTGACGTTGTTCGAGAATGTTGGCGGTCGGGTCCTCATGAAGTCCGACAACTTGGAGTAAGGACGAGGCCCGCCATTGTTGTTCTCGCTTCAATGGGGTTGTTGATCGCAGCCATATTGGTCATCTGCGCATCATAGTGCGCATCAACCGAGTTTGCGCAATGAGAAAAGCTCCCAAGTTCTCATATCCACCGGCGGTGCTTGCTGCGTGGTACTCCTTCATTGGGATTGTTGCTCGAGCGTAGACCACTTCCCCAAGCCCCATTGTTGTCGCGAGTGTTCACCATCCGCTTGATTGCTTCTTGGGTTAGGAAAGATAGATGTAGCATAGATAAGATGCAAGAATTTCTAAGGCGGAAACAGTTAAACCCAACTTAAATAATCTTTATTATTATTACTTGGTATGGTTGCTTACAATGCCTAAGGGCTTTGCAACACATACTGCACACTCAAAGAAACAATTAAGAACCAACTAAACATGCAACTTTAACGCCTACTAAAAGGGTAAAGGCTAACTTAAAACGCGACTCAACACTCGAGTCTCAACACAACTCTAAGATCGACTTCACTCATCCACCACCTGGCCGAGACCGATCCGGCATACATCGTGGGTGGGCTGGCATGGTGCGAACCTATCCTCGTGACCCTCTGCTGGCTCCTCGTGCTCCCACTCACGCTCTTCCGGTCTTCTTCTTCTTCTTCTTGGCGACCTCATCCGGCTCTGGACGACTTGGTCCGCTATTTCTCGGCTACACCGCAAGGCCTCCTCCACCGCCGATGACTCGCCGCCGCGCGTCGCGGGTCTTTTGAAGCTCCCGCTCGCCACTCTCAACGCCTCACACTGCTCTCCGCCTTGCGCAGTGTCCTCAAGTGATCCTCCGGCGGTGGCGAACTCAAGAAGGTGTACCGCAGAGCACACTCTCCTTCCACGATCCGCCGACGCCGCACGCCGCGCCGTCGGGTGAAGTCGAAATACGGTGTTGCGGCTCGAGGCGTAGTCGTGGCGCATCCGTCGTAGAGCAAGTCTAGCGCCTCTGAACTCCACCTCGTAAGTGAACCTCGGGCGGTGATGTGGATCGGTCGTGGTCTCGCCGCACTCTCGAGCGAAGATGATCACCTGCGTAAGAACCCCGATGCACACCGCTGACGCCCAGCTTGCTTCCTCGGTAGAGCGGACGATCAAAGCCTCCAATCACTTGAAGAACTCTCCACGGCTCCATGGCATAGCCACCTGCCTTGACTCAAGGATCGAAGATCGGCATCTATTCAAAACAAAATTTTGAATAAGATCTCCACTCAAACGGCAACGAAAAGAAGGTAATTTAGCAAGGATGAGAGTAGGAGGATGAGATAAGCCAAGAGTTTCATATTAGTCAATTTTACTGTTTTCTTTAGAAAATAATTTTGGACACTCCTAAGAGATACCAACTACCTAGGCCAAGACCTATAGTCGGATGGCTCGATACCACCTCTGTCGGGACCCGAATTTGCAAATCCGACCCTCTGTGTATACCGCACTAGTCCAGATCACGCTAGTGCACACAGCTCAACATAGATGCTATCATAGTCACACACAAATAAATATAGCATAAACTTCATTAATTAATAATAACTGTTGTCTTACATGAATAATGCCTCACAGGGCTTAAAAGAGTATCAATGAGAAGCAATGAAATAGAATAAACGCAGTGGCGCTCGATTCGCCACGCAACCGACGAGGCTCGGACCTAAGCATTCGTGATCCAAATAATCCTCATCCATGATCATGAGATTCTTCCTCTTCTCGAGTTGTTGTTGATGGGGTGAGTACATAAAGCACTCAACAAGTTGTGCAAAATAATGCAAGTCTAATATTCTATATGTTTGGCTTAATCCAAAGGAATGGCTAGTAAGGGTATTTTTGCAATAAAGCAACATTTAACAAGAATACAATAAATAGATTGGAAAGCAAGAAAACAAATACAAGAATTAATAAATTCAAGATTTCAAATACACCAAGTTTCCAATCCTAAATTAATTTTCCACTTTCCATGGCACCTTGCCATCCCAACAAGTTTTTGTTTAACAAAAGTCTAACCCTTAATCTGTAATTCCGAGCATTGCCCAATACCGTGAGCACGGCTATTCGAATAGATTGTACACTCGCAGAGGTTATGCACTTTACCCACACGATACAACCAAACACCACCAAGGCGAGTGATCATAACAAAGCCTTTACAATGCTACACCTAGACCCAAGATCGCCGCTAAGGTTTCAACATCAAGGGTTAAACCACCACAACAGGCCCCCTCTTGCGCCATGTGAGTTAAACCGTAACCGGGACTCACTATTCACCACGACAAGATCAAATCTAGGTTTCACAAATTATTCACTAGGTGTCCCATTCCGCATATGTGGTTGCAAGAGAGACTCAGTCAAAGGCTTGCAAGGTTAAGTCCTTAAGGTGATTAAGGCAAGACTTCCACATACCCCGCCAAACTCGCCCACCTTGGCACACCGCCTTGCCACTTGCCTCAATCTAAAATCATTACCACCCCGCTTGATTACCAAGCACCACATGCCATCAACATTTCAATCCCGATGTGTGACCTCCTCGCCACGACAACTTGATATCATTGTGTGACAACACATGACACACCAATTCATAAACATTGTTCCATATTCCATTAGTCAAGATTAAGTATCGACATTCTGACACATGTGATGACGTGGCATGGCTAAGCAATCTATGACGATCTAACTAGCCCATGTTGATTATCAACTATAATTCCACATCCTAGGGTGACAAATAGATCATGGCATATAATTGACAAGGTATGGTTTAATTCAAATAGGCATATTATCTAATTCCTGAGTTAATTGAAATCATTTATACACATAAAATATCATGCATAAAGTTTAAAAGACAAAATAGTAATTTGGTGAAAATTAGGTGCAACATGATCAAAGCACAACTTGCCTTGGAGTAGGTGCTGGTCTTGATCTGAGCTTGGGTCTTGGGCGACGAATCTTCTTCCTGATCACCGAAAGCGGTTCAACGCCTACGTGAAACGATGCCAAAATAGCAAATAAACACCAAACCAGAGAGCAACCAAACTCCAAAAATAAAATAAAATTCACCAATAAATAGATCTTGATTTTACAAATTTTTAGAAATTTGAAACACTCAAATCCGAGTTAAAATGCAAAAGATATAGCCTTTTGAAGTTTGAATAACATCAAAATACGTAAAATAGAATTTCGATTTTTCGAATTATTTTTCTATTGAAAAGATTTTATTGCGCAACGCCGACGTCAGCCACGACTCGACCAATCAGCGCCGACACGCCGCTCGTCCATGGACTCGGTCCACGTAACCGCCTCGTCCACCGTGGACGCGCCCACGGCGCCTCGCACCACGCGCCCGACACGCGCGCGCAAGATCGATTGGCTGCGACGCCGCGCGTGCCGATGCTCGACACGCGGCGCGCGATCGCGCGACGATCCGACGGCTAACGCTCATCGCACACGCGCGCGATCTCACCCGAACAACCACGATCCAACGGCCACGCTTACCCGAGCCGCTTTCTCGCAGACGGCGACGTGGCTCGATCTGGATGGTCCGCCGAGATCCGACGGCCGTGCGGCTTCGGCACGGCGATGTCGCGGCGGCGCTGAGTTCCCGAGACGAGGACGATGACGACCAGACGGCGCTCGCTCTGCCGGCGACGAAGAGGTAGTCTCGGTGCGGCTCGACGTGGCGAACCCGAATCGAACCCACACGCCGAACGGCGGCTTGACGACGGCGAACGGCGAGAAACGAAGCGGCGGCGCTAGAAAACTACGGCGAGCTCGGGGCTAAACGGCGGTGACTCAACGGCGAAGGCTAGCATCGCGGATGCGCTCGATGAGGAACCTCGGTGTGCGGGCTGCGGCTTTATAGCCTCGGCATGCGCGCTAAAACAAGAACCCTAAATCACGCGGCGGCGACGGCAGCGGCGACGGATTCGAAAACCGAATCGAGACGAAGGTCGATACCGTCCGACGGTAACGAGCGCCGTGATTAGATCCGGCGATACGATCCGATCCGCTCTTTCCAAAATCAACGGGCGAGATCTAAACTTACCAAAACAACGCGAAACGATCCCGACCGCTCGATCTCAATCCAACGGCCGAAGGCGCTAGGGTTTCGCGAAAGGAGACAGCCGTCCGATCTTCATCCAACGGCCACGCGCGAGGCGTGGCGGTGATCGGGCCGCACGTCGATGGGCGCAAGACGCGCATAGTCTCGGGCTTCGCCCAAGATCGCTTCACTCGATTTTCAAAAGCTTTTTGATTTAAAATAATTCCCGAAATTAGATTAATCTACTTTAAGCAATTAAAATATCAGGAAAAATCCCAGAAAATTCTCATAAATACTTTGAGACATTCTGAGCACAAATAAAATATTTTTGGTAAAACTTTATATTAACTTTATCTATATATATTTAGTTTTCACAAAAGGTTCAATATACTTAATTAAATTCAATTCAATTAATTTCTGGAAAAAAAATCCAATAAATTCAGAAAATCACCAAAAAGCATATGAGCGAAATTATAAGCCAAATTTTTGGGATGTTACAGGCCTGAGACATAAGCTGTTATCCATTGCCGTCTTTGTTAGTATTTCGAGGTGAATGTTTAAATTGTTCCAACTTTGTCATTCATGTTTTTAGAGTTTCATGCATCATGGGTGTTAGATATATATTATATAAAAGAATTAAGTCAGTTTTTTGAAAATTAGATAGCTAAAAAGATGAGCTATCATTTCAGTTTTTTGAGCTGCAATTTTCATATTTACATTGGTATTTGCCTACCATTATTGCACCTTCTTATTGTTCAGTGCTTGACATGCTTAACAATTATTTGCATGTTTTGTGCCTTCTTGACTGTTAAAGTAGAGCTTTGTTGTTTTTGTGCCCAAATAAAGTTGAATATGGAATCTGCTCTCTTTCAATTCTATATTATAGAATTTCTCATGTGGAGTGGAGAAAAATTCAACATTTCTTTTTGCTTGTTATGCTAGATCTGGGGAATTAATATAGACAAGTTGTTCTTTATGACACCATTTGGCTTCAAGTTATTTGGATAAGCAGGCCTCGTTTGGAGATTGTGAGTTGAATTACCCTATATGATAGTAATATTTGATGGCCAGATGTTGGTTTGATGACTATCTTAAAAAGCACAAGTGAAGGACCAATGTGTGAACTCGCTCTCTAAATGTGGGCAAAGTATTGAAGTCTTAAAGGTTATATAAACTGAAAGATGGGATAGAGAGGTTCAACACTACGGCTAGTATGACTTCCCTGTATTTAGTTCTAAAAAATGAGATTCAATAGCATTTTCTATTAATATCATGGCAATGCTCTGTACATTTTATTAATAATAGTTTGAACTAAAAATAGCTTAGAAAAGTAAGTTGCCTACCATATGATGGATAAGAATACTCAAATATTTCTATTAATCTTTTTAGATTTCATAGCATTTCGTGAGCACTCCCTTATTTACATCTTCTCGTATAAATACAAATTATCCTTACTTTACAATATGTATTTGATGAGGATTAAGAGCCGGACTTTGTTTTGGGCATGTACCTTTATGAGAAGAAGCCCATAGAAAAAAACAAGGCCCACAATCAGTTACATGGTTACATGCAGTGCAACCTGTGACCACTCAACCATTCAATGTGCACTTATTATATATTCATATATGTTCAAATTTATCTTCTAATTCCCTAGTACGTAAAAATATACTTTCATATAATAAATATACTTAAGGGTCTAATATATATACTACCTTTGTACCCATTAAATAAAAGCAGTCATCAATTGGTAGCCTTCCTTGCTTGATTTCTTTTCTTTCCTATTGAGCCATGAAAACCAGCCTAGATTGCAAGATAGTGTCCCCTTATTTGTCGTCTCAAGGATGTGATGAGCCATCGAAAGGAAAACCTTCTCGAGGTCCAAGATCCGTAAGTAAAAGGCCTACGTATCGATATACCATCACGATGGTTGATCCAAAGGATGGGGCCCCTATCGGTCCCTATCACCTGTCCATCCTAGAGTCGCTGACTGATGAGAACCGCAACAACTTGGTGACAGAAATTCTATCTTCGTTTGAGATCCCAGAAGACTGCATGCGCTCAATGCGACGGTATGCACTGCTAGTGGTAGGAAAGGCGTGGAAGAACTTTAAGAGCACGCTTGTCAAGGAATATATCAATAAGGATAGGACTTCCTTCTCTAAGTATGGGTTCATTGCTGAGGACGTATGGCAAAATTTTGTTGAGGCGAAGACGACGGACGAATTCGTGCATTAAAGTGAAGCCCAAAAGGCCCTACAGGCAAGGAACACCCACCCCACAGACTTGGCACCATTGGGTACGCGGGGAAGAGGGCGCAATGGGAGAGGGAGGGCGAGGAGGCCTCCACACCATTTGCATCTATCGTTGACTAGCGCGTCAGAGACTTGCTTAGAGCGAGGTCAAGTGCCACATCTTCTGGCACCGTCTCCTTTACAAACTCCGCGGACAAGGAAGTTTGCTAACGCCTGGTAAGATATCCGACTACCAATTTTGTACGTAATTAGTCCATAACTTCGTAAGTGAAATAACTTGTCGGGATTTTGCAGGTAGTGTTGAGTACACAATCTTCCGAGGGCACTTTTTGCCATACAGGGAGAAAGATGTACTCTCCACAGCCTTGGAAAACAAGTAACACCCTGGTTGTACGCGAGGAAAAGGGGTTTTTGTTCCCTGGGCAATGGGATTCCCAGACGACTCCGAAGAATACCGGAGTAGGAAGAGAATCAAAGCAAAGTGAGAGGAACGACTGGTACAAAAGATTGAGGAAAGACTAAAAAAAGAATTCAACAATAAGATAAGAAGCTTCGAGGAAAGGCTCAATAATTAGGACTGCAAACAGCCTATGCAAGTTCCAGATGTATGTGCGCAAATCAGCCCCACTACCAAAAAGAGCAGTTGTGCTCCGCCACTCCCACATATGAACATGGCAAATTTCCTGTCTGTGATATCAAGGTACTTATATATATGTCTTGAATGCTCCATACAAATAGCTGTTGGACGTATTAGCTAATTATGTACCGTTATGTAGGTGGCCACGAGGTGCACTCTCCAAGTGAGATTTGCCGATGGCTCCATTCCTCTTCTGACTGCTTGGGGGCTCGTGTATCCGTCCATTGAAGGGGCGCTGGTGCACGGTACATTAGTAGCGCTGAGTTCCACGAAGGTTAATGTGGACGGTGTACATGATAGTTTCAAGACCGTCCCGCTACTGATGTCCCCAAATGACGAGATCGTGACACTGGGGGATGCCATTAGCACTTTCATCCAGTGGCCCAGTAGCGACATCTCCCTGGACGCCCATCCTCCTTCATTGGAGCTACCCCAACTGTCTGAGTCGTTTGCCTCACCTCAGCAGGCCACCAAATCGGCTCCTGTGCCCCCTGCATCGAAGGACTTTCAATGGGACGGTGTCTACTCGTCTCCCGTGAAGACTCCCTATAGCAAAAAGCAATTCAAGGGAAAAGAAAAGTAGATCACGAAGGAATTGGACTATCTGATTGCCCCGCTGGCCTTATTATACCAGCTAGGAGAGCCTTTAGTAATAGGAGAGCGCCTGAGGAGCCTTTCTATAGTTTGCGTTAGATTGCATAATTGGTACCTGGAACAAGCTAAAAAGCTAGTGCAAGACCGCATAATGAGTAACTCGGTAGCTTCACGCCTAAGCATTTGTTCAACGAGTCATCGATGGCTTCTTCGCAGTCGACTTCAAAGACCTGTTTGACGTCTTTAACCTTGACGCCCTTGACGCCACGCTCTTGAGATGCTGGACATTGTAAGTGTGTGCAATCACAGTCTACATTCGTGTAATACCAATAAATGTCATATATATATAACTCATTGCTTTCTTATATATAGATACATGATCCGTGAAGCGAGACAGAACAAACAATCGATGGGTTTCTTGGACCCACAGATAGTCTCCAAGCAAATAATGAACAAAGATTTACAATATGTCGGTGAATACGTCGTACAGGCCTTGGTGGCTCAAAAAGATAAAGAATTCATACTTTTACCCCACAACCCAGGGTAAAGCTGAAGCACAATTTTAAGTTTTTGGTATCCGTTATACACAATAATTCTATATAAACTATGTAATAATGACTCTGGAACTAACCAATTCTATATTTTTAGTGCGACCAGTAGGGAAAGAGAAATAACTGTTGTGGATTTTACGTTTGCCACAACATGCAAGTCCTCGTCAATAATAAAAAGACCAGTCAGGTAATAACTGCGTTGGAAGAGGCCGATCTGATGTGAATTTGAGGATAGCTTTGTGCCTTCTTGCTCAATCAAGTCTTAAATCTAAAAGGCGAATTCCATACTGCCTAACTTCTGGAGTTGTGTTTTTTCTGAATTACCATCTCGTTTAATTTGTCAAACTTGTGCTGTGGATTTATGAATTGTAGTTGTGCATTCAATTAATTGGTTACTAATATTGAGTTCCATTGTTTAATATATTTGAGTTCATTTCTGAAATGGATGTGCCGTACAATATTAATCTATACGTAATCTACTTGCGTTGTGATGTAATCTGAGTTGATTGCTGAAATGGATGTAATGTTTGTATCTGAAATGGATGTAATACTTGTCATCTGAAATGGATGTAATGCTTGTAATCTAAGTTGAGTTAATCTGTAATCTACTTTTTTCAGAGTGCATGGCTAGCATTTCCTGAGGTTAGCCAAAAAACAGAAAAAGGCTTGTCTGTAGGAAGATTTATCACAGACGGTTTTTAATTAGAAATCATCTGTATTGTAATAATGTAACAGATGGTTTCAAACTGAAACCGTCTGTGATATCATAACATCACAAACGGTTTCTAATTAAAAATCGTCTGTGATGTTAGTATATCACAGATGTTCCTAGTTAAAAACCATCTGTGATATCTTTTATCACAGACGGTTCAGAAACCGTCTGTGATGTTAGTATATCACAGACGTTTCTAATTAAAAACCGTCTGTGATATCTTTTATCATAAACGGTTCAGAAATATAACATTACTGAAACATGGTTACAGACGGTTCAAAAAACCGTCTGTAATGACGGTTCGAAAAACCGTCTATAATAACCTTTCCTATAGTAATGTATTTTAGTGAGCGGCAACCACAAGCTGGATACAGAAATGGAGTAAATAGTATACAGATCAAAAGAAGTATCCAATATACATACTCCTTTATCGCACGTACACATACCCCTTTTCCTTACATATAGATACTACTTTTTTTTAGATGATACTACTTTACTAATTTGTACATACATATTTGTTTTCTTTACGTATAGACACTCCCTTTTTATATGTGAACGCGCGTACTCTTTTTTTTTATATGGGTATACGATGATTATTCCCATACCATGGGAATCATCATGATTATGGAGTATATATACATGATTGGAGTATGGAGTGTATTGTTAAGGAACCTCGCTATCGAATAGTCCGGGGTTCCCGAACAGATCTGAATTGGAGAACAGAGAGAGAAAGAGAGACACAAGTTTACGGAGAACGGCGACTGAATTCTTTATTGCTATTCTGATTACTTGTACATAGGGGGACCCCCCTCCTCCTTATATAGTAGTCGCCTAGGGTTTCGGCTAAGGGACCATCGTTGGCTTTCATTGGGCCAAGTGGTTTCCCAACACTCCCCCTTGGGCCATTTGCCGCGATATGCATATGCCTCATTAAAACTCCAGAAAAACCCAGTGGGAAAAATACTTGGAGAAAGAGTACATAGCATACGCTTACTGTGTTGCACGAATTGCCTCGTCAAAACCTTATGCAAGAAAACTTCATGAAAAACTTGCTAAGGGAAAAGAGTACAATTCACCCAAACTTCAACCACTAATCTTCGAGATTCATGTTGGGTACTCAAAATTCATATTCGAGATTTATGTGGGAGTATGTGAAATATCTCCCCCTGAAATCTGCACTTCTCTAAGTCTCATCATCCCAATCCCTTTTACGCACCTTTCAAAGGTAGATGCTGGGAGTGATTTAGTGAACAAATCTGCGAGATTTTCACATGACTTAGTATGCAATATCTTGATCTCGTTCATCTTATGCAATTCGTGAGCATAGAAGAACTTGGGGTTGATATGCTTCGTGAGATTGCTCTTCACATAACCCATCTGTGCTTGGGCAACACAAGCTGCATTATCTTCATAGATGATCGTGGGAGTTTGCTCAATGTTCAAGCCACATGACTTCTGGATGTGGTGAACCATTCTTCGGAGCCATGCACATTCACGAGATGCTTCATACAAAGCAATGATTTCCGAGTGGTTTGTCGACGTCGAGACAAGGGTCTGCTTAGACGACTTCCAGGAAACTGCTGTTCCTCCACATAGGAAAACATAACCAGTTTGTGACTTACCAGTATGCGGGTCTAACAAATACCCAGCATCGGCGTAGCCAACCAAATTCAGTTCATTGTTTCTTTTGAAGAACAAACCGAGATCTTTACTTCCTTGGAGGTAACGGAAGATATCCTTGACCCCTTTCCAATGCCTTTTGGTGGGTTCTGCACTGTATCGGGCTAGCAAATTCACAGCGAACGCAATGTCCGGCCTAATGCTATTCGCAAGGTACATGAGCGCTCCAACTGCACTTAGATATGGGAATTCTGCTCTCAGGACTTCCTCCCCCTCTTCTCTAGGTCTGTATGGGTCTAGGTCTGCTTGAAGTGACCTTCTGACCATTAGAGTCTTTGCAGGATATGCCTTTTCAAAGCCAAATCTTTCCAACACTTTCTGCGTGTAGGTTGATTGATGTACCAAGATTCCTCCTTGGACATGCTCAAGGTGAAAGCCTAAACAAAACTTGGTTTTACCCAAATCCTTCATTTCAAACTCAGACTTCAAGTATGAGCATGCTTCTTCAATTTCTTCATCCGTCCCAATGATGTTCAAGTTATCTACATAGACGGAGATTATACAGAATCCATTAGGGGATCGCTGTATAAACACACATGGACAATCTTCGCTGTTTGTGTAGCCTTTCTTGCAGAGAAAGTCGCTCAAGCAATTGTACCACATTCTTCCTGACTGTTTTAGCCCATACAGTGATTTCTCCAATTTCACACTGTACAGGTTTATATTTGCTCCGTCTTGGTTCGGGATAGGAATACCTTCTGGTACCTTCATGTATATCTCTGAATCCAAGTTTCCATACAAATATGTTGTAACAACATCCATTAGCTTCATTCTCAACTTCAAGTTGACTGCCATTGAGATCAAATATCTAAAGGTAATTCCTCCCATGACCGGAGAATAGGTTTCTTCATAATCAACCCGAGGACGTTGAGTGAAACCTTGAGCTACAAGCCTTGTCTTGTACCTTACAACTTCGTTGTTTTCATTCCTCTTCCGAACAAAGACCCATTTGTGACCTACAGGGTTTATATGGGGAGGTGTGCGGCATACGGGCCCAAACACCTCTCTCTTGTTCAGAGAGACTAACTCTACAGTGATTGCCTTCTTCCATTCTTCCCAATCTAGCCTTTTCTTGCACTCTGCGAGAGATGCAGGCTCGGGATCATGATCAATGATCGAGGCAATCTTCTTTGCAAAGTATGCATCAACGCTGGTCGTTACTCTATTCGTGATTCTCCTATTATTACAAAGTTTATGGCCATTTCTTCATGGGGTGCTTCATGCACTTCTACTTGCTCTTCGCCGCTATTCCCTATCGCAGAGCAAGTTCCTTTAGCTTTCATCGCCTATGTGTGCGCACACATTATTTCCAAATGACTTCTGCAGTGGAAGATTTAAGTCCGAATTGCCTTTTCCGTTGGCTTCTTTCCAGTGCAGTCTCAAGCGCTCCCCTTCTTTTCTTGGGGTATTTTCGTGATTGGTTGTGGTAAGTCCTCTCGCCCAGTTTTCTCCGGACGTCTCTGGGTACTTTGGGTTTGAGGAGCCAAATTTCCTGTTCTTTTTCTTTGAGGCCTCTAAACAGGATGAGGGATACCTTCTATTTTCTTTGGTATTTCCACCCTCTCTGGTGCGTTTCTTGTGGGTACATGCGACTTAACCACGCCCTTCAGATCACAAAAATGATCAGACAATTCATTTGCTAAATTCTGCAAATCAATTATCTTCTGGACTTCTTGATTTGCTTCATTAGTGCGGGGGTCATGCGCGGGGATCCCAGTGGAATGCCATGTGATTTCCCGGCATTTTTCATCCAAAGGTTGATTTCCTCCCCCTAATGACGGGAAACGATCCTCGTCAAATATGCAATCAGCGAATCGGGCTGTATGCAAGACTCCAGTCATAGGTTCTAAATACCTGATTATGGATTCACTTTCATAACCAACGTATATCCCAGACTTGCGGAGAGGGCCCATTGCAGTCCGATGAGGGGGTGGTATAGGAACATATACCATACACCCAAATTTCCTGAGATGGGAGATTTTCGGGATGATCTCGTGCACAAGCTGCAAACGAGAATGGATGTTGTAGGCCGAAGGTCTGAAATTGATGAGAGTTGCTGCGTGCAGGGCTGCGTGTCCCCAATAAGTGTTGGGCAGGTTACAACTCTGCAAAAGCGGTCTGACAATGAATTTAATTTTCTTTATGAGTGCTTCAGCTAGTCCATTTTGCGTATGGACGTGCGGTACAGAGTGCTCAACTGCTATCCCTGTTGCAGTGCAATAATCATCAAATGCCTTTGAAGTAAATTCGTCGGCATTGTCCATTCTGATGGACTTCACACAATGATCAGGGAAAGCACTCTTAATTCTTATGATATGCGAGATCAGCTTTGTAAAAGCATGGTTTCTTGTTGACAACAAGCATATATGCGACCATTTCGAGAAAGCATCGATGAGCACCATAAAATATCGAAACGGCCCTAACAAGGGCTGAATCGGGCCACAAATATCCCCGGGATGCGTTCCAGGAATGCAGCGATTTCAGTTTGCACTTTCATGACAGAGGGTCTAGTTATTAATTTCCCGGTGGCACATGTAGGGCACACGAAATCTTCATGCTTCGGGAAATTCTTAATGAAGGACCGAGATGGCGAACAGAGGGGGGTGAATGATCGCAAATAAATTTTCTCCCAAAATACTCCAACAAAAACCTCGACAAGATCGGTCAAAGGAAATCGTGAAAAACCCGAAAAACTAGACAACTATGTGTACTCCAAGCTTGCATGGATAAGTACCATAAAAAACTAGACAACTATGTGTACCCCAAGCCGTATGCGACCATCTCAAGATGAACTCTTAAGAGGACGGTCTAGGTCAAACACGATGTATTCCAAGTTCATCCCAAGTGCAATGGGAAGCGGTCTTGTGAATGCAAGGTGTTGAGTCGTATGTGCACAAAAAGAGTCAATTTTGTTTAATTTTTATTTTTAGCACAATGATTTATGAGTAATTGAAGGACTCTAGCATGGATCAAACTAGTTTCATCCAAGTTGCTATAGGGACTCTAGAGAACTTCAAAATTTCTCAAATTATGGCACAAACCTCTAGAGAAGAAACCTAGCAAGTAAAAGCAACAAGTTTCATCAAGTTTTTCATTTAAGGCTTATTTTATTTTTTTTAGCTTAGCAAGTTAAATGAACTTGGACATATCTAAGCTAGTGATTTCCTCCATATGATGTAGCATGGTGTATAGCATGAAGAAGAAATCAATTGCATAATAGACAAAGCTCATTAAACAGGAAATGCAGTCTATATGCAATGCACGAACAGATTCCCAAACTCCCCCTCAACAAATGAATCAATTTTAAGCTCAAATCTTGTTAAAGTTGAGTTATTATCAAGATTAGGCATAAAGAAAATACGAATGAACTCAATAATAAGCAGAAAAACAGAATGAGGAGAAGAAGTCGAGAAACTGCAAAACTGGATGGCTATTGAGCATAGATAAGATAGAAGAGACTCACTACGACTCAGACTCGCTCTTATCTTCCCCGAAGACTGACATAGGGAAGCTGACTCTAGATCCCAACTAAGGAGTGCACACGCACCACGTCTACCTGGAGGCCCAATACCGCTAGACTTATAAGACTGTGAGGGAACTCAACCTAGAGAGAAGAGAGAACAGCTAATCACGCATGATAGCAACCTAAATCACAAGATAAGAGGTCCATGCAAGGCATGCCAGAAGTCTAAGTGAGTGAACTCAACTCAAGAAAACAAGCCCAAAGTCACCCAGAAGAAGCACAAAGAAAAGAAAAGTTGGAAGAAAACATATAATACATAATATACAAACCAGCTCCCCCTCACGAAAGGCCGTAAGGGCTCACGACTCCAAGCTCACTCCTCAAGGCAACAAATCTGGAGCTATCCAAAGGCTTGGTGAAGATATCGGCTAACTGAAGGTCACTCTCTATGAACTGAAGCGCGATATCTCCCTTCTCCACATGGTCTCTAAGGAAGTGATATATAATATCAACGTGTTTGGTCCGGGAATGCTGCACTGGGTTTTTAGCAATGCAAATAGCAGAAGTGTTGTCACAGAAAAGTGGCACACTCTGTATATCTAACCCAAAGTCCCGCAAGGTCGATCCCATCTAGAGAACACAGCTCAACAATCGGTCAGAAGAACATACTCGGCCTCAGCAGTGGACTGTGCAACTCCGGACTGCTTCCTAAATGACCAAGAAACAAGAGAAGTGCCAATGAATTGGCAAGTGCCAGAAGTGCTCTTCCTATCTATCCTACAGCCAGCAAAGTTGGCATCGGAAAAAGCTCTAAGAGATAGACAAGAAGAAGAAGAGTACCAAATACCATAATCAGTGGTAGCACGAAGGTACCTGAAGATGCGCTTGACCGTCTGGCGGTGAGAGGCACGAGGAGAAGCTTGAAATCGAGCGCACATACACACAGCAAAGTGTATGTCCAACCTCGATGCAGTGAGATATAGAAGAGAGCTAATCATGCTCCAGAATTCCTTCTGATCAGCACACTCACCATCCAAAGTAGGAATTCTTGAACTTCGTGCCATTATCACTGCGTATAGCTCGTAATGCACTTGGGAGCTCAATAGATAACCTACTGATCAAACCCCTGAAGTGAGAAAAAGTCTCATCCTTCGAGGACATGAAAAACACCCAAGAGTACCTTGAAAAATCATCAACAATGACAAGAACATACCACTTCCCACCCACTGACTGCACTCTAGCTGGACCAACAGTGTCCATATGTAAAAGCTGTCCTAGTGCATTAGTCATCACAACAGTGACTGGGGGATGAGAAGCAACAACCATCTTGCCATGTCGGCAGGGAGAGCAAACTAAGTCTTTGACCATTTTGAGTTTGGGCAAACCACGAATGAGATTGTGGCTGCTAACTCGGTTCAAATGATCAAATCCAATGTGACCAAGTCTCCTATGCCAGAAGGAGAGATCACGGGACTCAGAAGCAATCAAATACCGAAGAGAGTCTCCAAAAGAAATAGAAAAATCAGCACAGAAGACCCTCCCAAATCTAGAAATCCCGCAAACTAACCCTCCTGATGAATCGAGGATTCTACAAGTATTACTCTTGAAGCTTACCTCGAAAGAGTCATCGATAAGCTGAGAAACAGAGAGCAGATTGTATTGCAGCTTACTTACTAAGGCAACATCTTTAAGAATGAAATTTTGGTTAATGCAGATGGTACCTTTAGCAATGACTCTACCTGAAGAAGCATCCCCGAAAGTGATCAACTCATCACCCGGGGCTCGGACTAGGGAAGAGAACCATCGAGAATCTCCGGTCATATGACGAGAACAACCGGAGTTGACAATCCAAACATCTCCCTTCCCCATCCGACGAACCTGATCAAGACATAAGAGAGAAAGATGACTCGATACTGGGATAGAGTGAAGACTTGGGAACCCAATACTGAACCACACGGCGCCTCAGAGTACTAGCCACATAAGAAGACTGGACTCGAGTGTCTCTCTGCCATTTAACCTTAACATGATCAGTAGCAACTCTAGTAAATGATCTAGGAGCTGGAACTGGGTTAGCCCGCCGTGGTGCAAAAGCTAGACCATCCCAGTGAGGCTTCCTAAATCTCCTACCAGAAAACACCTCACGCCGCTGATATCTACCTCGATGGGAAAAATGAGGAATATCAAAAGGACGGCTGAAAGACTGACTACGAACAGCTCCAAGACTAAAACTCGAAGAACCAGCATGAAAACAGAGTCCTGGACGCTGCCTAAAAATAGGCGACTCTATAACCTGTCTAGAAGCAGTGTGTACCTTAGAAGCACTCAAAGTCTGGGGATGACCCTGAATACCCCTAAGAGCAGCAACACGCTCACGCCGAGTGATCTTGGCGCGCCTGAAGTAGAAATCTACTAGGTGACCATCCTTCTTACAGAAGGTGCATGTGTACATCGCCTTGCTAGAGACAGAAGCAACAGGAGTAACACCCTTCTGGTCAGAAGTCCTATGGACAACCCTAGCAGACCTAAACACGGTGGTGCTCACTCTGGGAGCTACCACAATCTCACCACTATTGGAGCCGCGCACAATGGTGGGAGGATGCGCCCGAGCGTGCTCCAAGGGATCAAATCCTAGACCTTGATTGAATCTACTAATCTTGGATTGGTCTAGAATAAGATTGAGCTTCTTCTTGCCTCCAACAAACTTCTCGAGAGTCCTCATAAGATACTGGCAATCTCGAAAGAAAGAGGCACAAGAAGAACAGGGGGAAGAAGAAGAAGAACCAGAAAGATGAGCTCTCTCAGCACATGCATTTTTCTCCCTCAGCACGGCTGCCTCAATCTTGAGGGCCTCACAAGAAACGCAAGACGCATTTCTAATTCTATGGGCTTGGTCTTCTAATTTCTTCCTAAGCTCCACATGGATTTTATCCAAGTCCCCCTCAATCATAGAACATCGCAAGCAACTTTCTTGTGACTTATCTAGTAAGTCCTTAGCAAGATTAGCACACTTGATATTTAAGGATTCATTGTCAAGTTTTAGTTGCCTACAGCCCTCACATGAGCTGACTGGGTCCTTAGAAGCATGCATTTCAAGTTCATCGTTTCTAGAAGAAAGGTTCCTAAGGTGATCGCTCATGGCATCAATTTCGGCAAGCAATTTAGGGCAATTAGAGCATGATAGAGTGGAGTGAGCATGAAAAAAACTAGCCTCAACAGGAATAGCATCAACAGAACTAGTGCTAGCATTCTTCAACCTAAGACTATCAAGTTCAGCAAGCACACTATCATGTATGGTCCTTAGGTTCTCCAACTCCACAAGAACGAAGATCACAGAGAACACGGTCATCGGTGGCTCGGGAGGAGAAGATCTAAGTGAAGCTAACTCCGAGTCAAGGTACCTACTTCCTTCTCTAACTCGTAACACCTCGACCTAGCCTTAGCATGAAACTTGCCTAATTTACGAATAACGATTTAACTCGTCGTAGGTGGGTACCTCATCCGTGTGTCATTTGTCTGTAGTCGCTGATGCCGTTGGTGTCGGCCATGAAGCACATGCCGGAGAAGTCGTCGCCGCCCTTCTTCTCTTGCGGTTCATCCTCGTCCTCGTCGCTCCATGTCTCCGTGTCGGAGAGGTTGATGTCGTCAAGCGCGGTGAGGACGCGGTGGAAGAGCTTCTTGTTCTTAGAGAAGTTGCGGTACTTCTTCTCACGCGTCGGCTCACGAACTGGAGGCTTCCTGTTGCGGTTCTTGTCAATGTAGTCGTTCTTTGCCGAACCGCCGGCATCATTCTTAGCCTTCTCCAGTTTGGGGCAATTAGCCCGAATGTGGTTGGGGCCACCACACTCGAAGCATGTGATCATGCCACCTCTCTTTCTCTCTCTCACCCTCTTGTATGCATGAGAAAACTTGCGAGCGAGAAGAGCAAGCTCATTTTCTGGAAATTTTTCTAGTTGGTCATCGCTTAGCTCACAAAGGGCGGAAAGAGAGAAACCAATAGAAGGATCAGAAGAAGAAGATCCAATGGGATCGGTGACCAAAGCCATCGACTTAGATTTTGTCTTCCGAGAGACGACATCGATCTCATGAGTCTTGAAGCGGGAATAAAGCCCGTCAAGAGTCAGAGTCGATAAGTCGGTGGTGTCCTTGATGGTGGTCACCTTCATCTCCCAAACCCGAAGGTCGAGTGCGGTTAAGAAATGCCGAGCATTGTCCGAATCAGGGTATATGCAGCCAACTGCTCGGAGGTCGCTCAAAATCTTTGTAAACCGACCAAAACACTCGTCGAGACTCTCACCAGCGCGTTGATCAAACTTGTTGTACTCGCGCTTAAACTGGTCCTGCCTTACAGTCTTGATTTGAGTAGAGCCCTCATGGTAAACATCGAGGGTTACCCAAATCTCGTGAGCGGAGCGAAGGTGAGAAATCCTATCATACTCACCGCAGCTAAGACCCTGTATGAGAATGTTCCTTGCCTTAGCATTCGCCTCAACGTCAACCGTATTGATGGCCGTGACATTTTCATCAGCAGGAACCTCATACGGGAGTTTCACCTTCTGCCATATCAGGTAGCCCTAGACAGTGATGTATGAATCCATTCGGGACTTCCAAAAAGGAAAATCAATTCTATTAAAGATGGGAGGCTTGGTGGAATATTTGTCCGTCGCCATGGCTCTTGAGACCGGTCAAGATCTAGAAAGAGCAGAACCGGCTCTGATACCAATTGAAGGACCGAGATGGCGAACAGAGGGGGGGTGAATGGTCGCAAATAAATTTTCCCCCAAAATACTCCAACAAAAACCTCGACAAGATCGCTCAAAGGAAATCTGAAAAACCCGAAAAACTAGACAACTATGTGTACCCCAAGCTTGCATGGATAAGTACCATAAAATATGTGGGGATTTTTGAGTCACAATCTTGGTTGTCTAGTGTCCAAGATAAAGAGGAATCAATCCAACTCTTGCTTTTAGAAAGAACATCAATTCAAATCACAAAAGTCACTTTTAGAAAAGCAAAAGCAGAATTTCCAGAACTTTTCCTCAATTTGAACAGGAGGTTGGTGGGTTTCTGCAGCTCAAAAGATTTTGACAATTTTTATCCCTATGAGCATCAGAGTTGTGAAGAAACCACCAAATTTCTCCTCAAAAAGCCTTACAAAAAAAATAGGAAAAATCGAAGAACACAGTCAGTAAAGAACTTCGAGCAAAAAGTTTGGGGCTTGGTTTTCACCTCATGGCGCCCAAACGATGCATCAAGTGAACTCCAAAATTTTTATGCAAGTGTATATCAGAGTCCCGCACATCATCCAATAAGAATCACTTAAAAAGTATTTTTCTATATTTTTATAAAAATCAAATACTAAATGCTACGCAAAGAACAAGTTCTGAACAAAGTTGGAACTTGAAAAAAAGATGTTCTCTACTCAATCCAAGAGTGCAAAAGAGATGTAAAACCATATGAACACACTCAAAACATCCAAGATCAGCAGCATTTAGAAAGAGAGGAGGCAAATCCAAATTGCGTGAAAGTAAATTGCGAGAATGTAATTGCGGGAAAGTAAATACTGAATTTAAATTGCGTAAAGTAAAGACATAATGTAAATACGCAAAATAAATTCAGAGATGGATGGATAAAACTTTCATTTCTGAAAGCAGAGGTTACAAAACCTCACAAACCTCAAAACCTTCAAGGGGAGGAGGCTACCCCTCCACCCCTATTTATACTACTCTTGGGCCACCTACCACCCTTGAATGAGTCCCTCAACCCTAGAGCACTCATCTAAGGGCTAGGATTAACCCACACTCACATTCATGCAAGGGCTAACCCAAAACCCATACACATACCGGGTTTTCTTGCACGGTTTTCAAAGCATACTACCTAGACCCGCTAACCTATCAACTAGACCTCAATCCGACGACCCTCATTGATCCACGCGGTATCTAGCTAGCATCATCTCCTTTCCTTGTCTTCTTGACTTGCTCGGACTCCGTCTTCGATCATCTTCCGACAATCTCCCAACTGTCTGGACCTCCGACGCTCCTCGCCTAGTCTCGGTCATCCTCCGCCTCACCATGACCTAGCACCGTCGTCCTGCAACCATCAAAAACAAGGAAAAACCTTTCACATAGCAATGTCCACAATGATATGCAATAAACCATCCAACTCATCACTACCGCGCCCATACAGCCGGTACTGCCACTCCTGGCAGAGACAACTCAAATTGCTTCATTTTGAAAATCAATCCAAATCAAACTTAAACTTGAGCACTCCTTGCTCAAATAAAGTCAAATACTCATCACAAACTTGGATGGACCTCCACATGGTCCTTCACTTAACATTGATGCCATGACCTTGTGAGTTATTCACTATATTTCTTATCATTCTAAGACCAGGATGACCTAATCTGCCATGCCATAAAGAAAATAACTCAGAGCTTCTAAAGATAGTCTTCAAGAAAGTATACACTTCGGGTGCATGAATATTCGTGTAGTACAACCCAGATTCATATGAGAGATATTTTTCTAATACCATTTTTCCACATACCGTGTGCTTCACAATGCACAAGTATTCTTTGCCATTTTCTTCATTGGTTTCTATGTGAAAACCATTGGCGCGGATGTCTTTGAAACTTAAGAGAGTGCGCGTTGATTCAGGGTACAAAATGGCTTCTTCAATTACCAGAATTGTACCCATTAGCAATATAATTGTGGCTCTTCCAGAGCCTATTATATAGGAATCGCTTCCTGCGATCGTAGTAATCTTTTCAGCGTTCTTCGTGATCGACTGAAAGTATTTAGACTCTCTTAAGATGGTATTTGTTGTGCAACTATCAACAATGAATATCTCTTCCATTTGAGCGCTACACGATTTCTAAAGAAAAGAAATATAATTCTAATCAGATAGAGGCAAAATAATCCAAACATTGCTTGCAAATTAAAGAATACTGGAATAAAGAATAAATTGCATATTTACTCATGAGAGAAGTATGCTCTTCTAGAGCTTACAATTCATTATTCAAAAGAATTTGCTAACAACCATAAACTAAAAAAATGCGATTCACGATGCTGGATATCTGCATGATTTCAAAATTCCGACATTAGATTACTGCGTGTAATCTAATAGAAAATGGTTGCAAAAACATAAAATGCAGAAAATAAATTTCCATGCATTGCAGTATACAAAATAAAACAATGAATTCAAAATTCATACAGAATATTCATAAATGCAGAGAATAAAGCTACAAAAATTAAAAAAGAGCCAGAATATTTTCTGGAATTTTTCTAGCAATTTTTCAAAATTTTCTGCTATTATTTTTTTTCTCTTTCCTTTTCTTTTTCTTCCCGGCGAAACGACTGTCTGGGGCGCGCCCCTTTCCTTCGGCCGAAGGCTGTTGGGCCGCATACGCCTCATGAGCCATAAAGCCCGGCCGATGGCTAGGGTTTCCAACCCTAGTCGCCAGTGCTCCTTCGCGCCGCCCCGCCTGCCCACGCCGCGCCTCCCTACTCGCGCCGCGCCGCCCGCGCATCGCACCGTTTCCCCTTTCGCTCCTCACGTCGCCCGCCTTCCTCTTCCCACAGCTTCGAGCGCAGAGAAGATAAAGAGACGGCGGTGGCGGCGACTTCGAGCCGAGGAGCGGTGGCGACGCTTCGGGCGCTGCGGAGTCGAGGCGGCTGTTGACGGGGCGTCGGATGCTTCGTGCGTGGGCCGTCGGCGACGCTTCGTGCGTGGAAGCCGAGGCGCGGCGACGGTGGCTTCGAGCGAGGCGAGCGGCGGTGGAGGCCGGCCCGGTGGCGCATCGGAGGCCGCCGGCGGCCGCTGCCGCGCGGGCCGTCGGCGACGTTCGTGCGTGGAAGCCGAGGAAGCGGCGATGGTGGCCGGCCGAGGCCGAGTGGCACGACGCCGCGACGGCTGGGGCGGCGTCGGCGGCTGCGGGTCTAGGCGTCGAGTCGAGGTGTTGCGACGCTTTGGGCGCAGGGTCGCGCGCGGCGGAAGCCGAGGCGTCGCTGCGCGCTTGCGCAGCCGCGGCGAGGACGGCCGGGCCGAGGACGGGTGGCGGTTAGGTGCCGAGCGCCACTGGCGGGCGGCGCCAAGGGCAATGGCGAGCGCCGCGAGCCGAGGATGGCGCGCGCGGCTGCGCGGCCGAGGCGGCGGATGGCGGCGAGCTTGGGCGGGCGGCGGTCTTGCGCGGAGGCCGAGCCGAGGCGGCGGTCTTCGCGCGGCGAGGCTCGAGGCGGTGGCGGCGCTGCGTCGCTGTGTGCATGGGAGCCGAGCGTCGGCGCCGCGTCGTGGGGCCCGAGGTGGCGGCGGCGTTGCGTCTTGGGCCGAGGCGCGCGGCGCTGCGTCTTGAGGGTTCAAAGCGACCAGGCGGTAGCGCGGCTGAGACGGCCGCAAGCCGGAGGTAACGACGTGCTCTGGCGGGCGGAGCGGCGGACGGCGGCCGTGTGTGCGCGCGGCGCGCGCGCGACGGCGACGCGGCGGTAGCTGCGGGCCGAGGCCGGCGGCGGTATCTTCGTCGCGGATCGGCTGGCGCGCGGCAACGCCGTCGCAACGCCGGGTGGCTTCGGCCGGCGGCGCCGCTCGCGGAGCGGTAACCGAGGCGGCGGCCGGCGACGCACACGGGGGCTCGGCCAGTAGATGCGGCGGCGTGCGCCGCGCAGTGGCTTCGGGCCATGGCAACGCGGACAGCGAGGCCGGACCGAGCAGCGTCCACGCGGCGCGCGGCGGCGCTTCAAGCGCCGACGGCGGCGGCGGCGGCGGCGCGCGCGCATTGGCCGGGCCATGGCAGCGCGGACGGCGAGGCCGGACCGGGAGGCGTCGCGCGGCGCGGTGGCGGCGCTTCAAGCGCACTGCGGCTTTCTCTTCGTCTCTTTTTTTTCTGGATGAGAAAAAAAAATACTGTAGCTTCGTGCTGAATTGAGTAGCTTCGAGCGATCGCCGTGTAGTTTCGTGCCACGTGACGAATACAGTACAAAATGCGTAGGATAGATGCATGCATAGAATCAAGAGCGATTAGATTCAATCGTCAAATCCCACCTTTTCTCACCTTTTCAATCCGTTCGCCGGTAGAGCTTCGTGCTGATAACGTGTTAAGGAACCTCGCTATCGAATAGTCCGGGGTTCCCGAACAGATCTGAATTGGAGAACAGAGAGAGAAAGAGAGACACAAGTTTAGGCAGAACGGCGACTGAATTCTTTATTGCTATTCTGATTACTTGTACATAGGGGGACCCCTCCTCTTTATATAGTAGTCGTCTAGGGTTTCGGCTAAAGGATTATCATGGGTTTTTATTGGGCCACGTGATTTCCCAACATGTATATGCCATAGGATGTTGCGCGTGACTAGTTGCCGGCTGGACTGGATTCCAAAGTTTCAACGGACATACCGAATGAGGTGGCCTGGATTCCAGATCGCATAGTCATGCATGGGAGGTTCACCGGAAAAAGCGATTCAGTTGGCCTGGATTCCATCGCGATAACCATGGGAGCTTCAACGCAAAAATCGCTTCGGTTGGGCAGGACTTTGATTCATACGAGAGAAACAAATATCTGTGCTGTTCGGATAGTCATTTACTCCCGATTTAATGGATCGGGTGTCACACACATATATATATATATATATATATATATATATATATATATATATATATATATATATATATATATATATATATGCATATACATATACATATAGTACATATATACATATCGTACATATATACATATATATACACACATATACATATACACATACATACATATACATATAAACATGTACATCCATGCATACATATAAACATGAGTATATACGTATATGCGTGTATATATATAAACTCAATCTCATTTGAAATATTTTGAACGAGTTTGGATCACATACTTTGCTGATTTATACATAAAATCAGCACATACCAACAACTAAACTATCATAAAAAGGGAAACTCTAGTTTGAATTTTAGTTTAAACTTGTTCGAACTAGTTAGTAAACTAGTTAAACTCAGCATCCTAAAAATTTCAAAAAATATTGCATGAAAATACATAGAGGAAATACCCGTTTTAGATCATAGTGCCTCATGTAATTGTAGTATATATATATACACACACATATGTATATCTATATAGATATGTATATCTATATACACACACATATGTATATGTGTATGTGTATCTATATATACATATATATGTATATGTATGTATATATATGTGTGTATAGCTATATATATCTATATATATATATGTATATATGTATATATGTATATATATGTGTATATATATATATATGCTATTCTACAGCTGCGTGTAGAATAGCTTATTCTAAGCGCTAGCCAGTATTGCAGTCCGACCGAACCACCACATGGCATTAATTAGCGCAATTGAACCCCTTTCAACCAGTCAGCGTAACGAACTGCTTAGTTGACTAAGCCTATTATACATGGCAAAACCAACTAGTAAATGCATTTCTAGTTTATTCAGGAATCTGTTTTTTCTTTGAGTTAGCCATAACTTTAAAATGAGTTTGATTTTTGCTTTCAAATTTTACATGGTTGTAGAATCTCACATGTCCTAAGTATGGTAATTTTTTGAGATTTTTTTAAAACTTGTACATATATATTTTACAGATTTTACATAATAAAAGTGGTTTACTGTCAAATGAAAACCAAATTACTGATATGTTCAAGATTTTACTATTGAACAGGGAGCTTTACACATGATATAGTAACACCTTAAGTAATAGGCAATAAAATGTTATTTTCTTGATAGTAAAAAACTTATATCCTGATGTTTATCACTTTGTCAATCTCATATTTTTCAAATTCAATTGAGTTTTGATTTTAGATTTTACAGGATTGTAGAAAATCACCTCCCCTATGTATGGTAATTTTTTTAAGAATTTTTCAAATATTTTACTACAGGTCCGACAAATAGAACTAAATTCTTATTCATGAAAACCACATGTACATGTTTTCAAAAATTCTTAAACAATTACCATACATAGGGGATGTGAGATTATACAACCTTGTAAAATTTGAAAACTAAATTCAATATCAGATAAAATATATTAAAAAACAAATTTAGCTAACTAGTGATTTTCACTATTTAGTGCTTTGTCAATTTCATATCTTTCAAATGCAATTAAGTTTTGTCTTCAAATTTTATAGGGCTGAATCTCATCTCCCCTACATAGGGTACCTTTTTAAGAATTTTTCAAAACTTTTACTGTGATTTTCATAGATTTTACACTATAAAGATGCTTTACATAAAATATAGTAACATCTTGAGTAATAGACAATAAAATGTTATTTTCTTGGTAGTAAAAGACAGCATATCATGCTATTTAGCATTTTATCAATTATATATTTTTTAAATACGTTTGAGTTTGGTCTTCAAATTTTATAGGGTTGTAAAAACTCACCTCCCCTACGTGTGGAATTTTTTTAAATTTTTCAATCATTTTACTGTAGGTCACACAAACAAAACTAAATTATTATTCATGAAAATCACATATACAAGTTTTAAAAAATTCTCATACATAGAGGTGAGGTTCTACAACCCTGTAAAATTTGAAGACTATGTTTGTGGACCCCGCTGCACTATATGCTAGTGGTGATGGACCCGAGCACATTACTCTTTAACACTACGATCACTTTTGTACTTTTTTTATTGACGATCGTTGATGATTTTACAAACTCAGACAATAGAGTTTATTACCTTGTAAATTTTTTATGCTACTGTCAGATATGCATGATTTTTCTATCATACTTCTTACCTTATACTATCGTGAAAAAATCGTAACTTTACTAGCCATCAAAATTTTAACCAACTAATAAATACACTCCAATTTTTATCGAGCAATGCATTAATATCTTATTTACTATATTTTACTATAAAACAACAAAACGAAATTACTTTGAATCAGTAACATAGTCAAACCTACTAATAAATATGTTTCATAGTTTGTACATGTATCTGTTTGTTCTTTTTTTCTGTCATAACTTTTTATTCGTAACTCCGATTCATGAACGGTTTTCATCAGTAGATTACTCACGGCGATAAGAACAAAATGATATAAGTCTCGCTCAATAAATTAATTTTCATTTAGCAGTAAAATTTAATTTATGCGAAGTTTATTACCAAAAAATTATGTTGTGCTATTTCGCTCATCGTCGGTAATCTACCGGTGAAATTCTTCTATGAATCGGAGCTATGAATAAAAAGTTATGGCTAAAACCAAGAAAAAACAGATTCATTTATGAACTAGAAAACGTATTTATTAGTTGGTTGGTCACGGATTCCGATACAGTAATAGCTTCATTAGTTCTTTATAGTAAAATTTAGTAAACAAGGTAGTAAACGTCAGTGTAAAATAGTAAAGTCCAATTACTGATCCTACACAGATCAGACATTTTGGCAGTATATTCTATAAAAACTATATGTATAAGTTCTGAAAATTTCTCAAAAAATTACCATACGTAGGGGATGTGAGCTTCTATAGCTCTGTAAAATTTGAATATCAAAATCAGTCGTATTTGAAAGATATAAAATTACAAGCGCTAATCACTGATGGATAGTAAATTTGCCATCTTCATATCATTCAAATGCGACTGAGTTTGGTATTTAAATTTTATAGAACTGTAGAAGCTCACATCCCCTACCTATGGTAATTTTTGAGAATTTTTCAGAACTTCTACAGCCCTGTAGCGTTTCACGTACATTATGAGAGGTTGCTCTGTGATGTAGCGAATTCATTTTTTTTTTTTTTTACCGGTGCGACATCTTAGTCTCAGAAGGTCACCTCCCCTGCTAAGCCCGATGCCTTGACACTACTTGTATATGATACCAATTGCGATCGTAATTCGCTCGTGTGTACAGGATGCCTTGATGTTAAGAGTGTAATCAATTCGAATAAATACTTGTGAACGTTGACGTGAATTTTGACGACTAAGCTACCAGCCTACCACAACAACAGCATAAACATGTTGACGAGTAAGCTGAACAGTGAGGCATCTTACCATGCATGTACCCGTATGCATTTTATTGTTCGTATATACAAATTTTACTATTATGCAGAGAGGCATCGTAAAGGAGAACATCCTGACTTTGCATCCGAGTATATATATCCAACCTGATTATCGTGAGGGCCTTTTCAGTGAGTGTCAACCTGATGGCTCAAAAGCTGTCCATTTCATTCTTGGAATCTCTCCCATCCTGCTCTCTACATTTATGCATACCAGTAGAATCTACATATCACAATTCATAGGATTAAACAATTTGTACTTGTCAATGAACACCGTTATGGGTAATTCTGGTCCTAACCATAAGACTTTTCCTGATCGCATACTTGTGGTAGCTGGGTTGAAGCAACGGTCCAATAGCACTACGCTAATATGCACTAGTCACACGATATCTGTAGCAAGATTTGGATCAGAAACGTAATGTGATACTACGTGAAGGCATAAGTGAACCAAACAGAGAACAGATCAGAACGCGCGCCTTAGCTAGCATGAATTGCTATCAGCTAGATCGATCCTATCCAGCGCTCGACCAAATCAAAACATATCCACACTGCACCTTACTATCGTAGCAGTGAGTAGTAGTACTTGTACATCCAATAATTAATCAACTCTGTACATTCCCTGTAATTCCTACTGTCAAATGAACTTCAATTTACTACCCACACATACATATATATATATATATATATATATGAAAATGATTCCATACTCCTGGGTGTATGTACTCCCATCTTTAGTATACTGTTTAAATGATGTTGTTATACCTCTTTATCCTTTCGAGTATACTCTAATACTGATTATAAGATACTCCAAAGTGAGTTCCATAAAAAAATTTATGAAAGTCCACCATTTATAGCATAATTTGTTTATATATTCATTTTACATATTGAAAAGGGTATGTAGCAAAAAAAATAAAGTGCTATGATGAAATTTTTTCAACCATGTCGCATTGGAGTATATTCGAATTATTATTAGAGTATACCGAAAGTGATAAAGGTGTATAAAGCGTTCATTTAAGTGGTATATTAGAGGTGGGAGTATGTACTCCTGTGAGTACGAAAAAGGATTCATATATATATATACACACACGGTGGCGCTATTCTGCACTCTGGCCGGAGAAGTAAATTCCAAGCGCTGGCCGAAACGTAGTGAGTTAATGCATTGCAAACAACACTAGTAAATGTAGCCTACTAGTAAATCATGAAATATTTTACTACAGAACAACTGATGAATTTACTGCCGAAGCGCATGCAAAGCACATTTGAATCTAATTCGGTATTAAATCACAAATACATTTTACTATAGAACAAAAGATTGAATTACTACCGAATCAGTTACTAGTTCATACATTCGTCAACCCAGCTAGTTAATGCGTATTGTAGTTTGTACATGAATCTGTCTCTTCTTTGTTTTTTTTATATCTTTCAGTTGATATTGATTTTCGTATTAAATTTTACAGTGTTGTATAATCTCTCCTCCCCTATCTATAGTAATTTCTTAAGAAATTTTGAAAACGTGTACTTATGGTTTTCATGAATAAGAATAAAGTTCTATTTGCTACATCTGCAGTACAATATTTGAAAATTTCTCAAAAAATTACCAAAAGTAGGGGAGTTGAGCTTCTACAATCCTGCAAAATTTGAAGACCAAACTCAAATGGATTTGAGAGATATGAAAATAACAAAGTGCCAAACAACAGCATATACTATCTTTTAGTATAAAAAAATAACACTTTACTGTGAAAAATTCTCAAACAATTACCACACGTAGGGGAGTTAATATTCTACAACCTTGAAAATTTTCAAAACCAAACTCAGTGGGATTTGAGAGATATGAAAATAACAAAATAGCGAACAGCAGCATATAATACATTTTACTATCAAGAAAGCTACATTTTACTGCCTCCTATTCAATCTGTTACTACATGCTGTACACAGCAGTCAAATGGTATAAAGTCTATGAAAATCATATGCATAAGTTTTCAAAAAGCCTCAAAAAAATTAACATACGAAGGATACGTGAGCTTCTACAACTCTACAAAATTTAAAGACCAAACTCAATAGCATTTAAAATATATAAAATTGAAAAAGCACTAGACAGTGAAAAATCACTAGTCAACCGAATTTGTCTTTTTCATATCCTTCAGCTGGTATTTGATTTTGATTTTCAAAATTTTCAGGGTTGTATAATCTCACCTACCATATCTGTAGTAATTTTTTTAGAATTTTTGAAAATGTGTACCATTGGTTTTCATAAATAAAAATTTAGTTCTATTTGTCGAACCCGCAGTAAAATATTTGGAAAATTCTCAAAAAGTTACCACACGTAGAGGAGTTGAGCTTCTACAATCCTACAAAATTTGAAGACCAAAATCAATAGGATTTGAGATATATGAAAATAACAAAGTGCCAAACAGCAGTGTATACTATCTTTTACTATTAAAAAATAACATTTTACCGTGAAAAATTCTCAGAAAATTACCACACGTAGGGGAGGTAATATTCTACAACCCTAGAAAATTTTAAAACCAAAATCAATGGGATTTGAAAGATATGAAAATAAAAAAATACCGAAAAACAGCATATACTACATTTTACTATCAAGAAAGCTGCATTTTACTGCCCCCTACTCAATCTCTTACTACATGGTGTACACAGCAGTTACATGGTATAAAGTCTACGAAAATCATATTTATAAGTTTTCAAAAAATCTCAAAAAAATTACCATACGTAGGATACGTGAGCTTCTACAACTCTACAAAATTTGAAGACCAAACTCAATAGCATTTAAAAGATATGAAATTAAAAAAGCACTAGACAGTGAAACATCACTAGTCAACCGAATTTATCTTTTTCATATCTTTTAGATGGTATTGATTTTGATTTTAAAATTTTTCAGGGTTGTTTAATCTCACCTACCATATCTATAGTAATGTTTTTAGAATTTTTGAAAGTGTGTACCATTGGTTTTCATAAATAAATATTTAGTTCTGTTTGTGGGACCCGTAATAAATTATCTGGAAAATTTTCAAACAATTACCACACGTAGAGGAGTTGAGATTCTACAATCCTGCAAAATTTGAAGACCAAACTCAATAGGATTTGAGAGATATGAAAATAACAAAGTGCTAAACAACAGCATATACTATCTTTTATTATCAAAAAAATTACACTTTACTATGAAAACTTCTCAAAACATTACCACACCTAGGAGAGGTAATATTCTACATCCCTGGAAAATTTTAAAATCAAAATCAATGGGATTTGAGAGATATGAAAATAACAAAATACCGAACAGCATCATATACTACATTTTACTATCAAGAAAGCTGCATTTTACTGCCTCCTACTCAATCTGTTACTACATGTTGTACACAGCAGCCAAATGGTATAAAGTCTACGAAAATCATACTTATAAGTTTTCAAAAAATCTTAAAAAAAATTACCATACGTAGGATAAGCTTCTACAACTCTACAAAATTTGAAGACCAAACTCAATAGCATTTAAAAAATATGAAATTGAAAAAGCACTAGACAGTGAAAAATCACTAGTCAACCGAATTTATTTTTTTCATATCTTTCAGCTGGTATTGATTTTGATTTTCAAATTTTTCAGAGTTGTATAATCTCACCTACCATATCTATAGTATTTTTTTAGAATTTTTTAAAATGTGTACAGTTGGTTTTCATAAATAAATATTTAGTTCTGTTTGTCGGCCCCGTAATAAAATATCTGGAAAATTCTGAAACAATTATCACACATAGAGGAGTTGAGATTCTACCATCCTGCAAAATTTGAAGACCAAACTCAATAGGATTTGAGAGATATGAAAATAACAAAGTGCCAAACAGCAGCGTATACTATCTTTTACTATAAAAAAATAACACTTTACTGTGAAAAATTCTCAAAAAAATTACCACATGTAGGGGAGATAATATTCTACAACCCTAAAAAATTTCAAAACCAAAATCAATGGGATTTGAGAGATATGAAAATAACAAAATACCGAACAGCGGTATATACTACATTTTACTATCAAGAAAGCTACATTTTACTGCCTTCTACTCAATCTGTTACTGCATGCTGTACACAGTAGACAAATGGTATAAAGTCTACGAAAATCATATGTATAAGTTTTCAAAAATCTCAAAAAAATTACCATACGTAGGATACGTGAGCTTCTATAACTCTACAAAATTTGAAGACCAAACTCAATCGCATATAAAAGATATGAAATTGACAAAACACTAGACAGTTAAAAATCACTAGTCAACCGAATTTGTCTTTTTTATATCTTTCAGCTGGTATTGATTTTGATTTTCATATTTTTCCGGGTTGTATAATCTCACCTACCATATCTATAGTAATTGTTTTAAAAAAATTTAAAATGTGTACCATTGGTTTTCATAAATAAATATTTAGTTCTGTTTGTCGGACCAGCAATAAAATAACTGGAAAAATCTCAAAAAATTACCACACGTAGAGGAGTTGAGATTCTACAATCCTGTAAAATTTGAAGACCAAACTCAATAGGATTTGAGAGATATGAAAATAACAATATGCTGAACAGCAGCGTATACTATCTTTTACTATCAAAAAAATAACACTTTACTGTGAAAAGTTCTCAAAAACTTACCACATGTAGGGGAGGTAATATTCTACAACCCTGGAAAATTTCAAAACCAAACTCAATTGGATTTGAGAGATATGAAAATAACAAAGTAACAAACAGCAGCATATACTACCTTTTACTGTCAAGAATGCTGCATTTTACTGCCTCTTACTTAATCTGTTACTACATACTGTACACAGCAGCTATATGGTATAAAATCTACGAAAATAATATGTATAAGTTTTGAAAAAATCTCAAAAAAATACCATACGTAAGGGAGGTGAGATTCTACCATCGTGTAAAATTTGGAATCAGAATTCAATCTCATTTGAAAGTTATGGCTAAAACAAAGAAAGAAAGATTCATATACAAACTAGAAGTAGCATTTATTAGTCATTTGCTGGTTGGTTGCCACGGACTGTTTTGTTGCGCAGGTTGGCTCGGTCGGACTGGATTAAATGGCTAGGGAGTAGAATAGGCTATTTTACACGCAACCAAAGAATAGCGCATGTGTGTGTATATATATATAACTACAACATAGGCTACACAGTCTGCTGAACACTGGTGTGGTAGTAAAATCTATGTATACTGATAATAAAATCTATGTATACGAATAGTAAAATATGATTCATACGGTTTTATTGGCTAGACTTATATCGTTATGTTCCTCTTATCGTCAGTAAGCTACTGGTAAAAACTGTTTGTGAATTGAAGCTGCCAATAAAAAGTTATGGCTAAAAAAAGAAAAAAAAAGATTCATGTACAAATAATAAATGCATTTACTAGTTGCTCTGGCTACATAGGTAATTGGCTTAGTTAACACGCGTCACGCGGGCATACGTATGATGGTTTTTGGGCCGTACGTTTCTGCCTTGTTTTTGCATGATGCTGGGTTACGACCGGCGCGTAAAATAGCTATTCTACGCGCATGCGTAGAATGGCGCCACTGTATATGTATATGTATTACATATTTATATATGTATGTATATATGTGTATATGTATATGTATGTGTATATATATAGGAAGCTGAAATGGGGCACTATGGTGTCTGGGCACTATAATTTCATATGCGTGAATTCAAGCCATATTCGAGTGTATTTTTCAAAAATTTTAGTTTTAGGGTATATACTCATCTATAACAATTCAAATGAAACACATATCTTTGAAAAAATATACTCGAATTCAAAGATTTTGAATGAGTTTGGATCACATGTTTTGATAATTTATATATAAAATCAGCACATACCTACAACCAAACTTTCTTCAAAAAGGGAAACTCTATTTTGAATTTCAGTTCAAACTTGTTTGAACTAGTTAGTAAACTAGTTAAACTCAACATACTATAAATTTTAAAAAATTTCACATAAAAATACATAGAGAAAATATCCTTTTTAAATCATGATGCCCAAGCATCGTGGTGCCCTAAATAATTATACTATATATATATATATATATATATATATATATATATATATATATATATATATATATATATATATATATATATATATATATGTGTGTGTGTATATATATGTATGTATGTATATGTATATGTATATAGACATAAACAAAGTCGCAAATGGGAAGAACACCAACCAAATGACCAAACCATACAATAGTACGTAGGATATGCTGGAAGTAAGAGAATGAGTTTTTTTAATTTCAATAAGAGAACGACATATGATATCTGTGATTCCGTGCAATTATGTTAGGAAAGTTCTGCAGCACAATCGATTTCCATTTTTCTATATCCAAATATGTATTGTCGTCATGAGTGGAGGCCGATCATTGAGTTGAATAATAGTCATGAGAGCTTGTATTTGTGTTGCATCAACAACGGGGTGGTGGCGCAGTTGGCTAGCGCGTAGGTCTCATAGCTGAAAGCGAGTGATCCTGAGGTCGAGAGTTCGAGCCTCTCTCACCCCAAAGCGAGCGATGACGTGATTTGTGCCCAAGTGATTGGTTTGGGTCCATCACAACAGTCTGATCTTACAGACGAAATTAAGCACATCTGAGCTCGTTGTACTTTTTTTTTTCCTGGTCGTGGAGTTTACTAGCTCAAAAAGACTCCCACCAAATCCTTGCCTTTTTCCTCTTTTTTTCTTCTCCTGATAATCTCCTAATTAAGCAAAGTACATGCAGATTATAATAGGCTATTTGTGCCCAAGAGATTGGTTGGGCCCATCACAACCTTCTGATCTTACATATGACATCAAGCACATCTGAGCTCTGAAAAAAAAAATGTAGTCGTGGAACCAGCTCAATCAGTTTCCCACCAATTCCTTGACTTTTTTTCCTCTTTTATTCTCCTAATAATCTACTTCATACGGTCACAAATAGTTATCGTTTTAGATATTAAAACACAGGTTTGACAACTAATTTCTATTATGATATATTTATAAAACCTAATAAAATACAATGTTATAAAATTACTTTTCAAGACAAATCTATACATGTAATTTTCATATATCTAATTTAAATATTTAAAAAGATATTAAACAACTTATTTTGATTGGAGGGAATACTAATAAGGAAAGTACATACAGATTATAAGAGGCTATAAGTGGCAAGACCCCCTCGCGGCAACTACTGGGATTAGTTCGCTGGAACATACCATGCTTCTTGTGACGATAGCAGAAAGCGCAAATTTTGGTCAACATAAAAAGCCTCCTTTGATCTGAAGCATTGTCGGTACACATGAACCTCCACAGCAAAAGGCGGTACACGCCAATTCATGACCGCCGGTGTGTGAACAAGAGACTCAAAATGGTAACCACGAGAATCAATACTTACAATTCCAATGACTCTCGGATCGATTCGAGGGCGCAAATAAGACTAGATTGCATCCAGAAAGGACGGGTAAAGCGAAAGACTAAGCATCAGAGAGTGCAATATATGTTATGTTCTGAAGATTGGACCAAGCAAGGTGAAAAAAAGGAAAGAATAAGCCACTGATGCTTGGGACGCGGTCATCTTGAACTTGGATCCACACAGGCGCCGGCTTTGCTCCAGTTCTCATGCCAAACAGAGAAGCCTGTCACAAGGGCTTCTCGCACCCATGGCCATGGATACCGGCTCCGCTCTGCCGCCTCAGGGGCGGTGAGCCTGCTCCTCTGGCGGGTGTTCTGCTCGGGCCAGGAGGCCAGCTCTTCCTTCACATGAAGCGCAAACACCACAGCTCTGCACATGCCTTCCGGACAGAACTCATCTTGATGCGTCTTGCTCTTGAAATCGTAGAATCCCAGGAGTTGCTTATGCACGGAGAATCGCACATAAGTGTGATGGTAGAACATATGGAAGCAAATAACTGCTGTTTAGCAGGTACGTCAAAGCATGGCTCAGGAGTTAAAAACAGACGAACACATTAATAATCAGCCACACATGCCCAACTAAATCTGCAAGGAATATCTAACCACTCATTGGATATCACAAAGTCCACCTAGATTTGACTAGGATGCAGCCACACATTAAACGATAGATCACCATGCACAGCAATGTTTCCATGTAACCTTATAATTGCACAACTAAAATATTTGAACTGGAGAACCAAGTTAGCTTGGTTGGCAAGGAGCGGCCTTGGCCGCTCAGCCCACCCAGGTTCGAGTCCAAGACTCGCCCGGGTGCTCATTCCCTTCTTAAGTGCAAGGCCAGAGCTCCTGGCAAAAATTCAAAAAAAAATTACCTGGCTTGCATTTCTAAATAAACTTGCTAGAAAAAAAAATCCATTCACAATGCAAAATGCCAAATAAATGGGTATGCTTTGATTTGATATCAGTCAAGGTTTGTAGGTATGACTAGCAGAGTACACAATGATAGCAAGCATGGTTTTTTCTTTGGGTATGACTAGTTTGAGGGTAAACAAATTTAAGGACACCCCTCGTCATGTGTCATCTTCTCTGTCCACGTCCACCTTCCCCCTTCTCTACTCACTTACCCCACATCCTTTCCTCTATAACACAAAAATTTAAAATTAGAAAACTTTAACTTTGAAAATTTTAAGTTGGAAGTTTAACTGTAAAAAAAATTAACTAAAAAAATTTAAATCGAAAAATTTCAAATTAGAAAGTCTCAACACGAAAAAAATTCAAATTACAAAGTTTCAACTCAAAAAATTTTAAATCAGAAAATTTCAAATGAGAAAGTTTCAACTAAGAAAATTTTAAATCAAAAATTCTCATATTAGAAAGTTTCAACTCGAAAATTTTCAAATCAAAAAGTTTGAAATTAGAAAGTTTCAACTCGAAATGTTAACTTAGAAAGTTTCAACTCACAAAATTTCAAATTGAAAAGATTCAACTCTGAAACTTTCGGTTTGAAAAGTTTCGATTAAAAAAACTTTCAGTTCAAAAAGTTTTGATTTAAAATACAACTCGAAAAGTTTCAATTCCGAAAGCTTTGAACTAAAAAACTATTTGTTCGAAAATTTTAAATTAAAAACTTTCGAAAGTGCTTAAAAAATACTTGCTTTCAAAAACTTAGGGGAAAATTTAAATTACAAAAACTATTTTGAGTTTAAGGGGAAAGGAATGGAGGAGGAAAGGGGGATGAAGGGTATATCGCCACATGTCACGATGAGAGAGTCTTTACAGAGGAAGGTTGGTAGGGGAAGGAAGAAGGTGTTGCCACTTATCATAAGGAGAGTGCCTTTGAGGTCTGCATTATGATCTAACAAGTAATGACACAATACACCAATATGCTTATAAAGTATAGGATGACAAGGACAAGGCATCTTTTTTGTCAAATGACACCTAGTTGGCTAGCCCTTAAAGTCAAATTGATCCTAGTTCTTAAACATTCCACATTGCCAACTAAAAAACAAGTGGATGTCAACATCACCAAGCGAGAAGCATCTACCAAAGGAAACGCATAGTAGCAGCTGTGCATTGGAAGTTCGTAGAAAGATCAATACTTAACCTATATTAGCATGATAGTACTCTAGTGTCAATCAAGCTTAATATGTAACTCACCAAAAAAGTTCTAACACAATGGATATTGACTCTGCATGACCAGCTAAGGCTGGAAGTTCTAGAGTCCAGAATAAGTTTAAGGATCCATTTCAGGTAAGTCATGGAAGCAAGTAGTTTCACAGATGGTAGAGTACAAAGTACTTACAAAAACAAGGATGGACAAATAAAATATCATATATAGTAGTATCCATCAAAAACAGTATTGCATGTGTGCCTAAGAAAAGGCAACAATCGAAGGTTTGTCAGGATACACTTTACATTTCATATTTAACATGTAGAACTATATATCTAAAAACATAGGGTAATATTCAAGGCACCTCCTTCGTTTTAAGAGCAAGAAAACCCACAATAATCCTAAATTCTAGAAATTCTCACATTAATCGGAAGAAAAAGAGAAGGATCTCCACCACTTATTTTGGTGGGGCCAGATTATAACGGTACAGATTAATCATATATAACAAATACAATTGTGTTTCAATCATTAGAAATAGAGTTGTATATCAAAGAAAGTATCTCTACCATTTATTTTGGTGGGGCCAGATTATAACGGTGCAGATTAATCATATATAAATAGAGTTATATAACAAATACAATTGTATTTCAATCATTAGAAGTAGAGTTGTATATTAAAGAAATTTGTATCATAATATCTAGACGCGCAACGCGCGGGTAAGTATGCTAGTTTATAATAAACATGTGGTTTGGGGGTATACTAATGGAGTCTTCCAAAAGAAAAAAAAGGGTAAAAATACCAAAGAGACTGTATCTCACCACTAAATCTCCTCGAACTCCAGCTTCTTCGATAGCTTCCCGAGCAGCTGCCTCTTCAACAGTTTCATCATTATCCCATCCTCCCTGCAGCAACAGAATGTATAAAACAAAAGGCCTTATATCAAAATAATGTAAAATATATAAGAGAATGGCAAGCTATATAAATGATGAGTGAGTAAATTTATAACACTAGCCACTGAGCAGTAAATGAAAAATAATGTGATCAGACTTCAGCTATTTGGGCATATGCAAATTACTTGATCAAATGTATTATGTCGTAAATAATACAAAGCGAAAATTCACAGATAATATCATTATCAGAGTGGCACTCAGATATCTTCCAGTTAGACCTGAATCGTTAAATATCCACTCCATGGCACCTGATTTCACAGTATCTACTTTATCAAGCTCTTCTAAAGGATATCAATCATCTTGATCATGCTGTCAGGGTAACACAGTGGTGCTTGGTAACCAATCATTAAATATATCAATCTGGACTAGAAATCAGACATATAATTCAACAAAATAGTGACAAGGATTATAGCCTAAAAAATTTCCTATTGATTATTTTGGTAATTAAAATACACAGAAGATAACATTTACTGATATTTCCATACACCATGTTCTGAAAAACGTGTGAATTCTCTCAAGCAAAGATGTTTACTATGCCAATACCTTTGGAAATAGGAAACCTGGTCCACTCTGGGAGTTGATCATGAGAACTTCAATTAGTTTCTTATGTTCATCATCAGATGTTTCATCTTTATTATCTCTACATCTGAATGGTATGCACCTGCATATACAAGGAAGATGTATCAGACAAATGCATAGAATATCAACATTCTTCAATAGGGTCTTTCACTACGTAACATTCTTAAAAACAAACCAGGTCAGAAAGACACGTGGACAGACAAACTACACTAGCATAAACAATATCACATGATGCTAGTCTCCTGTCCTGAGGTACATTAGGTACATTAAGTCTGATCACGGAAAAACAACATGAAAGATAAGTAGGCATCGATTATGCTTTTTTAAGTTGCAAATGTAGTTGTTTTCTTTTCCTCTCTCCTTTTCTCCTTTATCCTTTTTTGGTGTGGTGTGGGAATATTCATCTGCTGAAGCTGAAGCAACGTTTCCTAATACACTGTACAAGGTGGCGGTTTTGAGTATATAACAGCCGTAGAAAAACTCATGTTTTATTCAACAAAGTTCCGCTTTTCCAGAATGTTTGCTCAAATCACCAACAGGGAAGATGGTGGCAAGTTGCATTCTAACCATTTGAAACAGAGAAGACAACGAATGTTTATATCACCAGCAGGAAGCACTTATGCAGGTAAAACAGCCAGCAGTATTTGGAGCATTGCACCAATAGCCAGCAAACAATGAAGCAACAAAAACAGCAAGGACAAATCAGTTATTCTCCTGGTATCTTTTGTAATATCTTGTCGATGCCAATTATCATTATCTAACAGCACTCATGGGAACCAGAATTCCCTACATTAGCGCAGGGTCATTTCTATGGTCTGATTTCATCTCCCTATGCCATCTGGTCCATCTCACAAACCTATCTATGTCTTTCTGTCACTACTTTTTCCTTGAAATATTCCAACAAAAATGTGCTTCCAACCCCCAACAATGTAAGGCAAAAGGGACACCAGTTCCAAACAACACTTTCGGTAAAGCTCATCGGGACAGGACTCAACATGCTGCATAAAGCTTATGCCCTAACTTACAACTGATCTTGTTGTCCAAACATGGAATAAGGCCTCCACTGGGAACAAATGCCTGGGCAATCCAACGAATCCCTAACCGACGCCCACCACCAATGTTAAATCTCCTAGAAACAATCTGCACCAAGATTCAGAGCCTACTACTTTGACTGGATACACCCAGCCTACCTTGTAAATCACATCAATTTTCAATTTTCACGCACGGGCAGTAAAGAACAAAAAAGTAAAGAAAGAAACGATAAACAGGTCGCCATCATCAGGTGCCACAGAGCTAATTTAATGGCACTCTACTTACTGTCCACTGATTAAGACCACCCTCCCCCATGATTTAGCCACGAATGTTGACCCCACTCCCCTACAGCACCAGCAAGAATCAAAGAACACAGGATAATTGCATCTAATCGCGAACCAGGCCATCCAAATAGTTAAACAACCTAATATACAGCAACAGTAAAAGGCTGGGCAAGAAGGGGGAAAAACCAAGAACATGATGCCTGCTCTGCTTGCCGCATCACCCAATCAATCGAGGAATTCGCACGTACCTATCACTATCATTTCAGTACAGCAGCCAATACCAACCCAATTGCAATAAAGATTATGGACAAAGAAATACTTTTTTGTGGGGGATACAGGAGAGGAGAGGATGTAATGGTTGGGGGCGCCCACCACTATACCGCTGCTGGTGCCGGCCCGTGCGGGCCACCAGATCGCACATACCGCCTGCTCCCCCCTCTTCAATCCAAGCCCAAACGAATCCAATCCAACACGAGCACCACTGCTTCTCCGCGCTCGCAGGCGCGCTCTTGCTCGCTTGTCGCCTTTCGCGGTGTGGTACGCGGTGGTGGAACAGTGGAAGAACGGGAGGGATGGGTGGAGGTCGAGAGGTGTCCTTCCGTCCCTTCCATTTTGTTTTATTTTTCTCTCGAAGTTCTTTTGCTTTTCTTAAAAGTTTTGTTTCTCTTTCCTTCTCGGCATGTTGTCATGTGATTTGTTTGAGAATTCAGTCGCGCCGTTGGGGAATACTGTGCATTATCTACCCACTATACAACTCTTTTTTTTTACGACTTTAGCTCCAATATATGTTTTTACAAAAATAGTCTGCTTCCTCATCGTAGAAGACGCTGAACACATATCCCTGCCTAGGGAGTGTAGTATCTGCTTGGCTCCGTGACAGCAAGCGTGAGTGTCGAAGGATGTGAAGCGCAGAAAGCATCCTCATGGGTTACCCTAGCGCGACAGCGAAATGGCACAGTACTCGTCTGCACGTACGAGCCAACACGCGCTCGCGCCTACCCATGCCCTGCACCTCGTGCCTGTGCTGCCCACTCCTTCACTGACCTGCCTACGCACGCTACCACGCTCACCCGTCGTGTCACGGAGTCGGCTTCGTGTCCCCTGTGTTTGGGGTTTGATTTGAAAAAAAAAATATACGAAGGGTAAGATACACACCGTGTTTGTCCGTGGGTGGCTTCTCTCTTTTTATACAGAAAAGATAATGTCATGGCTATCTTTTCTTTTAATGTCTCGTTATTGCTTAGGTAAAGCATATCGGTTTTGTGTCGCTTGAAAATGGAATGAACGGCCCTAATAATACTAATAGATACATTTGCTAGCATGAACAATATTAGGTCCAGAGCTGTCCGTGTCTCACTATATATAAGCCTTTCTTCGTCCCTCTCTCTACGTTGCTTGTTTTTCTGAGGTATTTTTTTTGCTTTTTTAACATTACGTTTCTCTTTACTTCACAGGAGGTTGTCATCTGATTTTTAGAATTCGATCAAGTTGTTGGTTTTACTACTATCTTTTTATGTCTCGGTACTCTTCTCTTAATAAAGAAAAGACAATGCCAATTTCGTTGGCTCTCTCTTTTAAAGTTGGGTGGCCACTTTTGGTTATTCTTATTAGGAAAGGAATGCGTTTGGCACCCGAGTTGGAGGTACTGGGTCCACAATTTTTCCATCGCGTCTCAAAAAAAAATACATATCTAACATTTTTATTGCCTTAAGAGACATGTACTTAGCTTTATCAGAACACTAGTACTATCATAAGTTTTGAAAATTTATATTATCTTCTAAAAATGTTATAGGAATAATAGTGATGCGTTAGAACTATCTACAAAAAATTTCTAACGTGGTTTAAACTATTTTTCATTCGGTTGAAATTTGTCGGTTAGCCTTTTATCAGGACAGTAACACTGTTAAAATTTTTAAAAATTACTCAGGCTTAATCATGATCTAAAAATTTTTTGAGAGCATTAGTGATGTGTCAGGATCATCCACAAAAATTTTCAAAATTTTCTAACATAGTTTCGACTATTTTTTACTCGGTTGAATTTTGCTGAGATTTAGGCAATTTCGGAAATTTCGTTTCAAAAATTCCGGATTTCAAATTTGCCTTTTGAATTTTGATCGAATTTAGTCCGAAATTATGAGATTTCACCGAAATTTCAGATTTCGCTCACCTCCAACATGTCAACCGAAAACAAAATTTCGAACGTGCATGCGCATCACCTGCTGTGAGGCCTCCTTCCTTTCTTCTTCTCCAATTTGTTTTTTTTTCTAATTCTCTCTTGCTTTTTTTTTAAGAGTTCGGTTCTGCTTTTCTTTTTATCAGGATGCCGTCTGGTTTTAGAATTCGATCTAGTTTGTTTTCATATCGCAACACGTTCTAGTCGCTTTTCTCTTCATGCAGAAAATACCATACCAGTTTGGTTGGCTATAGTTTTATTTTTGACGTTGCTAATGCTGGCTATTCTTACGAGGCAAGGAAACATGTTTTGTTCCATGTACAAAGGCTGTGTGTTACAGCTTGAAAATGGAATAGACAGCTTACCTAATACTAAAAGACAAATGAACTCTCATACATGAACAATGTTATGTCGAGAGGTGTGCATGCACCTCTGTTCCTATTTGCTTCCTTCCCCTCTCTCTCTCTGTTTGCTTCCTAAAGTTCTTTTGCTTTTTAATATTTCTATTTCTCTTTCCTTCTCTGCAAGTTTTTATCTTATTTCAGAATTCAGTCGCGCCGTTGGGTATTACTAGTTTCTTTAGGCTATGTGTTTCTAAGAACGGAACGAGCAGCTTGCAAAATACACTGCTTTAGGAACTCATACCATACTAGTCAAAGGCTTAACTTAATAGCCGAATTAGCCGAGACTACCCTGAAAAGTATGCAAGGAGAAGAATGAATTATGTAGGATACTAGCTACTTAAAGTTGGTCCTGAAAGATTGAATCTTGCTTTGAAGGAAGAAAAGAGGGTGCTTATACAATTAGTGATTGTTATTATAGAGTTAACAGGCGGTGCCTCCACTCGTTCCTCGTTCCGAGGTCTTGTCTTACCTTCCTCGAGTAAACTTCTTCACAAGCCTGGTTTCCGCAAAAATGCCTGGAAATTGAGAAAGTTAAACGATTGAACTCTCTTAATATTAATGGAAATCTGTTTTCCATTATTCCTAATGCGGGAGGACATTGTTATGAATCTGGATGGAAAGCCTTGTCATATACTTCGGGGCTTTCCGCTTGCTTGACCCCTGAGAATACGGCCTCCAGACATGGATTTTGATAATTATCTATTCCGCGGAGATCGGGCTTACTCTATGCCATCTATCTATCCTTCCAAACAACTAGAAATGTCTTCGCGGCGTGTCACGCCGCGTTCGCTATTTTTTCCATGTGCGCTAAAAATTATTTGGTTAGCGCAGATCTGAATCTGCAATGTCTAGGTTGCGATTATTAGCTTGTTTATGTGTAAAGATGCAACAGCATAAGCGAAAAAATAAACGGTTTAGGGAGGCATATTCATGGTGTTTAATTAGAACTGTTGTGCCTTATCTGTTGGAGTACGATGGCGCATGCGGTTGCGTAAACGATATAGGCATGAGATGTAGGTGAGCATGAAACTGGAATTGTATGGAATGCGATGCTGGGATGATTCAAGGGCGGTTTTGCGTGGGCATTCCCTTAGTGCTGTATCGGGACGTATACGCATAGGGAAGTTGTGGTAGCCATAGGCTCTAACAGTTGCTATGTAGTGGCGTGTGCTCCTGCACAAATAGGAAACAGATAGAGCAAGCATTAATAGAAAATGGATTAGGTATAGGTGAAGCAGCAGATAGCACAACAAGAGTTTGCTACATAGGGCTAGCATGTGTATTCATCAGCATAGTGGGGTAGGTAACAGTTCTGCAGAAAACAATATAGATAGGCTGAGAAAATGCTGGCCCAAACTTTGATAGGATTGTCGCTGCAGTGTGCAGTCGGATTTCATCAACCGTTTAGGTAATAATATATGTATCGGTAGAGCACATACATAAACAAAACTCTAATTCTAGATATATAAAAATTGTAAATAGTATGGCAATAGTATTCTATGTAACTGTTCATGTGTTTCAGTATTAGGAAATCATGCAAATCAAGATTGCCTGCAGGCTCAATTAATCATAAACCAGTAGAATAGTCTTGTCTTGATCCATTGGTTAAAAAGATCCATAAACTAATGATCAATAGAGAAATGTGTTGAGCTAACTAAATATCCAATGGGCTGCTGAACCATAGCAGGAAACTGTTTACGTCGCTATATAATACAGATGTAACTCATTCTATATCTGTCGTACATCACATAGAGAAAGCATTGATACCTGAAGAAACCGAATGTCGGAAGATTCTTTTGCACAACACCCTGTCTTATTAATAAGACAGCTCTACTGCCATCGTTCGGTTATTCATCATTTCCTATTAAAGCAAAATAGCAATAAGCTTAAAGTGTGAACACAACTAATAGATAACTGCATTCAGTTATATCTATTTATTAATTATTTACCAGCAGCGATATAGTTGTTTCTAAGAAACGCTGGTTTAAGTCTCACAAAGCTATGAGCGTAGTGTGCGGTCGGATTTCATCATCTACCGAGACTACGATCCACTTCCATGTATGATCTCTAGAATTAATGACCTTTACAAAATAATGCAAGTATCGGCAAAGCACATATACTAATAAAATCGAAACTTTGGGTAGACAAAACACTTCAGAAATAACATGTCTATTTTGATAAGAGAAAACTAAACTGCAATCTTTTTATGTATGAACTGTAATGATTTATTTTTTGAATCTAACAGCAGCAGCAGCCACGGGTTTGCTGTGAAATCTGTCTGAGAGGATAATACATAAAAAGAATAAGAGATAGAAGCATATCGTGTGACAGTCATCTCGTATCGTCACACATACATAAATGTAGCAATAAAAGAGATCCAGGAAACATGGAGCAGGTTAATATTGCTTAAGTCGTGCTATGCTAAACCGGAGAGTAATATTTTCAGACATGAGGCTCATTAGTAGAAGGCAATCACACGCTCGGGAAAATAGCTCAGTCTCAAATAGTTGCATATTTCAGTGCAATTTTTTTATCAGTATAAATATGTTTACACATGTATGTAGAGGTAAAAGAGGTTTACTACATCGGCCAGCATGCTAGACTCACTTCGTGATTCATTCGTCTCTCTAGACAAATATAGTTGATTGTTATATACTCTAACCTAATAGTAACACCTTGAACAGAGGAATAACCAAAGTAAAAAAAAAGTGGCTTCTGAAGAAGCTGAATACTGGAAGATCCTCTTGCATAAGAACATTCTGTTTTATTAGTACTATAAGAACACTCTGTTTTATTACCAAGATAGGTCTAGCGCTATCACTTATTTGATTAGCATCTGCTACTAAATTAATCCTAAAGTATGAACACAGCTAATAGACAATTGTATGCAACTATATTTTCCTACTAACGATTTATTAGTAGCAGCGCGATCGTTTCTAGAAACTATTAGTCTGAGTTTTTACAGGATTGCTAGTGTAATATGCGATTGGATCTTATCATCCGCTGAGATTATGATCTCTTTACTCGCACTGTCTCTTAGATCGACGAGTTTTACAAACTAATGTAAGTATCGACGAAGTACATACACAAGTAAAGCTCTAACTTCATGTAGACAAAAGTCAGTAAAAGCATAGCAATAGCACTATATATAATTTTTCAGATGTCCTTACATCAGTATAGCATACAAACAAAGGGTTCCTGTAGACTCAATTAATTGTAAACTGGTAGAACAGCCTTAGGCTGATCTATTAGTCAGGAAAATTCATAAAATGATGATTAACGCAGAATGCATTGAGATAAAATGAGCAGCCAAACTAAATAATGCATTGAGATAAAATGAGCAGCCAAACTAAATACCTAACGCGTTGTCAAGTTCTAACAGGGAACTGTTTACATCGTTATATAAGACAGATGTAGTTTATTCTATATACGTTGTATGTCACATACAGAAAATACTAATACCTTAAGAAGCTGAACACTGCAAGATTCTTCTGTACAACATCTTGTTTGATTAGCAAGGTAGCTCCGACGCCATTGCCTATTTTGCTAGCATTTCCTATTAAATTGAAAGAATAATAAGCCTGAAGCGCAAACACAGGTAACAGATAAAAAGAATATAAGAGCAAAGAGTGTATTGCACGGTAGTAACTTCGTAGTCCTATACACACATAGGTGCAGTAACAGAATCGATCTAAGGAACATACAGCAGGTTGATCTCGTTTAATTCATGTTATGGTAAGCTGGTGCGCAATATTCTTAGATATAAGGCTCATCAGGAGGAAGCAATTACGTGGTTGAGAAAATAGCTTAATCTAAAATAGGTGGACATTCCAGCACATTTTTTCATTATCACAAATACAGCAACAGCAGCTGTTGCAGGTCTGCTGTTAGATTGGACTTAAAGAACAACAGATAAGAATAATAAGAGCAAAAAGCGTATTATATAGCAGTAACTCTGTAGTCCTATACATACATAGATGCAGTAACGAAAGAGATCTAAGGAACATGTAGCAGGCTGATCTTGTTTAACTCGTGCTATGGTAAACTGTTGCGTAGTATTCTTAAGCATAAGGTTCATTAGGAGGAAGCAATTACGCAGTTCAGAAAATAGTTTAATCTAAAATAGCTGGATATTCCAGTACATTTTCTTATTAGCACAAATATGGTCACACATTTATCTAAAGATAAAAGAGGCTTGCTGCATTGGACGTCACGTTAGACTAACTTTGTAATTCATTTACCCCTTCAGACAGGTGTAGTCCAGTGTTATATATCGCAGCTCAGCAGCAATACCTTGAATAAAGGGAAAATAACTTGTTGAAGAACAAAATTAAAAGAAGTGGTTTTCGAATAAGCTAAACAGTGGACGATTCTTTTGCATAGGAACATTTTGTTTCATTCATAACATAGCTCTAGCACCACCACCTAACCTGATTAGCATTTTCTACTAAATTAATTCTAAAATATAAACGCAGCTAATAGATAATTGCATGCAGCTAAACGACAATCATCTTCTCTACACAGTTGCTTGAACCGATGATCTTTACACAATAATGAAAACGTCAGCAAAGTACATACACCAATAAAACTAAAGCTTTGGATATACAAAATGGCTAAAACTTCGGATGTAAAAAATGACTAAGAACTTAGAAGCAACACGTTTACTTCGAGAAGAGAAGTGCAGTATTATACTGCATGGACTGAAACGTTTTTTTTGTCTGAATTGAATCTACGGATAGCAGCGGCCATTGCTTTGTGAGATTCGATTTTGACAGTAGTAACAAAAACAATAAGGGCAAGAAGCATATTGTGTGATAGCTACCTTATACCTTTATACTCACCTAATAGTGTAGTCATTTTTAGAAAACGCTATTCCAAGTTTTCACAGGACTGGTAGCGCAGTATGTATCCAGATCTCACTATGTGTTAAGACAACAATCTTTTCCTCTACACCATTGCTTGAACTAACGCTCTCTGTACAATAACAGAAGTATGAACGAAGCACATACGCCAATAAAACCAAAACTGCGGATATACAAAATGGGTAAAACTTCAGATGTATAAAATAACTCAAAAGCAATAAGAGCAAGTTTTCTGAATCTACCAATAGCAGCGGCCACTGCAGTTTTCTTGTGAGATATGATTTCGACAGTAGTAACAAAGGCAATAAGACCAAGAAGCATATTGCGTGATAGTTACCTTATAGCTTCATACACATGCAAGCGTAACAATATAGGAGATTCAATAGACAAATTGTAGCTCGATTCGGCTTGAGGCGTGCTATGCTGAACTGTTGCGTAATATTCCCAGATGACAGACAATTCGCTCCTGTGTAGAAGAACTTCTATATTCGGACTTCTGTTGGAACCAAAAGGCAGAACTACATTTGATAGTTTCATAATCCGGACCACCATAATACGACCGATCACTATAAGTAGCTGCAAAAGAAGAAACAAATGAAATAAATCGAAGAAAAAGCAAAGAAAAGAAATATGTGCAGCAAATCCTTTTTAGCTAGAGGGAAAACAACAGGAGAGGAGAAATCGCTGAAGCAAGAAGTATGAAATATATTCTCTGTGAGTAGGAAAAGGATTTGCGCTGATCGGAGTAGAAGCAGATGTGTCAGCAGTACCTACAATAAGAAAGGAAATGATCAGCAAACACAGAAGAAAGCAATCAACCATAGCAAAACAAAAAAAATTGGTAAGCACGCAGCAGGAAACACGATAGCAAAGAAGATGAGGGTATCGTAGCAATAAAGATCCTGTACGAAAGAAGACAGCACCAACAGGAAACATGACAGCAAAGACAATAAGATCACCGCAGTAATCATGAATCCACAACAAGAAAAACAGTAAGGAGAGAGCTGCTGGAATCCGTCGAAGAGATTTTGGAAAAAGGAAATAGTACCCCTAAAAGCACACGCGGAAGGAAATCGGGGAAAAGCAAATGCCATCCCAGAAAGCAAAAACAGGAGAGCAAGGCGATGGAAGATTCGGGCGGACAAGCCGAAGCGAAGCCTTTCCACAACAAACCAGCACGCAGCCGATGAACAAAAACAACCGCAACCCCAAACGACGGGAGCGGATCCGGAAGGACAAAACGAAGCCCTCCCACGATTGAACGGCCCGACGAAGGAAGCTCAAAACCGAGAATCGCCGAGGGCTTCTCCGGACGCTCGCCGGTATGGCATAGCCCCAATGCACCCAATTAGCGCAAAGCTGTGGAGTGCCAAAACCCAAAACCCTTAGGGGACGCGCACACGGCAAGTGGGCGGGGGAAGGGATGAGAGTGGGGAGGCCCACCAGTGCCGCGGCTGCGGACGGTTGCACCGGTTTCAGAGACAGCGGCGAAGAGGTAGACCCGGGTGCTGGGGGCCTTCAAGGCGTCGGCGATAGGCAGGTACACGAACTGCACATCCTCGGCTCCCGTCGTCGTCGTCGATGGAACCGCGTCGCCCTCGCGCTACCGCTTCCGCTCCCATGCCACCGCCTCCTCCGTAGCTCGATTTTTGCGAGTGAAATAAAGGGCCTGTCTGGGGCTGACTCGGCTGCGGCGGGGGAGGAAGCCTCTCGCGAGGGGCACGCGGCGCGCGGGGGAAGGAAGGTGAGCTCCTTGTGCGAGTCGGCGAGCACAGCGTGGGACGCGCTCGAATGGGGGGCACGAACGGCCGGATCCCCAGCGACGCGAAAAACGGAAGGCTCTGGTCAGCCGGGAGCCGAACGCAATTACGGAAAATAGGAGGGTTTTTCTGCAAAGACCATGACGTGGCATCGCTGCCTGGCCGGGAACCTTGCCATCTTTAGGAAAGGTAGTATGCGCTTGTTGAATTGCTCAGGGATGTTGTTCTATTCGAAAAATTCTCCCCTTCAGTTCATGCCTTCAGGCCGGCCTGCTCTTGCCTATGAATGAGATGCCTACTAAGCACTGCGGGCGGTCTCTGATATGCGTGGGTTCCATATTCCCTCCTTTCAGATTTATAAGGTTTATTTTTTTGAATAGTTTTGTCTATAAATATAAGGATTGCATGTAGATTTAATGAGACCTTTCCTTCTATACCCCTATTCATTCTCTCTCAACCATATACATTTATTCATTACCACCCACACAAAGTATTATCTCCTATCTTTCAAAACAATTAAATAGGGGGCATGTAAGTCATTTTCTCTTATACCTTTTTCAATTTCAAAAAAACTTTAATTATTATGCAAAGTCAAAATACTACTTATATTTTTCGACGGAGGGAGTTATTACAAATCGACCCTCACACGTGAAGACTGTTAGCTCGAGAGGGGTGTGTGCCCCTCCTGAGCCTTGGGCCTCCTTCTGCGTTTTCCCCTAAAGTTTTTTTTTTTGAAAACACGTTTTCCCCTAAAGTTATTTTACTTTTTTTTAAGAGTTCTATTTCGCTATCCTTCCCGAGAGGTTGTCATTTGATTTCAGAATTCGGTCACGCCGTTTAGTTTTACTAGTTTCTTTTTCACGTCGCTAACAGTTTCTAGTCGTTTTTCTCTTGATGTAGAAAACACAATGCCAGTTTGGTTGGCTATCATCTTCGCTTTAACGTTTGGCAAGTGGCAACTGCTTGGTTAACTTATTCTTACTACGAAGGAAATATGTTGGGTAACGTGTTGAAAGGCCCTGCCTTGTTTGAAAATGGCTCTGCAGCCCGCGTAAGACTAAGGGTTTGATTTGTTTATAATGGTTATCAATATTTGTGTTACTAAAATTTAGTAGGGTGGATTAAATTTGGTAAAATTTGGTTGCTACTAAATTTTGGAAAGATTCTCTTCTTCTTTGGTTCTTTAATTCATTTTCTTGCTAATCTTTGGACAGAAGATTGATAGCCAATTAGATGAATGCCAAATTTTGATAAGGTTTTGCGAGGCAAATTTGAAACCAAACAAGTCCTGAAAGACAAATTGGCTCTTGCGCATGGTCAATGTGAAGTCTAGAGGTGTGCGTGCGCGTCTCTATCCATCAGGCTTTCCTTCTTTTATCTCTCTGTTTTTCTTTTATCTTTTTGAAGGTTCTTTTGCCTTTTTTTAAGAGCTATGTTTCTCTCTCTTCTCATGAGGTTGTCACATCAATTTAGAATTTGATCACGCTGTTGGGTTTTACTAGTTTCTTTTCGTGTCTCCACATTTTTCTAGTTAGACAATGTCAGTTTGGTTCGCTACTTTTTTTTTCTTTTACATTTGGCGACCACTTGGTTATTATTACTAGGTAACTAAATGTGTTCGGTTCTGTGTTGAAGGGCCCTGCGTTACTTGAAAATGAAACGAATAACCCGCGCAATACTAAAAGATAAATTGGCTGTCGGATATGGACAATGTTAGGACTATTGAAAAGGAGAATCATGTTGTGGTCATAGTAATGAAGAGCATATTTTTGTTAGATCCTGCCATCACAATAACGTTAAGAAAATATGATCGATTTTACCATCAAGACATTTTAAGATAGGATGTTGATTGATGGGTGCATAAGTTTGATGTTACTTTATGTGAGCTATTTCCAAAAATCAATCATTAGTAATTTCTTGAGTGTACTCTTGCTAGGATACGACAAGTAAAAGCGGATACTTGACATACATAAAGAATACAACATGGAAAATGACATGCTACGTACATGTGTATTGCCATACATAAGGATCATAGGAAATGGGCAAATCACTAGCATGAGTAATTAATTCTCAGTTCTAGAATTTTCATTAGAATAATGTATCTAAAATTCGGAATAAATTAATGTAGCATCTATCTATGAGTTAAATTGTGTAGAATCATTGCCTGCAGCATGTCAAGAAGTAGTACTATGAGTTCACTGTTATCTAGTTATGTTCCTCAAAAGAACATCCAGTCTAATTAAGGACCCAAAAAGCTAGTCTTTAATCTTATCAAGACATAGAAGAAAAGGTATGCAAGTACTAGCATGATAGGTCAAGACCCTCAAGATTTAGCATTCACTTACATGTTAAAATTTATAGGAACCATTCTTGACTTGTGCAAAGCACTAGGTCGATGCATAATTCATTAATTAGCATGCTTAGGTTTATCTAAGTACTTGACTAGTTGATTGTTCTACTTTGCCAAGTAAGAATGTGTAGGTTAACCAGTTCCTTGTTTCAGTTTCCAAAACTAAGGGTAGACAGCTTCGGTTAACAATAGCTCCTTAAGAAATAAAAAGGACATATGAAAAATAACTATAAATTCTCGTATGCAATTAGTTCATCAATGAAATGCATGCTATCCTTGATATCCTTTGATTTCATATAACGGCTATATATTGTAAGGATGATCTAGTAAATATAATTCCAATGGCAAGCTCATGTAGGAGAATAGTGCAAAGTCCCAAATAAACATGATTGTTGTGATATTATGGTATGTAGACACTTACCTAATCGCAGAGTCATCAGAAAAGAAGAAAGATTTTCATCAAACGTGCTTCTATATCAACATATATGTCTTTGCACTTTGTAATAACTATTGATGCCACATAATTAGAGAAAATAACAATAACCAAATACAACTGTGTCAATGCCTAATATAAAGGGAGGTAATATTGTATCTATCCATTCATTGATCCATGAGCAGGTGCTTGCCGGCCGTATACAAACCAACGAAGCCGAACTCTGCCAACCGCGCCGTCTCCGTACATGTGCTGGTCCTCGGATCATACACCCCTACGACCATTGCCTCTCCCCAGATGGACTCGCGTAAGAGTATCCTCCCATCTCCAAGCTCAAACATCGGCCTCGCGAAGCTGGAGTCGTAGATGCTGTTGCTGCGCCGCACCCTGTGCTCTCTCACCCAGCTATGATCAGGACCCTCCTTATCAGCGTCCTTGAGCAAGAACCACAAGTCCTTGTTCCCAAATTCTAACCCGTGGGGCTCAACCAAGACTAGGTAACCATTCATCTCAACTAGATGTCGTCCGACATGGCTACGGCGGTGGCGGCTGCTCGACGGCCCGCGGAGGATCACCGGTGCCCACTCCTCCGTGTCTAGGTCGAACGACGCCAAGCAGTCCGGCTCGTCGACGATTTTGTTGCTGTAAAAGTCGTCTGGCAGAAAGTAGACGACCCCTTGGACGACAGTGGTGTGGATGATGTTCGGGCGGACGTGGAACGGGGGCCTCCGCCTTCTCCTCCACGGTCGGCCGCTGCCGTCGCCGAGGGTGAGGACGTCGCACGTTTGGTCGAGGCGTAGGCCCGAGTGCACGGTGCAGATGCGGAGCACCTTGTACTGCCCGGTGGAGGCGACCCGTCCGAGCGAGTACGACCACCGGTCCGCCTGCTCCTGGACGTCAAGATGCTGCTCGTCCGAGTCTGGCAAGGCGGAGACTGACCCATTGGCCGGGTCGACCACGCGGATGATGTCGCCCTTGGTCTGGACGAGATAGACTGCTGGACCAGCGGGCTGCTGGTGCTCGCGCGGGCCAACGGCGGCCGTCTCCGTCGTCGTGATGTCTATCCGTTTGACGACGCTTCCGGACAAGTCCATGACGTCGATGTAGGTGTCATCGGCGCCCTTGGCGACGAGGAGTGGCTCCGGGTGGCGGGCGGCGTGCGCCTCGGCGAAGTGTGGGCTGACGAGGAGGGAATTCCAGGACCGGCAGACGGCGCGGAGCCTGCAGAGCTGCTTTGCCGGTAGGCGCAGCAGTATCTCGCCAAGCATGTCCGGCGGCAGGTCGTCCATGTTGAAACGCCCGGGGATGAAGTCAATCAGCCGCACAAATAAACTGAGCAAACTTGCTTGAGTTGCTTCTGTTGCCTGAACCAACTATCGCCTGCAACGTCTTCGCCGAGAAAAATTGAACTCACGTTCTCGGCTGAAACACTTCCGCTGCGCCAAACTCTGATAGCAGAGTTCAGACAACCAATACGGCAACAAAGCAAACAATCTGCAACTGGATTATTTTTCGACTTGAAAGCTCACGTTTTTTCTGGTTTTATTCACTACTTATACTCAGCAATACAGAGTTAGAATTGACATCTACCCACACCAAATAAAACCGAAACTGACTTTCTGCTATTCTACCACAAACCAACTGACTGCAGCTCTGTCCGATAACAGATGCTGGACCAACGCAAAATCAAGTAGAATACTAACTGCATGACCGAATACAAACTATGCAAAACAAACTCTTACTCTGGAAACCGTGTACAAGATTAATCTAACAGTCCACACGGTGGCCGGCTTGCGGGCTCCATATCGATCGGTCGCAAGGGTATGTAGTTAGGGTACGTAGCTAGCTAGGGTCAAAATATTGAGCTTCAAAGTTAAAATCTGCTAGTTAAACTACGAAAATCTACTGATATATATATACTAGTCATGTGCCCGTGCGTTGCAACGAAAACTCAATTTGCGACAAAAAATTTATTTGCAAAGAACACTAACTTTAGTTATGTTTCAATAGTAGGAAAAGTTTGTTCCTCCAAAGATATTTGACTATCGGGTTAAATCCTCTTCCATCTCAACCATTCATGTTAGATCCAACGAATCAGGTACTCTGAAGTAGAGAGATATCAATTCTTACCATTGAAGGATGAGAAAGTTATTGCCTCCCTCTTGAAGAAAATCTTCTTGATTCTTGCACGCAGCTTTTCTCTTCTCTTCTCTTCTCTTCCTGCGTATGTCTCCACTACCGATCGGCCTGTCCTTTTGGAGATGAGAGTGCATGCCCTCTAATAGGGAGTAGATGAAAGCAGAAGGCAGCGTACGCAGGCGGATGAAAGCCAGGTCTCCCCGACATCTTCGTGATTAGCACGTGATTTGGTTGCGTGATTCTTTCCTTTTAATCTATGCATTTCCAGATATGATGAGATAGAATTCCTGTATTATGAGATATGGTTAGTATATCCTTCTCTATCTATGCAGGACATGATGATAAAATCCTTCCATTTATAAGATATATGAATAACATCCTTCCATAGTAAGAATATGTAAATAGAGATATGCTAAAATAATATTTCTATTAAAAAAAGATATGATGAAATCCTTCCATCTAAGATATGATTAAATCAAGTACTCTAAAGGAAAACGGATGATCGCCACCAACTCTTAATTAGAATTAGTATAGAGATATCAATCCTTACCATTGAAGGACGAGAAAGTTATTGCCTTCCTCTCGCAGGAAATCTTCTTGCTTCTTGCACGCATCCTTTCTCTTCTCTTCTTTTCCTGCGTGTGTCTCCACTACCGACCGGCCTGTCCTTCTGAAGATGAGAGTGGGTGCTCTCTAATAGGGAGTAGATGAAAGCAGAAGGCAGCGTACGTAGGCGGATGAAAGCCAGGTCTCCCCGACATCTTCGTGATTGGCACGTGATTTGGTTGCGTGATTCTTTCTTTTAATCTATGCATTTCCAGATATGATGAGATAGAATTCCCGTATTATAGGATATGACGAGTATATCCTTCTATCCATGCAGGACATGATGAGAAAATCCTTCCATTTATAAGATATATAAATAACATCCTTCCATAGTAAGAACATGTTAATAGAGATATGCTAAAATAATATTTATATTAAAAAAGATATGATAAAATCCTTCCATCTAAGATATGATTAAATCCTCTTTTATCTCAGCCGTTAATGTCAGATTCAACAAATCAGATACTCTAAAAGAGAATGGACCACTGCCACCAACTCCTAATTAGAAGTAGTAGAGATAGAGATATCAATCCTTACCATTGAAGGACGAGAAAGTTATTGCCTTCCTCTTGCAGGAAATCTTCTTGCTTCTTGCACGCATCCTTTCTCTTCTCTTCTTTTCCTGCGTGTGTCTCCACTACCGACCGGTCTGTCCTCCTGAAGATGAGAGTGGGTGCTCTCTAATAGGGAGTAGATGAAAGCAGAAGGCAGCGTACGTAGGCGGATGAAAGCCGGGTCTCCCCGACATCTTCGTGATTGGCACGTGATTTGATTGCGTGATTCTTTCTTTTAATCTATGCATTTCCAGATATGATGAGATAGAATTCCCGTATTATGGGATATGACGAGTATATCCTTCAATCCATGCAGGACATGATGAGAAAATCCTTCCATTTATAAGATATATGAATAACATCCTTTCATAGTAAGAACATGTTAATAGAGATATGCTAAAATAATATTTATATTAAAAAAGATATGATAAAATCCTTCCATCTAAGATATAATTAAATCATCTTCTATCTCAGCCATTAATGTCAGATTCAACAAATCAGATACTCTAAAGGAGAATGGACCACTGCCACCAACTCCTAATTAGAAGTAGTAGAGATAGAGATATCAATCCTTACCATTGAAGGACGAGAAAGTTATTGCCTTCCTCTTGCAGGAAATCTTCTTGCTTCTTGCGCGCATCCTTTCTCTTCTCTTCTCTTCTTTTCCTGCGTGTGTCTCCACTACCGACCGGTCTGTCCTCCTGAAAATGAGAGTGGGTGCTCTCTAATAGGGAGTAGATGAAAGCAGAAGGCAGCGTACGTAGACGGATGAAAGCCAGGTCTCCCCGACATCTTCGTGATTGGCACGTGATTTTGTTGCGTGATTCTTGATTCTTTCTTTTAATCTATGCATTTCCAAATATGATGAGATAGAATTCCCGTATTATGGGATATGATGAGTATATCCTTCTATCCATGCAGGACATGATGAGAAAATCCTTCCATTTATAAGATATATGAATAACATCCTTCCATAGTAAGAACATGTTAATAGAGATATGCTAAAATAATATTTCTATTAAAAAAGATATGATAAAATCCTTCCATCTAAGATATGATTAAATCCTCTTCTATCTCAGCCGTTAAAGTCAGATTCAACAAATCAGATACTCTAAAGGAGAACGGACCACTGCCACCAACTCCTAATTAGAAGTAGTAGATATATATATATATATTGAAACCCGGTTGAGCAACGTTCTTATCTGCTCCGTTGAGTGAGTTTGAGTGTGATATGAATTTGTTTTCTACTTTAACTCAGAGTCCTACTTCTATACGAAGAGTCCTTTATCAATCTTCATAGGAAAGATCAGTAACAAGCCGGCGCTCGTGGTTTTTTTCGAAAAAGTTTTCTACATAAAATTCATATCTCTTTTTCCTATTATCTGTGCATTATTTACAATATATATGTTCCCATCCTATCTGTTCGAAGCTAAGCAGATTGCATCAATGCGATCTACAAAATGCTAGTGTTAACTCCGACCCGTGAATTGAATGTGTTTGAAAAAAGAACAACAAAAACGGGACGTCGTTTGGCTTCTATTGGTGATTTTTTTTGCAGCGTCCTGTTGGATACTCCGGACGCTCAAATCTGAAAGCATCCTCAAACCGGTTGTTGGTGTCAAAAATTTGATGTAGGATTTCTGACAGCAGCACACCGGACAAACACCGGGTTCAGAGCGTGCCAATCGATTTGACCTGTAATCGACAAGGTAAAAATATAAAATTCACACAAAGCCGATCGTGACGATCAATCGGCTTAGATCCAATCAGCTTGAAGCCGATCAAGATCAAGGTAACAGGATAAGTCTAACTAGCCGATTAAGGCTAATCAGAGAATAAAGGTAGATCGATTCTGAAGAAGGCGATGCGCAACAAAATCAGAATAAATCAAACCTGGAGCGTAATTTGAAAGAGATCAACAATCGGCGATGCGCAACTTTATTGATCAAGATCGAATTACAAAGACTAAATTACAAGAACTACTCCTAGTCGACGGAAAAGTAGATGAAAAGTAGACGCGAATTGGTTGGTTGGCTCTAGGGCAGCTTTTCTGATCACCTCTAGACCTCTTTTATAGCCATTGGCCGATAGAGTTCTGGTACAACACGTTAGGAATAGAATCCGTATCGGCCTCTATTTGAAGGGTGCTTTCCTTAACAACCTGTTTTTGTTTCCAAATGTCTTGATCCGTTATCCAATCGTATCTTATTGATCTTGGACTGCTGATTTTGACCCTATCTGCCAAATTTTGGTGCAAACATATGCCCCCTATTTTTGGGAGATAACATGTTATCTTTCAAAAATTTTCATCATCGGCTTGAACATATTTTCTTATCATAGCCAAATTTTTAACTACATCGAGTTAATTTGGCTTTCAGGTCGTTAATCGGCCAACTCGTATATTCGTATTGAGTTTTAGCCAATCAAGATCTAAGCAGTACCTTGGACAAACTGATGCACACTACACAATCCCACGTTGATCCCTTACCAAATCGGCTATCTCTCGAGCTGATGGGTGGTATGATTTTTCAGACTAGATCGGCTTCGTCGAACAAAAATCATCGGCCGAATCCGGTTTCTTCTTCCTCCACTCTTTTCTCGCAATCTTAATCGAATGAAGCTCATTAAAAGTTTTATCCCTTCGTTTTTCTTGTTCAGCTTCCCTCATCTCTTAGGTCCTTAGCCGCTCAAGCCTTCTTCTTTGTGATCGGCTTAAGCCTAGAGGACACCATCTCGGCTTTGGTTCGATCGACTTACATATTTTCCTACCAGATCTATTCCAGCCACAGTGCTAGACCCTTTATCTTGGTCTCGTTTCTGACTTATGGTCGGCTTAGAAATTCTATCTTTAGCCGATCATCGCTGCCTATCACCTTGACATGGGTAATACTGCATCGGACATGTGTTTGGTGATGGCAAAGCTAATCCCTTCTCCCAGCAAAATTGCCAAAAAAGGCATCGTCGGTGAGCTCTTTCAGAGCCGCTTGGCCGATATTCATTAACTGGCCGATGTGGAGGACTTCGTCGTGGCCTTTCATTCCTTCTTTCATATTTTGCTAGTAGTTGGGAAAAAGTGGGCTTCGACTTCTGTATCGATTTACGTAGTGGCAATGCTCTCTCAGCCTGATAACCCTTTGGTGTGATTGTTTTAAAAATTTCCCCTTCACGGTCGGCTTTTATTTGTATAGAGCCAACAGTAATCATGAGTGTCTTATTGCCATCGAATTTGATTGTACATCGCTTGACGCGTCATTTTATAGTGATGATATATGAATTTGATCCTTAGGCTCTGCATCTTGTGTCGGCTTTTCCTTCTTTTTGGAGCAATGGACCATGTTAATTGGAAAAGGATCAGCGTCCAGCTGCATCGTCGGCTCTTCTGCAAATTTTAGTTGGTCATCCTCTATAGCCGATTGTATCTTGTCTTTGTAATTCTTCAATTCATCTTTGAAGCCGTTATCATCGGAGAAACGGCTTTCTTGAGCCGATACTCGCTGTAAGAGATGACTTAAATTGGTGAATTCCTACCCGCCGAATTTTTCTCTTAATGGGGGTATCAACCCCTGGAAAGCTAAATCGGCCAACTGATTATCAGGCAGGGTAACACTAAAACACCTATTTCTCACTTCTCTGAATCTCTTAACATAATCATTTACCGATTCCCCAGTCTTCTGTTGGACAGAACTTAGATCTGATATCTTGAGTTCCAGACTGTCGGAGAAAAAATTCTCATGGAATCGACTTTCCAAATCGTTCCAAAAATGAACCGAATTTGGAGGTAAAATAGTAAACCAAGTGAAAGCAGCTCCCGATAAAGACAAGGGGAATAATCTAATTTTTAGCCCGTCGATCGAAATGCCTCGCCACATCGAGCGATAAAGCGTCCGACGTGCTCTAAGGTCGTGGATCAATTATTCCGTAAAATTTGGCAAAATCAGGAACTTTAAAATCATGTGGATATTGCATGCGATCTATATAATCCGGATACGGCTTTCTATAGCCGATGACTCTACCCTTTGGTTGTAAGCCGAATTGATCTCTCAACACGGTAGAAATCCGGTCAGCCCAATTAATGTTGTTAGCCGACAAGGTATCGGGGCTCTGCCAATGATCATGACTAGTATTCTGCCCCCCGAGTGCAAACTCGGGCTGTCGGTTAGACTGAGCCGACGGATTTTATTGGTTTTGATCATACCCATTATACCTCCTAACCGTGGTTCTCGACAGGACAAAGGGCTCGCATAGGTTATGACCTTATGAGGGACCGGATTCTCGCGTAATCGGCTCTTGGTATTGTACGTGTTTAATTTGTTCAATCGGTTGTGAGACCGATTGTGGGAAAATATTAAACGGAGTTGACGGCGCAAAGTAGCCGACATGTTTAGTTTAGCGCATCGATTATACCGATAATGTGTTACCCCACTCGGTCGAGGATCTCGTGGTAGCATGACGGTAGGTTGAGTCGTCATCATAGTGGGAGTAGAGTTGTAGCCGATGGTTTAGGATCGATCGAGGCACTCGTGTATTTTGTGCTATTGAAAAAGCGAGTAACTTGACAGGCTTGCATTGGGTCAAGCGCACCTCCGGATGATGCCAACTCCCGAGCTATAGTTTTCACGCTATTCGTGATCATCGGCTTAAGTGTCGCAACGAGCCGATGATTGATTTATCATAGCATGGTGCATGATTGATTTATCATAGCCGATAATTCGGCTTAGGCGGCGGTATTGACTTATCAACCGTCGGTGACACCGCATCGCCGAGTGGATTGAGCGTCGGCAAGCGGTCCGCTGCGTGATGCCGCCGGGTTTTTTGGTAACAACCCAAGATCATCTCCTCCAGCGACTTTTCGATCTTCAATTTCCTTGCGCTGCTCATCGTTAAATCGTCCAACGTGGGGACGATTATAGCTTCTGTGTTGAGATCGGATGACGGAATTTCTTTACTTGATGAAGCCATCGGTCCCACCGGGCGTGCCAAGAGTGTGTTGGCGTCAAAAACTTGATGTAGGGTTTCTGACAGCAGCACACCGGACGAACACCGGGTTCAGAGCGTGCCAGTTGATTTGACCTGTAATCGACAAGGTAAAAATATAAAATTCACACAAAGCCGATCGTGATTTATCAATCGGCTTAGATCCAATCAACAAGCCGATCAAGATCAAGGTAACAGGATAAATCTAACTAGCCGATTAAGGCTAATCAGAGAATAAAGGTAGATCGATTCTGAAGAAGGCGATGCGCAACAAAATCAGAATAAATCGAACCTGGGGCATAATTTGAAGGAGATCAACAATCGACGATGCGCAACTTTATTTATCAAGATCGAATTACAAAGACTAAATTACAAGAACTACTCCTAATCGACGAAAAAGTAGATGAAAAGTAGACGCGAATTGGTTGGTTGGCTCTGAGCAACTTTCCTGATCACCTCTAGACCTCTTTTATAGCCATTGGCCGATAGAGTTCTGGTACAACACGTTAGGAATAGAATCCGTATCGGCCTCTATTTGGAGGGTGCTTTCCTTAACAACCTGTTTTTGTTTTCAAATATCTTGATCCGTTATCCAATCGTATCTTGTTGATCTTAGACTGCTGATTTTGACCCTATCTGTCAAATTTTGGTGCAAACACCGGTCTTCGATCGAGCGAGTCTAGCTCAACCTTGAATCTCCATTGATCGACTTCTAGCTTGCTACAACTAGCAAGTAAATAAATCTTGACGCGACCCGGCCTCTTCTCACGCGAGTCCCCTGGGCTTCTTACGTGAGCATGTTACCCGCTTTACTTATCCCACTTCCCAGCATCTACCGTTTCCAGGCCAAGTACGTGTGGCGCAACATCTTTCGCCCAAAGAACTGGATGCTGTATAAATTTATTGTTTTGCGAAACAACTTTGCCCGGCACCGGCCAACAGCGAGCTTAATTTGGTTTGCAGTGATGTTCTAGTTGTCATAGATTCATCAAATGTCGCACCAAAAGAATCAGAAGAAAGTTGGAGGAAGCGACCGCTATTGCTACACCATAATTCCCAGGTGTGCTGTCGTAATTCTACCATCTCTCTGGCTGCTATTGCCATAGTCTAATCTTTCGATCCTAGTTACTGTTACCGTCTCTCCAGCTGCTACTACCATCGTCTGAATTGTTTTCAACAATGAATATCTCTCCATAAATTTTTCACCATGAGTGCAAATTGTTTTAATCTTCGTTTGAGCATAATTACCATATCTGTGTCACTTAGTGGCCATCTACCTGAATTATCTTGTACTCTCACTTGACTTACCATCTGTTGTACTCTTAAGTAAACATCCTGTAACATCTAACTTACCATCAGTAAGAACAGTACGAGTAATAAGGCACCTAATAGTAGAGTTTATAACCTATCAGTTCTTAACTTACCACCGGAAGAACGTTGAGTCACCACCATCAGTTTGAACAAAAAAAGGGAATAATAATGTACCATCAAGTAGGCATAAGATAATTTGGCATCATTTTCTACGTTTTGGTCACCGTCCAGCAGAAAAAAAAGCATATTAAGCTATCATCCCTAGCAATGAAAAATGAGATATGTGGAAAACACAACCCAATATTACAGCAAGTTATCATCTCCCACCTTCTAGCTTACCACAAAAAAGCATATTCAGTTATCAACTCCATCTAGAGTATAAAAAAAACAGATTTATAAAAGGCACCATCCAGTAGTACACTAAATTATTATCTCCACACCACCTAGTTTACCATACCCACTACACACCCAACCCAAAATCCCTACAGAGTTATCATGCGACAGCAAAAAGATACCATTTGTAACAACAAACAGATTTTACAATATAAAAGTTCCAGTGAAAAATACCTAGCTGGGCAAGGTTATTTTTGCTACATACTGCAGAAAACTAACTATTGCAACAACACTTCCATGAACTAAAAAACAACTGTCCGGTTGCATATTCCTCTGTGTTTTTGTATGGACCCAGAATGCAAAGAAAACAAGCAGTTAGTAAGTTTGTTTTTCTTGTAACCCGACAACATATCATTGTTTGATAGAAGTGTGCTGATTCAGAAACATTACAGGCGTTATATACGTCATTTTTTTATGTTGGGAAAAAGCTTGCCGATTATTATCTCATATGTGCAGTTCCTATGGATTTCAAAGACCCGCCAGCTATTGATTTAAAGAAGCATCCACTTGAAGATGACCGTGTGCAGCAGCAGCAGTAGACTTGGTGGTAATTCATCTCACGCTCTGGGTGTGTCTCAGGCTACAGCAAAATCAGGTACCACAATTGATGGGTCAAGTGATGAAGATAATATTTGTGAGGATGGAGAGGACGCCATTAATACAGAAAGCTTATATTAGACACCTTAACATAGACGGTTGAAAAAACCATCTACGATAAAGAATATCACTAACGGTTCTATAGTGAAACCGTGAGTGAGATAATCACAGACGATACTCACTCTGTGATATTGGTGTATATCACTAACAGTTCATGAAAAGTATCGTCTGTGACTATCTCACTGACAGTTCCATTATAGAACTGTTAGTGATCACAAACGGTTCTAACTGCGAACCATCTGTGATATGACCTTAGACCCCTATATAAACATACCAATAGAGGTTCGTATTGCAGACTCATGCGTTTCGTCTCCCGCAAACCCTAGCCCCCTGGCAATCCTCCTCCCTAGCATCCTCCTCCCCGGTGACCTCCTCCTCCCCAGCCATCCTGGCCGCGAGAACTTTCTCCTCCCCGTCGGCTACCTCCTCCGTGAGCACCTTCTCCGTCGGCGACCTGCTTCTCCTCCCCGTCGGCTACCTCCTGTTGTAAAACTTGATGCTTCCTGTAATGGAGATGATTGGGCTCGCTCGGTTCTTCTTTTTCTGGGCCGGTTGGCCAGCCCATTAGTGCTCTTGTTATGAGGAGGCAGAGTAAAGAGCCTGAGCTCTTTTTCCTCTCGCATGCAAGGCGGCGCACTAGGCCGTTTCTCTACCCGTTTTGCTGCACCGCTAGATGTTCGGATAGTCGAGCGTCTGGTGCGGAAAGGAAGAGGAACTGGCTGCCTGGTCCGGCGTCGGCCGAGATGGAAGTGGCTGATACGCGGATCCTGGCAATCGCGGCGGCGGCCGTTGGGACGCCGAGTGCGCAGAGCCTGAGTTCTGGAGGATTCTTCCTCCTCTATTTAAAGGCTGCCTCGGCTCATCTTCAAACACAGGAAAAATCACTAGATCCTCATTCTCTGTTTTCCATCTTCTGGCTTGATTCTAGACTATGAAGTGGTGCATCAGATCCTCGATCTGGTGTTGGCTTTTGGGTAGCTGTGTACTGGAGACTTGATCCGGTGCTTGCTCCTACGGTTGAGCATCGAGCTGTGAAGCCCATCAACATTAGGATAAGAAAGATGATAAAAGTGCTATAAATATGTTCATATTTTAAGATCATTCTCATCAGACAAGCTGTTGTCTCCATTCATATAGGATGTTTTGATATTCAATTGCAAAATATATAACTAGTTGTGTCTTGTAAATGTCGTTGTATAAATATCTAAGGAGAATAAAATTTCGAACAACAAATACTAATTAATCATGGAAGTTCTGCCAAGAGAGTTAGAGGGAAAAACATATCACAGATGGTTCTATTTAAAAATTGTTTGTGATAATCTAATATCACAGACGGTTCTAATTAAAAACCATCTGTGATAATTAATACCACAGACGGTTCTAGTTGAAAAGCGTCTGTGCTATGTCTTTTCACATTCGGTTTTGGAACCGTCTGTGATATGTGTAGTATTATCACTGACACATGATTACTGACGGCCCAGAAAACTGTCTGTGATGACGACGTTTTATAACTTTCTGTAATAACCTTATGTGTAGTAGTGTGCAGATGCTATTGAGGTCTTGTTGACACCCCAAGAGCCATCAAGATGATGACATTTGATTCTTTTGATTCTGCATTACAGAGTGTGCTAAACGAGTTGGTTTTGCTATCAGAATTGGTAGTTCACACACCTCGGACAGGGGTAACATCCTTGACAAGGCGCATTTGTTGTGTTACAAAGCTGGTATAAACAAAAGGTATAAGCTATACCCCCCAAAACCCAAAACCGCCTGTTGAGAAGCAAAAGAGAAATAAGACAGAAAGGGCTCAATGTCCAGCACGCATGAGTGTGAAAGGCAAGCATCCTGTGTGGGAGGTTATTAACTATATTGATGCTCACAACCATCCGCTTGTCAATAAACCATCCCTTAGTATATTTCTACGCCGCGTCAACCCACCCATTAAAGTAAGGATGTAAAAAAATTTGCCTCTAAAAGAGACGGTGCAGAGTAAGGTGAGATTAGGGAGCTCCTTACTGGCCCTATTAAGTTTTGGTTTCAAAACTTAGCTTTTACAATCTCAAAACTTGGTTTTGGTCAATTTGAATGGCATAAGAAGTAGATCAAAATTTTATGATGTCATTTTTCCGGAAATCCATGTTTTGAATCTAAGGTGAGTACAAAATCCTTTTGAAGTAAAGCTATAGAAGGGATGAGAATAGCATTCTACATTTTCACAAATAACTTTTATACCCAAAAATCATCTTTTTGAGAGAAAGCTTTGTCCTTAACTATCGACCATGCTAACTAAGACTTTTCTTACAATTGTATGGGCTCTGATACCACCTCTTGTGGGCACCCAAAAATATGAATCGATCCTCGCTCGTGCGTTGGATTTAGAGGTGACACTCATACTCCACTTAATTGTATGCTCACTGTCACCTAAATGTCCCGTGCACGAAGTATTAACTAGATGGCCCTCACCTAAACAAATATGAGCCACCTAGTTGCACCGTATACACTTACGCAACCAAGAGAGTTTCGATTTCATTCCGAGCAATCATACCTGGATTGAAACCAACTCATCCAAGCATAGCACTCACCGTCTGTCTCAGAACTTTGGTGTCGCCCACACTCACTGAGGGGAGCGCGAGTAATAGCCAAAGAACGACAACCACTCAAGTTTATGTATTAGATGGTTGAAAGCAATTCTAGGTACTCGGATATATGTCTAGTGCTAGTTCCCAAGATCAATGCCTAGCACCCACATGTCCCGCATTCGAGATGGTTCACAACACATACATACATGTCCAAGCAGTTGGCATAGCATAAGCATAAACTAGAACTATTATAACTACTTGTTATTACAAGTAAGTACGTGGCCGACCGGACAAATATTACATGATCAAGTAAATTGCAGTGGAATATAAACATAATTCAAAAGAAGGATAGTGGTATGCCCATCTGTAAACCATAGGCATCCGACATGGAAAAGCCCAAGTTCATCCATCAACATAGTCGTTGGACCCCGGTGCAAAGTACGAGTTGTCGGAACAATCTTCCATACCTTCGTCTATATTATTTAGTTTAATACACGGTGAGTACAGGTATGCACTCACAAGACTTTAGTGTATAGAAATATAGTAAATGCATGGCTAGAACAAGGTAACAAGTTACTACACTAGTCTCATTTTCAGCATAAAGCAGATTTTATTTGCAAGTGTATGTTTCATCAAACGGTAACGAATTTGTGAAGAGCATTTAATAAGAAGCTAAATAACAGTAAGTAAAGTTTGTATACATTATTTCACAACCCTCCTTGGCTGCGAACAGGGAGTAAAAATAGCCACCATTTGATCATAAGTTTTCCAACCCGTTCCAACACCGGTTCCAAAAGTTTTAGCAAAAACAAGTCTATACTTGACATTATTTTCCCAAGTTGCTCATGAACGCGACCACGGTTAATTAATTAGATTTTAATCTCTGCAAAGAGTGTACACTTTACCCATATTACACATTCTAGCAATCATGTCAACCATGCCTCGCGATAGTCATCGTACCCGATTTGCTAGATTGTGACGAAACCGTTCAACTAGCTAAAGCTTAGCTTTGCACTAGCCCCGGTGATGTTAAACCCTTGCTATAGTTCCAGAGATCCTGAACCAACGATGGTGCCTCATCGGGTCCTCTCCCTATGGCAAGGCATGAACCGTTGTATTGGAATGCTTTGGCCCCAACACCTCGATGAAAGGAGCACCTACGAGCGACACCGTTACTCGATGCACCCTTACTACTCTGGCTTACCAAAATACGAGGTTAAACTTCAGCTAATCTAATAAGCTAAGGCTATCCCATACTAGCACATGTGGTTGCACCAAATCACTTAGGTGATAGCATCAAGTTCGGTCCTTAATGGACCCGGACGAGAATCTCCCTCTAACTACGCGTGAGGTCCCTTTTCACGCCTCATGTTTAAGTAATAACTCGTCCGCGTCTAAACCATAAGTTTTAGGTTGAATTTTTACCAAATTACACGAAAACCCTTAAACAAAATTGCTTAAGCTAGATTGAAAATGTGTCCCATCATTTAAAAGATGTTCTAGTGAGCATGTCTAAGCATGTACATGAGGTATTTCGCAAGTATTACCCAAGTGACACTAATTAACGTGTACACCATAAATAGGTTACAATGGCAGGTAATCAAATGACAAGGTAAAAGAAATGTATACAATTGGAATTAGCTACGATACTCACAATATAACAAGTTTACAACATATGCGCGTGCATATAGTTTGATAAAACAACATAACATTGTAAAATATGATATCAACGTGATCATTGTAGTAATTTGAAATATTTCGATTTAATTTTATCCTATCGAGATTTAAAATCTCGGTCCTAGTCGAAAGCCGAGATTTCGGCAAATCTCGGCGAAATTTGTAACCTTGTGCAACATACAAACGTGTGTAACACATGTTTCTGCAGGGACTTACACGTAAATGGTAAATCTCTTGGGGCGCAACTGCAATTTGCTCCTCGAATCCGCCAGGCCACCGGCCGATCGGCGACTCCACGATACTTTTCCCAATTCCCCTCTAGCAGCTCGCACTAAGCCATTGACCCCAAACTCTTAACAAACCCGACCGGCCGGCGGCGGCGGATCCGTCGTGCTCAGGGGCGGGCTAGTTCTGGGGGACTCGAATCCGAGCGGTTTTGCTCCGGGACGCGTTGGCGGATTGGGAGATTTCGGGGGATTCTCTTGGTGGTCTGTCCCACCCTGAGCTAGTCTCGCCCCTTCCCCTACAGCGAGGTACGAGGAATTGCTCCCCCCATCCCCCTTTTCCTACGAGAGCTCTTTGGTGGGTGGATCACGGATTTTCCTGTGCTGCAAGCAGTAGAAGATATCATGTTGCTTGTTCTTCGGGATGGGATAGGGGAGAAATTCGCCTTCTTGTGAAGAGGAGCTAGTAGGAGGAATTAGGTTACTTGTTCTTGCTGCGTATTGTTCTTGTGGCGGCACGTCGCCCACCCTATACTCCCGTTAGCTAGGAGGAGAAATCCGCTACCTTTCAACTGTTTTAAGGTTGCCTTGTTCTGTTTTTTCATATTATAGTAACTTCTTCGTGAGATTCATGAATCATGATACATTGATTGATAGCATTTAGGACTGACTATAGGAGGAGCACAAGCTCCTGAGTTTCAAGGCTTGCTTGGCTGATCAGTAAAGACATAGAAAATACTGTTGTATTTAATCGAACAGCAGAGCCTACATCTGAGCATCTCCTACGCCAGTGTTGCCTTTTGTGGCCTGGATCCATGTGTCACCCTTGCCCTGATGCCTCTTTGCTTACCTGACTGGTCTGACACTGCTGCACTGTATTGAATCGTACACCTTAGTTCTGATTAAACCTAGACATTGGCTGAAAATAAGACTCAGATGTTGCATTGTGTTCAGAAGGAGTAGGAATCCGTTACAGACTTACAGTTATGTGTTCTTTGGTGGTCCAACTGTCCAAGCCATGCCATGAGCAATATTCGGCCCATATAAATGAAAATACTAAAATATTATCAAATATATAATGTGAGCCTCAAAACTCAAGATGCTTTTTTTTTATCTTGATCTTCACACTTACTGAGTCTCATGGTAATAAAGTAGTAAAATGTTATGTTATCAATACAATGTAAGTCTGAAAGCTGAAAATCCATTTGTAGAACATTGTTCATTGTTGTTTATACTTTTGTAGTCAAGTGTTAATAAATTATTCGGTATTTCTATTTGCAATATTATCTTAGATCTTAGTTGAGATTAACATTTTATTTAATTACTCAAGGCTGAAACTGGAGTTAGATAATGGATCTGGAGACAGAGAATCGTCTTGCTTCTTTACTCCTTGAAGAGGCACGGAGATTGCAGTTAGAGGCTGACAGGGAAGGTGTTCAGGCATATCTGCGAAAGCCCAATGTAAGACATCGCCCAAATTCGCGGTTCCTCACAGCCACAGTTCGTGGAGTTCAACAAGGTTAGCATCGTGTTTTCTTTTCATTGTCCTGGTCCTGGCTCCTGGTGTTGATTACATGATCAATGCAGCAGTACTTTTGAGTTTCTTGAATCTTTGGTAATCATTTTCTAGATTTATCTGGAATTAGCTGTTGGAAAATCTTATTTATTTGGTTGCTTACCTGGGAAAATGTCCATTTTTTCTCAGTGAAACCTTATCATTTTTAAGGAGAATCCAATCAAAGGTAATCACATCACAATGTAAAGATCAGTTGCAATGATGCCCAAACTATAAAATTGGTTCCTCAGTGTAGGAGTGATTCACTGGGTAAACATTGATCTTCACAAGTACAGCTGATCTCGTATTGCTCACTCTCTCACGAAAATGAATTAGTTAGCTCTCTGGTGCATTACTTGTTGAATTGACATCTGCTGTTCGCCTGCAGCAAACCGTGTTGTGGAGGTCAATGAAATGTGGCGTGCCAGGGAAAAGGAACTTGCACTGGAGTCTAAGATGAAAAACAGAACTAAAGATCATGGTGACTTGAGAGGCGACAAACGCAAAAGTGACTTGAGACACCAGAGCTCCAGTTCAAGGATTGAACAAGAAGGCATAGCTTATAACAGTTATTACTCAAACCAGGAGGATGGTCTAGGGGATAATGAAATTGAAAAGTTTCTTCATTCAAGGTTAGTTTGAATGACCATCAGTTTCTTGATGGAGCAAATGAACGTAGATAGATTGACACCTGACTAACTAAAGATCTTTCCTCTCCTGATCTTATATCAAACTAAGGAGGCACTTTATCTACCTAGTACCACATTATTTTATCGAGATTGCCAGTACCCTATTAGGTGATATATTTAACTTATGCATGCTGCAAACATTTGATTTGCTTTTGTTACCTATCTGTAATGTTGTTGACAAAAGATGTAATTTGGTGCTATGTTAGGGTGAAGCGAGGCCGAGGGGCCATTGGTTCTAGGATGGATGAGCCTGGTCCATATCTTAATGCCTCTTTGCGTAGTCAGGAAAATGGATGTAGTCCTGATATGCGGGTAGAAGAAAAATGGGAGTGCCGAGTACAAGGTCCGGAGAGGCCACTATTTTTGAGTTCCAAGTCCCCAGATGATTATTGGCATAGGGAAACATTGGATGGGGAGCCATCCAGATCTGAACCATGCAACAAAAAAGAAAAGAAAAAGGAGAAGTCGGAGAAAAAATATAAGAAAGAGAAAAAGAAGATAAAAGACGAGAAGAAATCCAAGCATTGCCACCACCACCATCACAAAAGCCGAAGAAGGGAGTGATGATGACTGAACGAAAAAATGTACAATAAGAAAGGTATCTGCCCTGAAAGAGGTTGCTTGTTGCTGCTGTTACTTGTTCACTTGAAATATGTGTTGTACGAAAAACTTGACATTGTGCAGAAGGGAATACTGTTTCTTATCAATTATCATACGCAGTGTTCATACAAAGTCTTGTTTTTGAGTATTACTCTCTTTGGTCTTTGCCTATTAACTTGATTGAAATCCAGCATATATGGTCTCTTGTTTGCTAATGACATGATGTTTATCCGCATCTGGGATGATCTGCCCTTGAAGCTTAAAAGTTTGTTAGCTATGTGATTGATTGCTGAATGCTTAACATACCTGTTCAGTCATGTGTTGATCCTCCAATATCATATAGACATGATGTGAAATGCTTAAAATCCCTGAACACAACAATGACTGTAAGCTGCGCTTACCCGGATATTACCCAACTGCAGAAATCATTTCAAACAAGAAATTGTCAGGTACTGTCTTTAAGTTGCCTCAACTGAGAAGCTGGAACGCCTAAAATTGTACAGCCTGTGACTGAGTATCACTTGGAAAACAAGCTCCTTTGAGCAAACAAGGTTCATCTCCAAGGGACTGGGATTCTTTGGAGTCTCTTCAACTGGGCTAACGTTTGTGGATTTTTTTTTTGTGAAATCGTCTGCTTATTTCTGATTGACTAACCAATATTTGGCATCTAACGCTGTGAATTTCTCCCTAATAATTAATCTAAAATGGATCCGCACCTGTTGCTTGACACTTTGCGTGTTTGAACAGCATACATGCAATATAGATGAGGTTACATTGTTGTCCAAGTCAGTAGAGCCCTCCCAGCAACATGGGGAGTTCTTTCCTGTTTATTTTTTCAGGGTCATCATGAATCAGAATATGTGAAAGCTCATGTTTCTGTTGTTACAGAACTAAATCTTGGTCAATAGTTCAATACACCTGACAAGAGGGAAAAAGGAACAGAACATATAATATTCATATGTGGTTGCGCAAATGCTTACAGGATTGCCAAACAACAGAAAAATTGTAGGGAAAAAACATCCTCTCCAGTCTGCCACTTCTGTTTTGAAGGCTGAAGCCATGCAATTTATTCTTTCTGTACAGTATAATGCAATGCATATCCATGGAGCGGATTGGAAAAAACTATCTGCAATAAGGGATAAATGGTTTGTTCAAGTTGAAAGGACATAATAAGGAACAAGACAAACATAATTTGAAAAAGACAAACAGAATGTGGTCATGTCAACATTACTGTCAAACAGGCAGCATAGGCAGTAATGCAATTTGCTAGCTAAAGAATGCACGAAGCTATGATCTGAAGACATTCTTCATACTTGATAACCAACAGACTAACGACAAATGAGGGAAGACTAAAAACCAAGAAAATTTAAAATTGCATAGTAATGTATATAAATAAAATCGTTTCAGCATAAACCTAGAAATTAGAGATTCAGGAGTATCTATTCCAGGCTCCAGCTGCTTCGACTGAGATAGTGATAGAGTCTGAAGATTTCAAATAACAAGGCAAGTGTCTAGTCAGGCTGATCAGGACTCAAGGCACATGCCAATTTAAGGACAATCTAGACATAGAGGTGGGGAAGTGGGGATGATATTTCCTCATTCTTTAAAGTGAAACCGATAAATCTGGAGAGTAAGTCAACTCAGTCTTTAGGCCAAAAAAATCTTGAGTTCTTCAGCCATGGAAGCTGAGTAGCTAACTAATACTCCTGGAGAATATTCTGGAAAGCACATAGTTAATGGAAACAAAATTTTAATTTCCATGTGATGCCTATCAACAATTTAAGCACCCAAACAAGATTAAATCTGACAAGATTGCCATAAAAGTATATTCCGAAACTGTTCTAGTTTTTTTCTCATGCACCACAACTGGCCCTGATAAACTTTCCCATTTAGTCCTGTTGGAAATGTCACTTCAAACAGCCTTCCATTTTGGTAATTGGCCATAGCTCAAGAATCTGACATCTTTATTACAGTTTCCCCAAAACTAAGGGAATGCAAGTGCTTCTCCACTAAGTTTGTCGTTAGCCTCATTTTAGCATGATACACGAGAACATATAACACTTAAATCCCATTTGAAATTACAACATAGCTGTCATTTCAGGATGAACAACAGACGAGCTGTCAACGAAAGATACGCGCATTGCTTCATAATGCAAAATTCATAAGAAAGAAGGCCAGAAAGAAGGCACCACAATCTTTTCTTCAACGGAAGGCATTGTGCTATGCAAGTTTCCCAATGTTCAGAAGTATTGAGCAAGAAACGACAGAGGAAGGATCTGAGATGATCACCTGCAGGAACGCAGCACGAAGGACCCAACAGGATTCAGCCAACAATGAAGGGGCCAATCTCCCCACTCCGCATGGCGCGGGCGATCTCGTTGGCGATCACGAGGCACGTCGACACCCACTCGGCAAGCACCGCCCACACCATGTCAACTATTGACGCAGCGAGCCCACATGGCACCGTCATCCTTGTTCTCCTCCTCCTCCCCCTCCCTAGCCTTTCCTCCACTACTGTTGCCAATGAGGCAATTCCACAAACAGCTACCCTGCAGCTTGCAGGCACCAACAGTTATTGCCAATCATGAGTGAGCCGACAAGATCCCACGATGATGAGCAAAGATTAGGTCTTGTAGGTCGCGCAATAACTGTTTCAGTTTCAATAAGAGGATGGAATTAACAAGAGGGGGAAGAATCACCTCTTGTCTTTCTGATTCCCGGAAGGAAATTCACCATGCAAGAAATGCAGCAATCTCCAATCAGCACCAGTCCTTGAACCATGGCAAGGAATTAGTGTCTTGTGCACCATCAATCAGCACAATTTTTTTTTGCTTCAACAAGGTGGAATTAAATAGAGACGAGGAGAGATTTCACTACCTCCTCTGCCACCGAACCCTTCTTTCCCCTTTCACCTCCTACTTGGCAACCAAAGCTGGAATCTTGAACAGGTCCAGGCTATATATGTATGTTTGGTATGGGCAGAGATGAGACAATTGAGATTGTTCACATTTGCTTCTGCCCCCAGATCATGCAGGATCAACCAACAAAACTCTGACACCTAGGCACTAGTATTCAACAATTCCACCATGAGTTCTTAAATTGGGAGACAATCGAGAAGAGATAAGACTGGAAACTTGCTTGCTTTCCCCATCTTCCTGCCTTCCATTCCACAGCACCTCTCACTATCAATTTTTTTGCCAAATAAGCAATTCAAGAAACACCTAGGACCTACCTCACAAGAACCAACTGGAGGTTGCCACGTAGGAGCCCATCATCTATGAGACTCTTGACTGGAAAGGGGGAAACTTTATCCAATCATTTATCTATTGGATTAGAGGATTAGACAGAAGGATACGGAAAAGTACATGAATTTGTGTTAATCCAGGAAATCCAGAAAAGGAGATCGTATCATACACTGGTAAGATGCAGGATAGCTATTGCATTCGTGTGAGACGGTCAAATATAACCGAAGAAAAGCACAAGAAAGTCACCGACATGGAGTAGAGCCATGTAACAAAGATAAAATTTGAGCATCTTGCACGAAGTTTCGAAAACCTTTGTTTCTCCCATATCAATTCTTACTCAAAGATTGGATTTTGAGCTATGGCCTATAGAAGCAAGGCCCAACGTATATGGACGTTTCATGAAACCCAAAAACGTAAAACACATGTATAATACTGAAATGATCCCTCCGTTTGTGTATACTTAACGCTTCTGACCAAATCACAGTTACCTAGGCAATAGTTTGTTTTTATTCAGAATGAACAAAATAACCTTAGCAACTAATCCAATTGACCCTAGTCCCACCAAATATGGGTTGGAGGAGAGAAAGGGGGAAATTAAATACTCCCTCCAGTCAGAGATAATTGTCGTTTGGACATCGACACGATCTCCAAAACTCAATTTTAATCACTAATTTTTGTTGTAATATATTTGAAAAATCCAATAACATTATAATATTATGAAAGTATTTTTCGAGATGAATCTGCACATATGATTTTCATGTATTCAATCTAAATATTTAAAAAGATATGATAGCTAAAGTTTAACTGCATGTATCCCAAACCAAGGTTCAAAATCCCGGTGAAATTTTAGAAATTTTTGCCGAGATTTCGGAATCCGGCCGGGGACGAGATTCCAAATCCTGGCCAAATTAAAAAACTGAAAAAAAATCGTATTGATACAGTGATTTCAAAACATTTTGGCAAAATCTCGGTAATTTTGACCGGATTTAAAGTTTTTTGGACCGGAATTGGGGCAATACCTCTTAAGAATGTCATCTTCCACGAAAATGTTTTGAAAAATAGAAATTTTTAGACGTTTTATAAAAATAATAGAAGCACTGTCAAATTTTTATAAAAATGTACAAGCTTGATCATACTCTGAAAAATTTATGTTATTATCTTTAGCAGTCTAGGATCATATAAAAAAAATTCCAAAGTAATTGAACTTCATTTGTTATCTTCGAAAAATAAAAAACAGAAGGAACAAAAATGAGACACTAACCTTGTCAGAATTTTATAAATTCACTCGAGTGTGATAAAGATCCAAAAATTTTAGGAGAGCTTAAGCATTGCCTCAGCACCCTTCTATAAAGTTTCAAAACTTCTAAACCTATTTTGGTTGCTTAATCAAACATGGAAGCAATACATGTACTTAGCAATACATGTATTTAGGATAGAAGTACTGTTAGAATTTTTGAAAATTCCTCAATCTTGATCATCATCTAAAATTTTTATGGGAACATTAGTGATGCGCCAGGACCATCCACAAAAATTTCAAAATTTTCTAACGTGGTTTGAACTATTTTTCGTTCGGTTGAAATTTGCCGAGATTTCGGCAATTTCGGCCGAACTTTTGGAAATCCCGATCAAAAAAATTTTGGATTTGAATTTCATCCAAAATTTATTCAAAATTCTAAAATCTCACCGAAATTTCGGATTTCGACCGCCTCTGAGATATAGTCAAAACCAATATTTAAAATCTTGTCTCAAACCGATAAGTTTTTTTTGAACCGGAGGGTCTAGGAAACAAATGGGAAATCGTACATCCGGGGGCGTGGAATAAAGTGTTTGTGAACAAATAAGATAGTCCAAATTGACAACTATTCGTAGAGGAAGGAGTACCCTTTGCGAAGTGTCTCATCAAACTAGTAATTAAATCCCCTGCTTGTTAGGCGCCTTAGTAAAAAAAATCATCGTTGGTAACTACGCAGGGCCGTCAGAGATAAGGTAGATATGCTGCTCGAGATAATGTCAAGAAGTTCGGCCACGTACGCTGCAGCAGCGTACATGCAACTGCGAGCCAAGATATATAATATAGTCGTGCTCAATGTCAGAGTCGAGCATGGTTGCCGCCCGGGAAGTAGTTGGTGATCAATGAGTATTTCCATGTTAGGCTGCATATACAGACATGGATGCATGCCGGCCAGCCGCGCCGCTGACGATCAATTGCAGTACTGAAGGGACCTCACAATGTCACGCTAGCTTGAGGACGATGAGACCGGCAACGGCGATGCAAGGAATTTTGTTTTGTTCGGAAGAACCCATTGTTTTATTAATATGATAAAAATAAATACCTTAAAAAATTACAGCAATAATACCTGTGACTACAGTGGGCCGAAATTTTGAAATCAAAATCTGAATCTTTTAAAGCAAAAACGAAAAGATAATTCTTTTTTGCAGTTTTGAGAATCAAATCCACGACCTGCCTTCTGCAAGGTTAGGGACATTACCACCAGGGCACATGAACACATATGCTACAGTAATTTCGGGAAAAATCGGCGAAATTTCGGGATTTTGAACCGGTTTTGCAGGTTTTGTGGCCGGATTTGACCGGAATGGCATCAATAACCTATAAGAAAGTGATCTTCAATGATAATTTGTCCAAAAAGTTAATTTTTTAGACATTTTAAAGTTTGAACAGAAACACTGTCGGAATTTTATAAAATTGAGGAAGTCTTTTCATGACATGAAAAATTTATGGTACCATAATAAGACAACTAAGATCATACAGAAAAATTTTGAAAATATTTTAACTTCGTTTGTTATATTTTAAAAATAAAAAACAGAATTAGCATTAACAAGGTAGTAAGAGTGTTAGAATTTTATAAATTTATTAATGTCTGATAATCACCTGAAATTTTTATGAGAAGTTATTAATTATGTGATAACCCTTCTGTAAAAGTTTTAGAAAATTTGAACCTGTTTTGGCTACTCAATTAAAATGTATAAACGGTATGAACACGCTCTGAAGTCCAAAACTGAAGTAACATATTCACATTTGTTGGGAATTTTTCTTTTTGATCATGATCTCAAAATTTTATGAGAATATCGTCGATGCGTTCCAACTATGTACAATTTTTTATAATTTTGCATGCTCGAAACTATTCCAAAAAAATGTAATGTCAAGTAGCATTTCCATATATTTTGAGATTTTTTTATGGTTAATCATGATGTCAAAATTTTATGAGAATATGATCAATGCTCTAAGAACATCCAAAAAATTTTATATAATTTTTTCGTACTTATAACTATGAGAAACAAAATTTCAAAGAAAACTTAATGGCAAGGATAATTGGTCTTTGCTTTACAGCATGTTTTTTTGGCTTCACAGAAGACAGACAGACCTCAATAATTGTCCCTTGCTTTATAGAAGACAGGCAGCTCGTTTCACATGCATGCACTGTACACTCATTTTCACTTTCCTCTACTTCCCTGCCTCTCCAAGCCGAAGTGACCTTCCCTCTCCCTGATCCGCCCAAAATCCGGCCAAATTCGGGCATTTCCATACGTCTGCAAAGAAGATTTCGGGCATAAGTAGCGAAATTTCGACCTCTGAGCGAAATTTCGGGTTGGTTTACGAAATTTCGGTCGAATCATCAAATCGCCAAAGAAGTCAGTTTTTCCGAGCAAACTTGTTTAATTTTCGGTTTAATTCATGTATTCTAGTCCAGACTCAGTAGAATGAAGATGATCTAGTAGAAAAATAGAAGAGATTAACCAACAAAAACATGGAGATGATCCAAGAAAAAAAGAAGAGATTAACCAACGAAAACATGGAGATGATCCAAAGAGAAAAATGTAAGAGATTAACCAATGTAAATATGAAGATGATCCAAAGAGAAAAATGAAGAGATTAACCAACGAGGATATGACACGGGAAGAATACAAGCAACAACATGAGCGGAGGTATCACGAGGTCATTGTTGACAACGCGAGGTGGAGTTTCAACCACGCCCTACTACTACTCGTAGGTACGTCATGCAAATATATATTAATTTCATTCTCATATGCAATGGTCTCTCAAAGGCTTAGCATTTATTGGTACACTTGAAGAATTAATTAGGCCACTTTTGTTTGAAGGTTAGAGTGACCAAAATTTGATCATGTTGGTGGACTTGGCATGCATATGGTGGTCATATAGCACTCTTACCGAAGCATTACAACAAGCACTTGCCTCGCATGGCCCATGGTAGTCGTGACGCATTGTGATGCAAGCATGCAATAAATTCTCATATGTATCCATTTTATTTCGTGTCTATTAATTTTCATGCAAATATATATTGATTGTGTTGAATTGTGACTCTCAAACTCGAATTTCACCAACATCTTTGTCATTAAATTTCTAACTTCACAGGATTTTTAAAAATTCTTTAAGTTTGATCAACACCTCAAAATTTTATACAAACATTAATATTACATCAAGACCATCTACCAAAATTTTCAAAAATTGTAACATCGTTACAACAAGTTTTCATTTTTTCCAATGTGTCGGTAAGCCTTTTAATAGGATAGTACCACTGTTCGAATTTTAAAAAATCATCAAGCTTGATAATCATCTGAAATTTTGTGAGAACATTAATTATGGATCATAACCATGCACAAAAAATTCAATAGTTTCTAACTTCATTTGTACCATTTTCCATTCGGATCAAACTTGTCGGTCGTTGTTCTATCAGACAGCATCACTCTCGAATTTTGAAAATTCCTCACATGTGATAATCAGCTGAAATTTTTATGAGAACACTAGTTATGGATTATAACCACGCACAAAAATTTCAATAGTTTATAACTTCATTTGTACCATTTTTCATTCGGATCAAACTTGTCGATCGTTGTTTTATCAGGACAGTACCACTCTCGAATTTTTAAAAATTCCTCAAATGTGATAATCAGCTGAAATTTTTATGAGAACATCATCAATGTGTCAGGAACCTAAAAAAATTTCAAAATTTTTCGTTATCGTTTCGACCTCTTTTCACCGGTGCAAAAACCGAAATTTGGTAATTTACTAAAATTTCGGTTTTCGCCAATTTCGATTTTAATTTCCGGATTGGACCGGATTTGAATTTTTAAATTCAAATTTTGTCCGAAATATTTCCGAAATCTAAAAATTTCGCCGTCCGGTCTGGGCCAAAATTTATTCCGAAACCGAAATTTTAAACCTTGCGTGTAACTATGTGCATGCGCAGATGAAAGCCATCAATATTAACATTCTTACGCAAACCAGGGAGCTCTCCTTAAGTTTTTCGGTTTTCGGTGAATCCGCCAATGCCATGTGGGCCTTGGGTGGGTTAGTGCTCATTTTACACTGGAGCCGGATTGCCACTGTACAGGTGACACCGGCTCATGCAAGACCATGGGATCTTGGAACCGGAAGGACGAGTTAGATCGCTTTGGACCGCGTCCACCTCGCCCAAACCCTACATGCCGCCTCTTTGCATCCTCTGATGGTGGCGATGGCAGCCACAGCGGAAGGGGTAGCGGCGAGGGAGGTCCTATTGGAGATAGAGAAGAGATCTGGGCCGTTGGATCTCCATCCATCGGTCAATACATTCGACTGATTTTGGGGAAAAAACAGTTGGTTGATGTTATAGAGATTTCAAGGATAGATATAAATATTATTTTCCTAATTTGTCAATACCTCATTTAGATCGGTATTCATGTGGGATTAGGTCAATGATAGATAAGAGTGATAGACTATACATACAACATATCAGGTGCTTGAGCACCATAAGAAAATTGCGATTTTTCACCGTATCAAGCCTGTTCGATATTTGGAATTGTTCAGTAAACCGATCTAATTCAAATTCAAATTCAAAAAAGTTAAAAAATTTATCCAACAATTCTCTAAAATTAGTATTAATATCTTTTTGACAGCTGGGATGAATTTTTTTGAAAAACTGAATTTGGGAGACGTTTTTGAGTAAATCCGGGTATACATAATAGAAAAAAGAAAAAATAGGGCAAAGCAGTCAGCAATTCCAGATTTAATTGAACTATCAAATTGTGTTATAAATTTTTTGAAATTTTTGCGTGAGGTTCTGAGGCAATGCTAATGATGCTGTAAAATTTTTAGATGATGATCAGACCTATGGAGTTTAGTAAAATTCTGATAGTTCTACTGTCTTTGTATATGCTATTTAGTTTTTTATTTTCTAGGGGCAATACATGAAGTCAAATACTTATGTAAACTTTACTATATCATCCTTGGGCATTGTTTATGATACCATTTAAGTCTTAGAGCATAAGAAAACTTGTAATTTTTTATAAAAATTGGATAGTGTCTATATTCCTTTTCATTAATTGCTATTTTTGATTTTTCAGAAGTAATAAATAAATTCAAAAATTGTTGAAATTTCTCTGAGATGTTTTGTAGATTAGTTGAGATTTATTCAGATTTTATAATTTTTTTTCAATTTTCCTCAAGTGTGCTGATTTTCGATGTAAACCGATCAAAAACCGGACAAAGCCAGTCGAAAACGGAAGAAAATCAGTGTCGAGGGGAGCTCGAATTTCCATCTTAGTTCGGTATTGTTAACCCTGAGAGGACACGGTAGCAAAGGAGAAAATTAGCATATGCATTAGGCTGTAGGCTACATACTATTAAATAGCTATCTAGATGGTATGAAGTAGTAATGATTGGGAAAAAAAGGCGAATTAATTCAAACCTTCAAATAAACCGAAAAAAAATTATTTCCCGAGAAACAAATTTGAGCCGCTAATTGAAAAGGAAATGCCTAGCGGTGCAGTTGGACAGGCTGCACAAATCGTAGTATAAGAAGAGTACTGAGAATTCCACCAAAACCAAAGGTATGATACAGTAATCTGAAAAATTTAGGATTTGTTACTCCTTAAGTTGGTATTTGAGGATTTGTCTCCTGGTGTGTCTGGGATTCTGACAACTCTTAAAGTAACATCGAATGGAGCGATAAAATCTAAATTCCCTAGAAGAAATATGTTCCCTCCGTTTGATGGAATAAATTTTCTTGGAAAGAGAATATATTCAGTGTAAACTCATTTTAGAGTGTTATGCAACCCTAAAATGAATCATTCGATTTGAACTCAATGCACGAGATAGAGGTGGGATACACATACTCCCAACCACTTATGACATAGATGGAGGTGGGATAGACTTCCAACCACTTAAGATAAGCATCTTAAGTGGCTGGGGGTTCATCTCACCTCCATCTCGTGCATTGAGTCTAAGATCGGATGGTTCACGTTGAGAGCTGTATAGGTAACACGTTAAGGTTGGTTTATACTGGATGTGTTGCCTCTTGAAAATTATCATTTATATGCAAGCACATTGAGAAAATCAAAAAGTACAATTATACAATATTTTCACTCTCCATTCATGGTGCAATAATGTAGTAAAGGTTAAGTGATTGCAGTGCGCTCACAGGGACATTCATGATTTATTATCATTAACTATATTTCTTAAATTTGGTGCTTTGTTTATATCGCGAAATGCTTGCAGTATTCGGCATGAATGAACATTCACAAAGAACCAACACAAAGAACCAATAGATAAAAATGAATGATGCCGCTTGATGATATTCATAAATTTTCATTTCACAGTAAATCATTAGAAACTAGTTTGCATTCGAAATGTAACTCAAAGTTGGGTTGCTTATGTATACATGTGTATGGAATTAGTACGTGTAACGCCTACTCTTACCTGACATCAGAGATACTCCATCTCAGGCTTTAAATATAGTGCCTGAATCAACCACCATTAATTTTGAGCCCCTCATTGGGCCTTTCTGGCATTTTTCCCAACTTCACACTTCATAGATATCTACTCTTACCCAATGTGGAGACCATAATACCTTCATAAGATAATCTTTTCTGACCGATTTCACACACTATGGTTGATATTGTAACTACAGCTCATTGTCCGAGTGTAGTTGTTCGACCTTATATTTTAACCCATGTAAAGGGCCTCACCAACATGACAATCCTCCTCTTCGGCGCTCTCTACCCACCATACATGTCAATAAATTAAGCACTACCTTAGCAACAAACTTTCATTTTACATAACCATAACCAACCACTGCCACAACAGTTATCACCACAACCATCTTTCCAACCGCCCCCAAATTAAGGTTTTGCTTTAAAAGATATTTTACCATGCATTGATGAAAGCTTAAATAAATCTAAAATCATTTGAAAACAATTTCTCAAATATGGTCAAGGGAAAATTTGCCTAGATTTTGGTATAAATAGTCGTCTTCACCCAGTTGTCACTGAAGATCATCAGTCGGATTTGAATTAATTCTGAAATTGCATAATACTATCATATATATATATATATAAGCAAGTTTTATGGTGTCCAACCATTCTTAATATTTTATTATTTAATATCCGTGTGGTGCCCCTTTTAAATTACTAGCTATTTTTACTTTTACAACCTTTATTTGATGTTTAATAGATTAGGTTAATTTATCTTTTAGACGTCTATTAGGTTTATTTCATATGGACGAATTTTGGATTTTAGACATAAATTTCCATTTTTCTTCTTCCTCCTCTTTTTTTTCTCTCTTCTTTCCTTTTTCTTCTTTTCCCTTTCCCTTTTCCTTTCTCCTCCTTTTTTTTCCATTGGCTAGCTTCCCTATCCTTCTCCTTTTCCCCCATTTCTTCATCTCCTCACTTCACCCTTCTCCATTCCCGATCTACTCCCTCTGGTCCTATGCTGGTGCCAACCATCGGTCTCCTCGCTGTCGACCACCCTCCACAGCACTGCCGATTGCTCTCCCTAGTGCTACCAACTCTAGTTCTGGGCCGCCCCACGCCCCAGCCTATGCGCACAGCCCTGAGCCACCTCACTCGATTGCTAGCCCTTCTCCCGCCAGCCTCTGGCCTAGCCTATTGCCATCACTCATGTTGGTCCTTGGGCAGTCTGCTCCCACCGGCCTCTGGGCCTCTGCTACTCGGCCTCGGTTCCCTCGGCTTTGAGTTGGTCCCTAGCCGTTGTTGCCGGCCTCCTCCCTCATTGGCTACCACCTTCTCCGCTCTCCTCTAGATGACTTCCCCCTGGCCTGAACCATGACCTCCAAGGAGGAACCCTGGCGTAAGCTAAGGTTTTGGTTCCCAGATCATTCCCCCATTTATTTTCAATATGTTATACCTGTGATTTTGTAGTATTTGAATGATGGAGAACATGTATGATTTCATTTTGGGTCTATGATGATTACAGGGTTTGTTATGGGTTTGACGGTATTGCGACGATACCAGAGGGTTCTCCACATGCCAGGGAGTGCTGGGGAAAACCTCTGGCACGAGCAAGGCTACCCCTATGGTGATCTCCACTGAGACCCTAAGCTCAGACTATGGTCTTTAACCCTCATACTAACTTTTGCTATTTGTACTCTTATATTTATGCTATGGCCAAATGTGGGTTACCTGTGATGGGGGTATGAGATGAGAGGCAGGTTGTGCAGGTGGTTGGGCTGTGGGGTTCTTGCTCCTGGTTGGCCTAGGCTTGAGCTTGGTCTCCTGCACTTCTGAGCTTGGTTGTCTCCTCTTGCTCTTTGGTGACTTGTGTTTGAGTGGGCTTGGAGATGGATGGCTTGTGCTGGTGAATGGAAATGGGATGTGCTTGACTGGGGTGGTTCTTATCCCATTACACAGTGGAGCTATTACTTTTTTACCATGGAGCTTTAATCTTTTTACTATAGGATATGTGTGCACTGTTCTTAGAAATGCTATGGTTACTCGCAATTTACCAGATTTGTATAATGCCGAATGATGAAACTCTAGGTAGTAAGAGGTGTTGATTGACTTCAGACGGTCTAGTATCTCGATGAGCGATACCCTCACATACGGGTCTGACAGTAACCACTAAAATTTTAATTTTATGAATTGCTTGCTTATGGTTATCTATATATGTGGGTGGATGGTTTATTTTGTAGAGAAGCAAGATGAGGATGAAGAGAAGCTGTAGAATTTTAGGAATTGAAATTTTCTTGTAATCTTCTTTTTATGTACTTTGTTATTGGTAGCACAATTTAATTATGTAATTAAATGAGATGTTTGAAAGTTAATAAAGTTGGTGATTAAGTTGTTGAGCATTTACTTATGTGTGCTTAATTTGTGTTGATGATCCTATCCATGGAAGGCAACGCGCTCTGGAAGCGCCACCTGCTGAAACTCGTCTTCCAGGCGTTGTTGGCCGTGTACGTCGCCGGCTGCTTATGGGTTATGGCATCCATGGCGCTCATATTCGTCACCGGCACACAGTCAAATACGCCGAGAGGAGGTACGGCCTCAAGGAAGCCAACGCCATGTCACTCAGGAGCAAGTTCACCACTCCGTTGCTTCTCGACGACCCCATCCTCCCCCAAGATTCTGCGCTCCTCCTGGCCGCATACTTCGACTGGATGGAGATGGATCAAAGCTACGCCAAGCTCGTGCAAAAAGCCTACCATTTCTTCGGGTTGTACATGAATCTGCTCATGGACATGCCCCTTTCTTGGCTTTCCGATGATTACAGGCCCATGGCTGACTGTGCGAAGGAAGCTCCAGTTCCAGCCTGGCCGTGTCTGCAGGTCGTACAAGCTGGCTGAGATCCAGCTCTCGTTCATGTACGACAACCTGTACACCAAGATCGGGATGCGCACTGCCACCTGAACCCAGTAGTCGGTGTGGCCCTCCAGGCCGTCACGTTCGTCTCAACCTCCTGCGACAGTGCTGTCACCGTGGCTGAACGGAGACACGACGGCTACAGCGGAGCCGACGTGCTGCTGGTCGTGCGCGCACGTGATCTTTGTTGGTTTTAGGGTAGAATCATGAACACATACGAACACAATAGCATGCGGAAAGAAGCTGAATATTTGTGGTGCTATACAATTAACACATTTCATTGTTTTCTCTCTTGTTTTTTTTATGGTTTACATGTACCTAGTGATTTGGTTACTACGGTCTGGTCAAGTGTTTCCGTCCGATGTGCCGGTGGCTACCGGCGGAGTCATGATTTCGTCAAGGCTCAGATCGAAAACTAAGCGGCAATAACTAACGTCAAATACTACCCACACCGAGGTACAACAAAATCACTACACAAGTACACAATTAAAGATAAATTTAAATCCCATATTTAACATTTCAATAAAATAGATAAAATATGTTAAAACAATATAGCGTAGTGGAGTGGTAGAAAAGTTAATACCTAATTAAGGAAGGTTTGGTGCATCCGAGACTATCATATTTTCATCAACAATAGAACAAGAATCTGAATCTGTAAAAGAGGAAATTACACATGTAAATTAGACGCACAAAACTACGAAGGTAACAATTAATCATGAAATGTATAAGTTATTCACTGATCATTCTCAATATCATTCTATCACAAAGTTCACAACTTAATTAATCACCTTGTTTTGATAATTTGAGTAATCTCCAGAGGCCAGAGCCAATGCATCGACTGCTTGTCTACTCACCTTGTTTTGATAATCAACTTGTCTGCCCAAGACTCCAAGAGGTAAGAGCCCCTTTTATAGTTCTGCACTTCTGCTGCCGTTTTGCGAAGTGCGAGCCTTGGAGGCGGAGCCACCGGGTCGATCGTCGGGGCGAGATCAGCGAAGCCAGAGCCGGAGGCGCCATCGCCAGCGCACCGGGGCGGGATCAATCAACGGAGCGCCAGAGCAAGAAGACAGAGCCGCGGAAGCTTCACTGGATCTGCGCCTCTACGGCCTGTGGGGCTGGGGCGGGAGCGGCGGCCAGCGGGCGGTGGTGGCGATGGGCCACGAGCGGTAGCGATGGCCGGCGGCGGACCTCTGCGTGGGCAGGAGTGGTGGCGGGCCGGTGGCCTCCTGAGCTCTGGATCTGCACCTCAGTGCCTATGCGACTTGGAGGGCCAGGGCGGGAGTGGCAGCGGCCGGCGGTGAGCCACGGGTGGTAGAGACGGTCGACGACGAACCTCAGCTCGGGCGGTTGAGAAGTTGAGCTCCTCCTTGAGTCAGGCAACTGCGTGGATTTGGATGGCTAGGGCGCACTCTCAGCTTGGGCCTCGGGCGGCTTATGGCTAGGACTAGGCCGGGGTACTACATGGCGATTTGGGCTAGGCCTCGGGCCTAGGCCCCAGTGGCCTGAGGCCCAGCTCCACCCCTGCAGGCGGCAGTGGTCGGGGAAGTTGGCAAGCTACGACCTCATCGACACGTGCATCCAGGAAAAGCAGGCCGGTGTGGTAGGATGGGTCATTCTCTGAATTGACATCGAGTGCGACACCGCACATGTTGGTGTCTCCGGCGTGCTCAGGGAGATCGTCCTTAATAAGCTGATCGTCGTCGGAGTAAACTGGGTGGAGTACAAAGAATTTTCGCTGGCAGCACGTGCTGGCCGAGAGGGGGAGAGGAGGCAGCAATGGGGGAATTTTTACTATTATAGCTTTAAAAAAAATTAAACTAGCCTCCGTCGCAATTGTTTTTACAAAAATGGCCCTCAAGCCCGTGAAAATCGCGCCTCCCAAGCGCGGCTCATGCATTGCAACGGACTAGGTGCCCCCAGTCTGACACGTGTCACCGCAAAAAACAAAAAAAAAGAAAAACAAAACAAAACAGGAAAAGCATGCGCTACAGTCGTTGCATGCTACAGTAATTTTTGTTTTTTTCTGCGCGGAGGCTAGTTATGTAAAAAATACATTTTATTTTTATTAGGTTTTATAAATGCATTATAGAAAACAACTGCACAACGGTTAGTTTTGAAAAAATCGCACGTCGTACCACAAATATTTTGAGGGCCCATTGTCGGGACCCGAATTCACCAATTCGAACCCACTGCATTTACCATACTAGTCCGAGGATCAAACGCTAATGCACACAATTCAACGTTGGCAAGTATCACATCATACACAACGATAATAATAATAATACTCCATTTATTGATATAACTAGTGTATGATCTTATGATCAACTTACATTATTGAGTCACGCAGGGCTAAACTTAAAATAAATACTAAGACAAATACAATAGAAAAGAAAGACGACAATGACTCATCAGTTCATCATAGGCGACTGACAAGGCTTTGGTCTATTGAGTTGCATTCTCTTGGAACTCCTCCAACAATGGTGCTGACTTCTCAACTGTTGATTGTGGTTGTTTGCAAGGGGTGAGTACATAAAGCACTCAACAAGTTATGCACAGAATGCAATCCTAACATAGCTATGTGCAAGGCTTATTCGAAAGGAAAGGCTATCATGGTTATTTTGTAATAAAGTAGCCTTTACAAACATATACAATAATTAGATTGCAAAGACAGTAAAACATATAACAATAGATAGCAAAGTTTCAGATCTTTCAAGTAAATCAAGTTTCCAATCTTAAGTCAAGTTTTCAACTTTCCATATGGCAACCTGCCATCCCAACAAGTTTTCATTTTATTAATTTAACCCTTGACTGTAATTCTCAAGCAATGCTCAATACCGCGAGCACGGCTATCCGAATAGATTTTACACTCTGCAGAGGTTATGCACTTTACCCACATGATACAATCATACACCACACAGGCAGACGATCATAACAAAGCCATAACAATGTGCCATCTTAACCATATATTACATTCTAAGGTCTCAACACTGGTGGGACTGGTTACCACATTCAGGGCCCCCCTCTTGCGCCATGTGAGTTGACCATAACTCGGGAACTCACACCGACCACGATAGTACCAAAGTTAAGATATTGCAAATTAATTAGCTAGGCTGTCCCATACCAGACATGTGGTTGCATGATTGACTCAGATCAAAGACTTGCAAGGTTAAGTCCTTAGGATGATCAAAGTAAGACTTCCACATACCCTCTGCTCATCGGGCCCACCTAGGCATGCTCGCCCCTTGCCACTTGCTCCAATCTAAGTGATTACCAAACCAGTTGATTACCAAGCACTACGTGCTATCAACAATTCAACATCATTGCGTGACATCCCTCGCCACTATAACTCAATCTCATTGTGTGACCACACATGATACATAAGTTCATATCATTGTTCCATATTTCATTAGTCAAGATTAAACATTGGCAATTCGAGTACATGTGATGATGTGGCATGGCTAAGCATACTACCTGATCTAACCATCCCATGTTGACTTAGTATGAATCAACTATAATAAACCAATCTATTGTGACAGTAGATCATGGCATACAAATGACAAAGTAGGGTATATTGCAATTGGTAAGATTAACTAGTTCCCAAATTAAGTTGAAAATAGTTGTACCTTTGAAATATTATGCAATAAGGTAAAATCAAAATAGCAATTTTGTAAACATAGGTTCAACATGATCAAAGCACAACTTGCCTTGACAAAATTCCTGTTCTAGCTCTGGAACTTGGTCTTGGGTTGACGGATCTTCCTCCGAAGCATCACACAACTCAACGTCTACGCGAATCGAAAGAGAACACAAAATAAATACCAAAATAGAGAGAAAATGAACTCGAAAAATCAAATACAAATCACCATTAAATAGATCTCAATTTTATTTTTTTTTAGAAATTTGAATCACTTCAATTGGAGTTTTTATGAGGGAGAACAGGCTCTCGAAAAATTCAAAAATTCTAAAAATTAGAAAATTAAAAATCAAATAATAAACCTACTTATTTTTATAAGGAAAAACTCTATTATTGCGTCAACGTGACACCATGATGACGTCAGCACCGATGAATTTTTGATTGAAATATTTTCCAACGGAAAACTCCGATTTTGACGTCAGCGACCCTCGGACCAATCTCAACACGCCACATGTCACGGTCTATGTAAGGACCCGAATCCACTGATTCGAACCCACTGTGTTTACTGCACTATTCCCAGGATCAACGCTAGTGCACACAGCTTAACATTGGTACATATCACATCATACACAACGATAATAGGATAATAGTTCATTTATTGATATAACTAAATGTATGATCTTATGACCAACTTACATTATTAAGCCACGCAGGGCAAGACTGAAAATATAAGCTAATAATTAAGCAGCGGAAAGTAGAAACGTAGGTAGCTCATCACCACCACAGTAAACCGACAAGGCTCGGACCCTAATGACTCGTGTCTTCTTGGACTTCATCTTCCAACACAGTGTAGATTCTTCAACTGTTGATTATTGTTGTTTGGCAAGGGTGAGTACTTAAAGCACTCAACAAGTTGTGCATGTAATGCAATTCCATGTATCTATATGCAAGGCTTATTCCAATGGATAGGCTATCATGGCTATTTTGCAATAAGCGGCATTTATGAACGAATCAATATATAGATTGTAAAGATGTAAAACAAATAACGATAATAAATAAATTCAGTATTTCTCAAGTAAACCAAGTTTCCAATCCTAAATCAAGTTCCAATCTTCCATATGGCAATCCCGCCATCCCAACCAAGTTGTCCAATTAATTAAGCTAACCCTTAATCTGTAATTCCGAGCATTGCTCAATACCGCGAGCACGGCTATCCGAATAGTTTCACACTCTGCAGAGGTTATGCACTTTACCCACGTGATACAACCAAACACCACAAAGGCGAGAGATTATAACAAAGCCTTTACAATGCTCTATCTTAATCCGGTACTACCCGCTAAGGTTTCAACATCATGGTCTCAGTAAACTACATCCGGGGCCCCCTCTTGCGCCATGTGAATTACACCCTGACCCGGGAACTCACACCGACCACGATAGTATCAAAATTAAGACTTTGCAAATTACTCAGCTAGGCTGGCCCATACCAGACATGTGGTTGCATGATTGACTCAGGTCAAAGGCTTGCAAGGTTAAGTCCTTAGTGTGATCAAGGCAAGACTTCCACATACCATCTGCCCATCGGGCCCACCTTGGCCTCCTCGCCTTGCCACTTGCCCCAATCTAAGTTATTATCACCCGTTGATTACCAAGCACCACGTGCCATCAACAATTCAACATCGTTATGACATGACTCGCCACAACAACTCAATCTCATCGTGTGATCCCACATGACACACAAGTTCATAACACTGCTCCATATTCCGTTAATCAAAATTAATTAACAATGATTCGACACATGTGATGACGTGGCATGGCTAAGCAACTAATACGGTCTAACCTCCAATGTTGATCATAATTATTAATCAACTATATTAAACCAATCTAGGGTGACAATGGTTCATGGCATATAATGACAAGGTAGGGTATAGATCAATCTGGTATTTTAGCTAAACCCAATCTAATTTGAAACAATTGTATATTTGAAATATATGCAATATTGTAAAACAAACATAGCAATTTTATAAACATGGGTTCAACATGATCAAAGCACAACTTGCCTTGGAATAGGTCCTGATCTTGATCTGAAGCTTGCTCTTGGGTTGCTTGATCTTCCTCCAATCGTCGCACAATTCAACGTCTACGCGTACCGAAAGAGAAAAGCAAATAAATGCCAAAACAGAGAGCAATAGATCTCCAAAAATCAAATAAAAATCACCATTAAATAGATCTCAATTTTACAAATTTTTAGAAACTGGAATCACTCAAATCCGAGTTACGATGCAAAAGATATAGCCTTTTGAAGTTTGAAATAAATCTCAAATCGTAAAATCGTAAAATACGAATTTAACAGATTTATTTTTATCTTGAAAAACTGGTTTATGACGTCAGCGTGACCTCATGATGACGTCATCATCACGGATTTTCCAATCGGAATATTTTTCCAACTGAAAACTGTAATTATGACGCAAGCATGACGTCAGCGATGAACTGAACCAATAGGAGCACGACACGCGTCCTGGTCCATAGACTGAGTCCACGGCTCGGAGCCAGTCCACCGTGAACTCGGTCTCGGCGCTTCAGTGCTGAACCCGACACGCGGCGGATCACGATTGGTTGCGGCGACGGTGCGATCAGAGCGCCGATCGATCGCACGGGTGAGGTTGAAAAGACCACGTGGCTCGATCTCGACCAGAGAAGCTAGATCGGACGGCCCGAAGCTTCTAAACCCGGCGATGAAGACACGGCGGCGTAATCTCACCGGAACCGAAGACGACGACCAAGGCCACGGCGTTTCGGCGGTCTTCCGGCGAGGTGACGCTGCAGATCCGGTTCCACGCGACGAGTGAGTTCGAATCGCTTCAACGCGCGAAGAACCTCCTGCTGCCGTCGGATCCAACAAGAACTATCGGCGGCGCTTGAGTTACTTCCGCGAGGTCTCGGCGATGAACACGCCGAAACCGGCGACGAAGCGAGGCAAGCGGCGGCGCGCAGATGGTTCAACATCGGGCGGGTCCGTGGCTTAAATAGCCCCCTCGGCAGTCGTGTCCGAGGCGGAGTTCATCCCGTACGCGGCGGCGCTGTCCGAGTCCGTGACGGCGATGAGTCCCGGAGACGACGAAGTCTCGACCGTCCACGCGTCGTGAATCGAACGGACACTCGCGTGCGTGACGTGGCGAAATCCAGGTCCTCCATGCGTCTTGATCCGACGGCTAAGGATCGCTAGGGTTTTCATCAACTGGGAAAACGTCAACCCTCCGATCAAGATCCGACGGATACGGTGACTTCCTCTGGAATACAAAGCCAAGCGGGCGACGCAGAACGATGTTGGGCTCGGCCAAGATCTTGTTTAGCGAATTTCGTGTTTTGCCAAATAAAACAATTCCAGAAATTCTTTTAATTTGTTTTAGGCAATAAAACAATCGGAAAAATCCAAGAAAATCCCAAAAATACTTTGAGACATTACGGACTTAAATAAAATATTTTTGGCAAAACTTTATTTTGACTTTGCACAGAATTAAATACTTTTGAATAAAAAGCAATAACTTAAAATAGGAATAAATTCAAATAAATCCAGAAAAATCCAAATAAATTCAGAAAATCACAAATGCACTTTTAAACATTAAAACTTAATTAAGCCAAATTTTGGGATGTTACAAACCTCCCCTTAACAGAATCTCGACAGAGATTGGGGCTAACTATAGAATAGGTTCTGAATTCGACTTCAAATCCTCTTCTCGCTCCCGGTGGCTTCACTTTCGAATGATTGCTCCATCAACTCGCAAAGCGAATAGACTTGTTTCGGTCTTGCGCTCCACAACATCCAAAATTACATTGGTTGCTCTTTATAAGTCAAATCTTCTTGCGACTCTATTGCCTCCAACGGGCTTGCTCTGTTGGCACTCGAGACACTTCTTAAGTGCGATACATGGAATACATCATGCACTCCGCCAATGATCGAGGCAACTCTAATCGATAAGCTACCTCTCTCGACGGCTCGTAATCTTGAGCGGACCGACATATCTTGGTGCAAGCTTCCTTTAACGTGAAATCTCTTAACGCCCTTAAGAGGGTAACCACGAGATACACATGATCTTACGGTTCAAAACTCAAATCTCGACGACGGTTATCTGCGTAGCTTTTCATCTTGGTGTGCTATCTTCAACCTCTCTCGATCATTGCGACTTGACTTTCGGCTTCCTCGAGAATGTCCGCCCGAACACCAACGCTCTCCGTTTCATTCCAATTCAACGGAGTACGACAAGCACGTCCATACAATGCCTCGAATGGTGACATCGTAGGCTAGCTTGATAACTATTATTGTAATCGAATTACGCATATGGCAAACATTTATCCCATGACGTGGCATACGCTAAAGCACGTGCTCTCAACATATCCTCTAAAATCTGATTTACTCTTTCATCGACCATCCATCTGCGGGTGATATCTCAGATCTTGAAATTCAGACGGGTTCCCATTGCTTCATGCAACTTATTCCAAAACCTTGAGGTAAATTGGGTACCTCATTCGACACAATCTTCTTTGGCACTCCATGCAAACATACAATCCTTGACATGTACAATTCGCCAAACGATCTCGGTGTAAGTGGTCTTTCTTTGGGATGAAATGAGCGACCTTGGTTAGACGATCCACGATAACCCAAATGGAATCGTAACCTTTCTGAGTCTTAGGTAAACCGGTGATAAAATCCATTCCGATTTCTTCCCACTTCCATTCCGGAATTTTTAACTACCGCAATGCACCGGTGGGTCTTTGGTGCATGGCTTTTACTCTTTGACATACGTCGCATAATGCAACATGCTCAGCCACTTCACGCTTCATATTCGGCCACCAGAATCTCTCCTTCAAATCCTGGTACATCTTGGCACTTCCTGGATGAATTGAGTACTTAGAATCGTGAGCCTCCTCAAGAATCAATTGCTTTAGCTCCTTTTTATCCAGACGCAAATTCGGCTTTTAAAGAACATGGTTCCTTGCTCATCCAGTGAAATCTAAGGCTAGGCCTTCTTCCTTTTAGTCTTGATTTTTGAAATTTTATCGTCATCTTGTCGACCTTCTTTAATCGATCCTCTAGTGTTGGCTTCACTTCTAGCGCAGCTATCATTCCTTGAACGACTTCCAATCTTAGCTTCGAAATTCCTTGCATAATTCGGTTGATCCTCCATTAACAATGTATTTGCGCTATGGCTCTTTCGACTCGAGCATCCGCCACCACATTGGCTTTTCGAGGTGATAATGGATTCCCATATTATAGTCCTTAATTAGCTCCACCATCTTGACTGTCTCATATTCAGTCGACTTGAGTGAATATGTATTTGAGACTCTTATGGTCCGTATATATCTCACATCTATTTCCTATGAGATAATGACGCCATATCTTTAAAGCATGCACTACTGACTAACTCCAAATCATGCGTTGGGTAATTCACTTCATGCGGTCTTAATTGTCTCGATGCATAAGCAACGACTTTGCCTTCTTGCATTAACACGCATCCCAAGCCTTGCTTCAAGCATCGCGATAAATATCAAATCCATTACGCACATCCGCAATACTAATACGGGGTCATTGTTAAACGCTTCTTTAATTCCATGAAACTTTTCTCGCACTCTGGCGTCCATGCAAACTTCTTTTCTTTCTTCAACAACCTGCGTCGGGGGTTTAGCAATTGTCGAGAATCCTTCTATGAACCGACGGTAATATCCCGCCATCCCAGAAAACTACGAATCGAGTAATGACTTGGTGGCTCCCAATGCAACATCAAGTCCACTTTGTTTGGGATCAATCATGCGACTCCTTTGGTAGTCATTACATGACCGAGAAATTCAACTTTCTCCTTCCAAAATTCACACTTGCTAAACTTAGCATATAGTTGATGCTCTCGCAGCCTGTCTAAAACCATTCTCAGATGTTCTGCATGCTCTTCCTCTGTCTTCGAGTAAACCAAGATATCGTCTATGAAGACTACAACAAACTTGTCCAAGTAATCCATGAAGACTTTATTCATCATGTTCATGAAATATCTTTGGGGCATTAGTCAATCCGAATGACATGATTTGTGAACTCGTAATGTCCATATCGCGTAAAAACGCAGCCTTAGGTACATCCTCCGCCGGATCTTCAATCGATGGTATCTGAGCGAAGATCTATCTTGGAGAAAACTCCAGCTCCTCTTAATCGATCAAATAAGTCGTCGATCACGGGCAGCGGATACTTATTCTTGATCGTTACTTCATTAAGTGCACGGTAGTCGATGCACATTCTAAGACTTCCATCCTTCTTGCGAACAAACAAAACCGGGCTCCCCACGGCGATGAACTTGGTCTAATGAAACCTTTCTCTTGCGGTTCCTCAATCGCTTCTTCATTTCTACTAACTCGTCGGTAGGCATCCGATATGGTCTCTTTGATATCGGTCTTTGTACAGTGCTAACTCGATGACAAACTCGATATCACGATCCGTGGCAATCCCGCAAATCTTCCGAAATACATCCGGTATTCTCGCTCTTCGCACATCTTCCATGCCGATGGCTTTCACATCGTTGACCGTTAATCGCCGTCCCGAATCTGCGGTCGCTTGAAACTCCACTTTCTTGCCACTAGGGCCTTCCAAGGTCACGATCCTTCGCCACAATCTAAAACGACCTTATGCTTGGACACCAATCCATTCCAAGGATGGCGTCTAGGATTGCGCATCTATCAAGATAAGATTCGCGAAATTCTATCCCATCCATAAGCAACTTAGCTCCCAAACACCCAAGGCTAGATCTAAGCTCGGATCACGGGCTTGGACTAAGAGCACACACTTAAGATTCACCACTTTAAATCCATTCTTGGTTGCAAAACTTTGAGAAACAAGCGAATCGAAGCTCGAAATCAAACAAAGCAGAGCAGTCTCGAGTTGACCAGAACTTACCCAAGACGACGTCGTGTAGCTTCCCGAGCTCCATCGGTGTGATGTGGTTGATTCTTCCACGCCTTCGTTGATCGCGGCGTTGCTCGACTTGGCTTGGTGCACGATTTCCTCGATGTTGGTGCTTTAGCGGGTGTTGTTCCTGTGTTGAAACGAATCGGTGTGATGCCTCCTTACGTGGACACCTATTTGAAAAGTGCCTGGCTCATTGCAAGTATAGCATCTCTTCACTGCAGATGCGATTTCCCCACGTGCATTGTTGCCTTGCTGCTGGGTCTGCAGAATTCGATTGGCGAGGCGAGGTGTAGGGGCGATGTCTTGTTCCCGGTGGTGGTTGAAATCTAGCAAATTCTTTGGGTGACATCCTCAAGCGTAGATGGTTTGGGCGTCCACCCCGATTGTTCATCAAGCGCTTACGGTTTCACCTAGCTCTTTGCGCTTGTCCTCTAGGATTAAAGCCTTATTTACCACTCCCAAAATCCGGAAAATTGTGGGTAATCAGTCCCTGCGATCCTGAATTCATCCCCACTGCGATCCTGAATTCATCCCTTCATGAAACGAGGCGCTTAGCTTTATCCGTCGCTACGTCCTCGGGGCATAACGAGCTAATTGAGTGAATTTATTCGTATTCGCCACCGGTTGGCCTCCTTGCTTCAAAGCTCGAACTCCTCCTTCTTAAGATCCATCATTCCCTGCAGGACATGATACTGGCGGAAAGCATTAGTGAACTCCTCCCAGGTTATCTCTTGCGGGGCTCCATGAGCGGCACAGTAATTCTCCCACCATTCTGCGGCGGTTCCTTCAAGTTGATGAGAGGCGTAGAGCACCTTCTCATTGCCCTCACACTGAGTGATGTGCAGCTTCTTCTCAATGGTCCTAAGCCAATCATCGGCTTCCAAAGGGTTCACGTTTCCAGAGAAAGTTGGTGGCCTAGTCCTCATAAAATCCGATAGCTTGGACATAGGTCGAGGTCCACCATGATTGTTCTGAGTTGCAAGACTGTTGTGGTTTACTGCTGCATTGGTCATCTGCTGCATCTGCTGCATCATTGTCTGCATCAGTTGAGTCTGTGCTGCAAGGAATGCTCCCAGATTCTGCATGTCCACTGGCGGTGGTTGAGGGCTGCCTCCATCATTGGGATTGTCATTCGGACGCAGTCCACTTCCTGAAGCACCGTTGTTTCCTCGAGTATTCACCATCTGATAATTGCCTCTTAGGTTAGGAAAGGTAGATGTAGCATAGATGAGAAGTAAGAATTTCTAAAGCGGGGAGATATGTTATACCCAAACTGAACAATTCTTTATTTAACTTGGTATGGTGCTTATTTAAGCCTACAAGCTTTGCAACACATACTGCACACTCAGCAATACAAAGAAGCAAACTAAACACGAACCTTAACGTCAACTAGAAAGGTAAAGGCTAACTTAAAGACGCGACTCACACTCGAGTCTCAACACGGCTCAAGGTCGACACTCACTCATCCACCACCACAGGTGAGGCGATCCGCGATACACCGGCGGGTGGGTGGCATCGGAGCAAACCTATCCCGATGACCTATTCTGGGTCCTCTGCAACAACGGGTCTGCACTCCCCTCGGCTCCCACTCTCGCTCCTCTGGATCCTCCTCGGACTCCTCGGTGGCTCTGAACTCTCGAGTCACGCGCTCCACTCGTCCTCAAGCGCCTCGTGGCCTCTCCCACTCGGTGATCATCCCGATGGTCAAGCACGGGTCACCTCGAGTTCTGCTCTGCTACTCGAGTGCCTCGTACATATCTCCGCTCTGGGTAGTCTCTCTCATATGATCCTCCCGGCAAGGCGAACTCGCAAGGTGCGTCGTCAGAGCACACTCGCTCCCCTCGATCCGTCGTCTTGGCATGCTTGAGCGTTTGGGTGAAGTCGAACACCGAGTCGTGAAGCTCGTCAGCGTAGTCGCGGCAGACACGGCGAAGAGCAAGTCGAGCGACCTCCTGAATTGCAACCTCGTACGAGAATCTTCTGGCGGAGATGTTGATTGGCCTGCTAGCTTCCTCGTTCTCCCGAGCGTAGATGATCAACTTGCAAATAAATCCTCGGTGTACACCATTCACTGACCAGCTGCCTCCTCGGTAAAGTGGACGATAAAAACCTCCAAGCGTCTGAAGTACTCTCCACAGCTCCATGGCGTAGCCGCCACCGCCTCCTCAAAGGTCGAACGATCGGCATCCGCTTCACAAGAACTTGGAATAAGTTCTCCACCAAACGGCAAGTAAAGCGGGTAAATTTAGCAAAGCGAAGTAGAGAATGAGATGAGTCGAGAGGGTTTTATTAGTCAAGCTTAGATTTTCTTTTTAGAAAATAATTTTGGACACACTCAAGACACCTCCAAACTATCTAGGGCCAAGACCTACAGTCAGTATGCTCTGATACCACCTCTGTAAGGACCCGAATCCACTGATTCGAACCCACTGTGTTTACTGCACTATTCCGAGGATCAACGCTAGTGCACACGACTTAACATTGGTACATATCACATCATACACAACGATAATAGAATAATAGTTCATTTATTGATATAACTAAATGTATGATCTTATGACCAACTTACATTATTAAGCCACGCAGGCAAGACCGAAAATATAAGCTAATAATTAAGCGTGGAAAGTAGAAACGTAGGTAGCTCATCACCACCACAGCAACCGACAAGGCTCGGACCCTAATGACTCGTGTCTTCTTGGACTTCATCTTCCAACACAGTGTAGATTCTTCAACTGTTGATTATTGTTGTTTGGCAAGGGTGAGTACTTAAAGCACTCAACAAGTTGTGCATGAATGCAATTCCATGTATCTATATGCAAGGCTTATTCCAATGGATAGGCTATCATGGCTATTTTGCAATAAGCGGCATTTATGAACGAATACAATATATAGATTGTAAAGATGTAAAACAAATAACGATAATAAATAAATTCAAGATTTCTCAAGTAAACCAAGTTTCCAATCCTAAATCAAGTTCCAATCTTCCATATGGCAATCCCGCCATCCCAACCAAGTTGTCCAATTAATTAAGCTAACCCTTAATCGTAATTCCGAGCATTGCTCAATACATGAGCACGGCTATCCGAATAGTTTCACACTCTGCAGAGGTTATGCACTTTACCCACGTGATACAACCAAACACCACAAAGGCGAGAGATTATAACAAAGCCTTTACAATGCTCTATCTTAATCCGTACTACCGCTAAGGTTTCAACATCGGCGGTCTGTAAACCACATCCGGGGCCCCCTCTTGCGCCATGTGAATTACACCTCGACCCGGAACTCACACCGACCACGATAGTATCAAAATTAAGACTTTGCAAATTACTCACCTAGGTGGCCCATACGGACATGTGGTTGCATGATTGACTCAGTCAAAGGCTTGCAAGGTTAAGTCCTTAGTGTGATCAAGGCAAGACTTCCACATACCATCGCCCATCGGGCCCACCTTGGCCTCCTCGCCCTTGCCACTTGCCCCAATCTAAGTTATTATCACCCGTTGATTACCAAGCACCACGTGCCATCAACAATTCAACATCGTTATGTGACATGACTCGCCACAACAACTCAATCTCATCGTGTGATCCCACATGACACACAAGTTCATAACACTGTTCCATATTCCGTTAATCAAAATTAATTAACAATGATTCTGACACATGTGATGACGTGGCATGGCTAAGCAACTAATACGGTCTAACCTCCAATGTTGATCATAATTATTAATCAACTATATTAAACCAATCTAGGGTGACAATGGTTCATGGCATATAATGACAAGGTAGGGTATAGATCAATCTGTATTTTAGCTAAACCCAATCTAATTTGAAACAATTGTATATTTGAAATATATGCAATATTGTAAAACAAACATAGCAATTTTATAAACATGGGTTCAACATGATCAAAGCACAACTTGCCTTGGAATAGGTCCTGATCTTGATCTGAAGCTTGCTCTTGGGTTGCTTGATCTTCCTCCGAATCGTCGCACAATTCAACGTCTCACGCGTCTCAAAGAGAAAAGCAAATAAATGCCAAAACAGAGAGCAATAGATCTCAAAAATCAAATAAAAATCACCATTAAATAGATCTCAATTTTACAAATTTTTAGAAACTGGAATCACTCAAATCCGAGTTACGATGCAAAAGATATAGCCTTTTGAAGTTTGAAATAAATCTCAAATCGGAAAATCGTAAAATACGAATTTAACAGATTTATTTTTATCTTGAAAAACTGGTTTATGACGTCAGCGTGACCTCATGATGACGTCATCATCACGGATTTTCCAATCGGAATATTTTTCCAATCGAAATCGTAATTATGACGCAAGCATGGCGTCGGCGATGAATCAACCAATAGGAGCACGACACGCGTCTGGTCCATAGATCGAGTCCACGGCTCGAGCGATCCACCGTGAACTCGGTCTCGGCGCTTCAGTGCTGAACCCGACACGCGGCGGATCACGATTGGTTGCGGCGACGGTGCGATCCAGAGCGCCGATCGATCGCACGGTGAGGTTGAAAAGACCACGTGGCTCGATCTCGACCGGAGAAGCTAGATCGGACGGCCAAGCTTCTAAACCCGGCGATGAAGACACGGCGGCGTAATCTCACCGGAATCAAGACGGCGACCAAGGCCACGGCGTTTGGCGGTCTTCCGGCGAGGTGACGCTGCAGATCCGGTTCCACGCGACGAGTGAGTTCGAATCGCTTCAACGCGGCGAAGAACCTCCTGCTGCCGTCGGGATCCAACAAGAACTATCGGCGGCGCTTGAGTTACTTCCGGCGAGGTCTCGGCGATAGAACACGTCGAAACCGGCGACGAGAAGCGGGGCAAACGGCGCGCAGATGGTTCAACATCGGGCGGGTCCGTGGCTTAAATAGCCCTCGGCGATCGTGTCCGGGCGGAGTTCATCCGTCTGCGGCTACTGTCCGAGTCCGTGACGGCGATGAGTCCCGAGACGACGAAGTCTCGACCGCCCACGCGTCGTGAATCGAACGGACACTCGCGTGCGTGGCGTGGCGAAATCCAGTCCTCCATGCGTCTTGATCCGACGGCTAAGGATCGCTAGGGTTTTCATCAATCGGAAAACGCCAACCCTCCGATCAAGATCCGACGGATACGGTGACTTCCTCTGGAATACAGGCCAAACGGGCCGACGCAGAAACGATGATTGGGCTCGGCCCGATCTTGTTTAAGCGAATTTCCAGGTTTTGCCAAATAAAACAATTCCAGAAATTCTTTTTAATTTGTTTTAGGCAATAAAACAATCAGGAAAAATCCAAGAAAAATCCCAAAAATACTTTGAGACATTCTGGACTTAAATAAAATATTTTTGGCAAAACTTTATTTTGACTTTGCACAGAATTAAATACTTTTGAATAAAAAGCAATAACTTAAAATAGGAATAAATTCAAATAAATCCAGAAAAATCCAAATAAATTCCAGAAAATCACAAATGCACTTTTAAACATTAAAAACTTAATTAAGCCAAATTTTGGGATGTTACAGTCTATAGACTCAGTTCACCGCGTTGGTCGGTCTACCGTGCACCCGGTGTATGACGCCTCGGCACTCGCACTACCACGTGGCACCACCAAATTGATTGATCCAGCAGCGCGATCTAAACCCCCTGTTACCAATCCGATGGTCCAAAGCTAACGACGACGCGACTTACCGACACACACTCCACACGGCGCAGATCTAACGTGATGCCTTAGATCCGACGACTGATAGCTCCTCTGATGGTAATGGCTAGACGGCGGTGAGGATCTACACCGGCACTGTAGACGATGACGGTGGCGTGATGATTCGACGGTGCGACGGTGACATTCTCGGCTGGTACGGGAGCGCCTTGAGACAAGGGTCTCGGATCTGGTCCTTAGAGCGGCGGAGACAGCGAATCGGTGGTGGTTCTGGACGAAAACCGTGGTGCTTTCGATCTCTACTCCGGCGAGCTCCTTGGGCGCAACCAAAGACGTCTTCGGTGAAACGGCTCTGCTCAGAAGACACGGGGCTGACAACGAACATCGGGTGACCCTCCTCGACTTTTATAGGGGCCTAGGGAGGCGTGTTGGCCACGAACACGGATTCCGAGTCCAGTGACAATACGGCAACGCGACTCCGCGTTCGTTATGAGGACGACGGCACAACAACATCCTATCACCAATCGAGCGGTCACGATACACTCTAATCGTGATGCGATCCAAACCGCCCGCAACAACCAATGCCTCGGATTAGATACTCCCAGAACGGCACGATTTCACGATCACGATCAAACGGTCCACATCGCTAGGGTTTCCGATTTCTCCCCGCTTGTTCGATCGCGATCCGATGACTCGCGTTGATCCTTCTAGAGACAGGCCGAATAGGTCACACGCACAGTGATGTGCTCGGCCCGTCACTGTTCAACGATTTTCCGGATTTTCTTTTTAAAATAATTCTAGAAATTAGTTTAATTGATTTTCGGTAATGAAAATTCCAGGAAAAATTCAAGAAAAATCTCAAAAATACTTTGAGACATTTTGAACTCAAATAAAATGTTTTTGGCAAAAATTTATATTTACTTTTTATATATTTAATTATTTTTTCTTAAAAGGCCAATATACTTAATTTAAAATAAATTCAAATAAATCCAAAACAATTACAATAAATTTAAAAAATCACAAATCACACACATAACAATAAAATAATATTAAAGGTAAATTTTGGGATGTTACACCCATATTCTACGGAGAGCCATAATATAACACAATATATTTGAGGAGGCTAGTTCTGAAAAAAATATATTATAATTTTATTAGGTTTTATAAATGCATTATAATAGAAAAAAATTGCACAATGGTTAGTTCTCAAAAAATCGCATATCGTACCACAAATATTATGAGTACCTATATTCTACAGAGTGGCATAATATAACAAATTATATTTGAGGAGGCTAGTTCTGAAAAAAATACATTATAATTTTATTAGGTTTTATAAATATATTATATAGAAAAAAATCATACAGTGGCTAGTTCTGAAAAAATAATTCTGCCGGTAGTTTTGAATAAAATCACACGGCAGTTAGTTCTAAAAATCGCATGTCCTACCACAAGTTTTTTGATGACTCATATTCTACAGGCCCAATTACCGTCATAATTCTTTGGGCCGTCAATAATATATTTTTTGTGGGCAATAATAAAACTAATAAAAAAATATTGCCAGCAAAACTAGCAGCTGTGCGATATAATACATTTATAAAACCTAATAAAATTATAATGTATTTTTTCTAGAACTAGCCTCCTCAAATATATTGTATTATATTATGCCCTTCCGTAGAATATGGGTTCTCAAAATATTTGTGGTACTACGTGCGATTTTTTCAGAACTAACCGTTGTGCAATTTTTTCTATTATAATGCATTTATAAAACCTAATAAAACTAAAATATATTTTTTCTATAACTAGCCTCATCACAGGAAAAAAACTAAAAATTACTGCAGCATAAGCTTTTCCTTTTTTTTCCTTTTTTTATGGTGACACGTGTCGGACTAGGTGCATTGCAGCGCCCCTAGTCTGCTGCAATGCATGAGCTACGCCTGGGAGGCGCGGTTTTCATGTGCCTAAGGGCTATATTTGAAAAAAAAAAAACTGTGACGGGCTATTTTTTTAAAAAAAATTAAGAGCTGTACCAGTAAAAATTTCGCAGCGGGGCGGCGACGGTGCCGCACGACAGCGTCAGCAGCGTGGACTTCCCGACGAGCGTCCCCGTCTGGCACGTCGCGACGTACATTTGCTTTTTCTCTAGCGACGACGACAACAAGGAGCGCGCCCCAGCGCACAGGGCCCCCAGCAATGAGCTATTGGACTACGTGATGTACCTCGCGGCGAAGTGCGACGTGACGAGGAGCAGCAACAGCCGCTTCATGATCCGCAAGGCCCGAGACGGTGTCAAGCGGAACCTCGCCGGGAGATATTGGAGAGCGACAAGTACGACGGCAAATGGTTCATGCTGTTCACCTCCCGCGCGGTCGTGAGATGCCTGGTCGGGATCGAGGACGCGGCTGAGCGGTGGGAGCTGATCGCGGCGGTGTGGTTGGAGATGCTCTGCTACCTGGCGCCGCGGTGAGGGGTGGAGTTCCATGCGAGGCACCTGAGCACCGGTGGAGAGTTGGCCAGTGACATCAAGATTCTAATGATCAATCTAAGCCTCGCTTGGGAACTCCGGCTGGCCGGCCTGGTGAGAGCTGTGCCATTGATACTCTTCTTAATTTATAGGGTTATATATGCTATTGTAAAGTTACCGAACTAGCTGACTTAACTGTACAATTGCAATTGCAAGACTAGATATAATATAATATATTTTAACGAAGTATTCAACGTGACAAAACTAATTTATCTTTAGAGTGATATAGGTTTAAATTGCAGATGGGTTTTCGGTAGGAGTTACAAGTTTACGACTCCTTCCTGTTGTTATCGTGCCCTTGGTTTTAAAAAGCAAACTGTGGTATGATGAAAGATAGCGATTGCTTCGATGTAGAATAGTCACAACAGGCGTAAACAAATATAAAACTTTATTTTCTAGCATGTAGTTCGGTGTGTTTTTAGGTTAACCATATTTTGGTGGAGTGATAGAGTTGTGAATGTATGATATTATCCATCTCGATCCTACTTATGAGATTTCGGTCCTATGATTCACAACATGAGCGATATGTGCTATTTTGGATGCCAAAATAGATAATAATATTTTGTTATGCAAAGATTTGCATTGTCTCTCCTTTTGTCCAGTTTAGTTGAATTGAGGAGCCTCTGGCTTAGAGAAAGAGAAATTTCACAGTGGATTACATAGGTAGTAATTAGTGGTAGTAGGAATCAAATCTAACCATCCATTCTCAAGGGTATTTTAGACTTTTTCTATCCATTCATCGGGGGTATTTTAGATTTTTCCTATTTCATTTACAGTTTTGGATTCACCGAATACCTGGTGATCTTCAAATACTTCTTATCCATTCATCCGTCATTTATCAGGATCACATGACATGTTTTACTGTAGAGGACAGATAGAATGACGGAATTTTTTACCTTTTTACCTCTCTTTCAATTTTACTACCAATACTACAGGTGGTAGTATAACTAGATCTTAATTGATTTCAACCGTTAGATTCAAAGAAATGGACGACTTATATTGATTTTAAACCACTGTAAAAGAGCTCTAGAGAAAACAACAATGTCAGATGCCAAAATCAGAGAGAGAAAGGAGCAGGAGTTGTGGGGCACAAAGTTTGGGCTGGGCTGGGTTCTGAAACAGTCTGACAGGGGCAGATGCCCAAATACTAGGGCCAAGTCCAACCAGCATAGATGATGTAGTGTTTATGGGCTCACGGACGCATGGCCTAATCGCCACCCGGGCCTGCCACATAGCCACAAACCACCGCTCGTGACCATAGCCGTCCTCCTGCTGACGCTCGGCCGTCGCTCGCGCCGCCACCCTCTGTAGTCTCTGCACCTCGAGACCACTGCTGAACAGGAGCGTCCCTGCTCGCGATCCGGCCGTCTCCGATGCTCACCACCACCGTGCAATTCTGGTCCCGTGCAGTCGTGCTCCTGTAAGCTGTCAAAAATTTCAGAGTCCATGATACTTAAGAGAAGTAAATGTTCCGTTCACAAATAGTTGCCATTTTGAATATGAATATAATTAAAATTTTCAATATTTTTTAAAATATTTAAATTTGATACATGAAAACCATTCGTGTAGATTAGTCTCAGAAAGTACTTTCATAGCATTATAATTTTATTGGATTTTATAAATATACTATAATAGAAATTAGTGATTAAAAACTTTGTTTTAGAGGTCGTGTCGATATTTAAAACGATGACTATTTGTGACCGGAGGGAATACTATTTTCTATTAAATTTGATGTTTAACGCTGGTAGAAAAAAAAAATTGGGAACACGAACCAGTTTATTGCTCATCATATATAGATGCACTGTTCCACCACACTCATATCACATTGCGAGGCCACGCGACTTCTTATTCACTAAAATTAATGGGGGTAAAACTCTAATTCTTAATCAGTAGTCCCCGGCCTCTACACCCACGCTGCACTGAAGCGGCGTCCCCAGGTCGCACTCGGAGCGCCCCGGCAGGCCGGCGGCGATGGAGGCCATGGGCCCCTTCCGGCACTCCGGCTTCGGCGCCTCCTCCTCGACCAGTACGTCGACCATGGCCTGCAGCGCCTCGCAGCGGCAGCCCGGCGCGACCTCCCTCAGCTGCTGGCAGCACCGCGCCCGCACGCCCGGCGGGTGGTCCCCGGTGCACCGGCGTAGCACGTACGCCCGGCAGCCCGGCAGCGGGTCGTGCGGGAAGGCCTGCCCCGGCTCGCACTCCTTGGCAGCTGTGGCGTAGGCGGCGACGACGAGTAGGACTGCGGCCGAGAAGATGAGGATCAGCTTGGTCTTGGATGCCATCGCCGTACGTTTCGGTGTCGATCTCTCTTGCTGCAAGGTGCAAGCTAGGATGATCTGGCTATAAGATGTATACATGTATAAAGGCAATTAAGGCGCGTGTATTTGCATCGGCTTTGTCTTGGAGTAAGGCAGTAAGAGCACGCAGGTTAGAGGCTGCGTGTACCTTGGGTTTGTGCAAATCTGAATAGGTTGGAGCTTTGTTGCACCAGAATTTGGAGTGCTGCATGCTTTCATGCTTTGGGGCTTGCTTGCATGGATGAAAACATTACTTTTTTGGGGCCATCGGTACGCAGAATTAATGCATTGTTAAACCGAGGGCACGCAAACCGTTATTGGCGTCTGTCTTACAGTGTGCAGTGTGCACTCGCTAAATCTGGTGACATGATGTTTCAAAATTAGAAAATTTCACAAAACTATGAGTTTTTTTTTATAAACTATCAAAAAAATTATAGGTTTTAGTTCCTATTTCACAAAACTATAGATTTTAGGGGAACTTGTGTCACAAAACTACATGTATTAGAATTGATCGTTTCTAGTAAGGTCTGACAGTGTGGACCCATATGACAACTTCATGCGCCCTATATCCTATTTCACTCGCATGCGAGGCTGCCATGTAGGTCAATACTGTTAGACCCGTTACAAGAAAATATTAATTATAAACCATGCAGTTTTATGATACAAATTCATCTAAAATCTATAGTTTTATAAAATAGAAGCTAAAACCTATAGCTTTCTAATAATTCGTAAAAAAAACTTTAATTTTGTGAAATTTAGTCTTTCAAATATTATCGGTCGAATTTTGAGCCAATGGATAGCTCCCAAACATGGAAAATGTTTTCTGTTCCTGTGAAAGTTGAACTCATTCATCGATATTCCTGTTAAATTCCTGTTAAATTCTCCATTTCAAACAGGTCCTAGCTAGCAGCCCAACAGCTCTCGTGGCTGCTGGCCTAAGCACACTGCCCCGCCTATGGGTGTTAATGGGCTGAAGCCTAATCCAAGCCTAAATTTATTTCCCTTTTATGTAATCCAAATGTGGTCCAATAGAGAGAAGTCTTAAGTCTAATCCAATCCCAAGAAAAGATCTGGACCTCAATTTAGGCCGAACAAATGAATCAACCTCTACCGAACAAAGGAACTAGAAAATAGGGATGAAAACGGAACGGAAACGGTCGGTAAATGGTCGTTCCGTTTTCGTTTCCATATATTTTACCGGTAACGGAAACGAAATCGGAAACCACGGAAACGGATACGAAAATGAATAGTGACGAAAACGGATGCGGAACGGAACGGGGCAGATACGGAAACGAAAGTGGAAAATTCCACAAGAACATTAGTACATGATCACAATATACATAACTGCAAAAATAATGTAACTTATTCTACCTCAAATGAGGATACAAGAACAATGTTATGTTCACCGGTATCACTAGAAAGTTTTTTCTCAAGTTTGTCAGTTGAAAGCTCACTATTTGTCCTCCAGATCAGGCCATCATATCCTCCTCCATATCGTTATCATCGACATCCTCTTGCTCCTCCAACTATAAAGATATAATCCTCTAAAATTTGTATATTATTGTTCAATGTTCATTTATGATTTTTTGAGATTTATCTTGGATTTTTTGGAGTTTATAAATGCTATTTTTCTATTTTTCAGATTTATATAATTAATTTAATCATGAAAAATAAAACCAAAATTATGATAGAAATAATTTTTCTAGGTTCCAAATGTTCCAAAGTATTTTCGAGAATTTTTTCGGAATTTTTGTACTCTATTTGATATTTTCTATAAAGCCTTTTGTATTTCTGAAATTATTTTAATTCGAAAATAAATGTAAATTCTCCATTCTACTTTTTGGGTCAAGTGGGCCAAGTTTCCGACGGAATTTTCGGTTTCACTTATACGGAATTTTCGATTCCGTTTCCGTTTCCGACGGAAATTGATCTCCCGTTTCCGTTTTCGTTTCCGACAAAAAAATTCTGTTTCCGTACCGATATTTTCCGTTTCCGTTTCCGAAAAAGGGCTTCCGTTTTCGTTTTTCTCTGGAACGGTCGGAAATTCCGTTTCCGTTTTCATTCCTACTAGAAAAGCAGTAACTCTGCCTACTTGAGCAGCATGAGTTCCGAAACAAAAAGCACAAGATGCAAAAGAAATGAACATCGTCTGATCAAACTACGTCGAATATCTAAACATGAGATCTATATCCATAGAGCATACGTGAAGGATATGTCCTAACGACATGCAGAGATTCTGGGATAAGATATGCGCGAAAATGATGACTCTATATTAGAAAGGACTCGATCATGTTCCCATTACGAGAAAACCGACTCGAGTACGTCTGATATTCAAGGAAGTTTGGATACGCTGCGAAGATCACGCGACGATGGACTCCATATCGGCTACGATCTGGTACTCCAAACCGACTACAACTCAATTTGAGGTCGGACTATCCCGACTATATAAGGCCGGGGTAGGGATCCTAAGGGGAAACGGGAAGCAAAGACGAGAAAATATCAGAAGATTAGTCTTTTAGAGCTTTTAAGCAAGCAGTCTCTTTTGTGCTTAGAGCTCAGGAGCCGACGAAGCCTATTTCGTCATCCTCTACCATAGTGTAGCCTTAGCCTAGGTGCAATCCATATTGTAACTAGGGCTAGACACATTACTCTGTACTTTATTCATCGACTCCATACATCAACCATACAGGAGTAGGGTATTATTCCGTCAGGGGGCCCGAACCTGTCTACATCTGGTATTCCTGATTTCGTGTTTGACTCTGCTCACCCGAAAGTACCCGAAGTATAAATTTTATTGTCGATCTCTAACCTTCGACACTACCATTGTATGTTTGGGGTGCACTAAACAAGCTCCAATCAATTGACGAGATATCAAACTCTAAACCTTTGTTTTGCTTAAATGTTTATTGCTACTCTAAACCTCTGTTTTTCTTAAATGTTTATTGCTAATCCAAGCTATATATACTATTGTATATTTTAAACACAATCAAAACAAAATGAGAGGAGAGAAAAGGATATATATATATATATATATATATATATATATCCAAAGCCAGACTAAAGGCTGGCATCAAAGTGGGATGTGGCATGTAGGCCGGAGTTGCAGGCGGAAGCTTCATCGGCTGTTCTAAATTCTCTCTCTCTGCCTTCAGCTTCTGCTTTTCATCATGAAGTTTATCCTTCTCTGCCTAGAATTTAAAGAAAAAGGTCATGAGATACATCGTTACAAATTTTACCTAAAATGATTAGACTAGAGCAACTTTGACATTCTCCAATCTGGCCTAATAAAGATTTAGTAGAAAAATATAGGGTCTAAAATCTAATCTAGTATATATCTAATACAAATAGTTATAGATCTAAAACAAATTCAATCTATTTACAGTCATAGACCAATCTATACCCCTTTATAATGCACCTAAGCATTCTTTTCTACGTCTACCCTAAATAATGCATCCCACTAGAGATGGCCTAACCTTCATGCACCCAGCGAAACGTCTCCAGAAACTTGCCTCCATCAAAATTAACCTCTCAGATCTTTCCTCAGCTTTACTCACCCACATCCGATGGCCATTGTTTAATGTGTCTAACTCATCCCTGTGGCCCACAATAGATCTCCCCCCACCTCCAGCATCATCTCAAGGAAAAGGAAACAAATATCCTGGAATTAAGGAAAAGGAAACAAACGTTCTAGAAAAGAAAAAGATCATATATTACGTGCTGAGAAAAGAAAACCGGAAGACATGACACTATTCTAGTCTAATTAAAATTCTGAACCATTCAAAGCCCATTAACTCTCTTAACCACGCCTCGCGCCACGAGGAGAAAACTCCAAGCCATGTTCGTACTGAGAGTATTGGCCCATGGGTTTACTTAGCCTAGGTTTTAATGTTTCGGTTTTCCTTCATGCTATTGCTAATTAATGTTACCTTTGGTCACGACATCTCCAGGGGTTACCACATGACGTTCCGGACTTCACTCCCTTTCTCTTCGTCTTTTTCACGCCTTCCTTCTCTAACACAAAACATTTTGATTCGAATCTTTCAAATGAATTCTACCAAAAACTTTCTGTTCAAAATTTTTTGGTTCAAAAACTTCTGATTCAAAATACTTTCGGTTTGAAAACTTTCGATTTCGAAAAGTTTTCATTCAAAAACCTTTCGGACTTTCAGTTCAGAAAACTTTCGGTTCGAAAAGTTTCAATTGCAAAAACTTTCGACTTAAAAATGGTTAAAAATACTTTCTATTCAAAAACTGTGTGTGTGTGTTTTTAGGGGGCAGGGGGTTTGATTTGCAAACAAATAACTCTTGACTTTTAGAGGGAGGATAGGGGATGAAGGGAATTCCGTGGTGTGTCGTGATGAGAGAATGTTTGAGGGTGAAGGAAAGTGAGGGGAAAAAAGGAGATGCTGCCATATGTAACAGGGAAATGTTGTCCTCACTAATGATTTAAGTTAGGATGCCGTCAATTAGCAATTCCAAAATATCAAATGTGCAGGTACAGTTCTCACATTAACACACACAAGTCGAGTCTAGTACTGAAATTTTGCTTTGAAAATCCTGGGAGCGTAGGCATAACGGCTTTGGCAAGAACAGTTTGTCAATGTTAATGCAGATTGGAGTGCATCTGACCAGATAATTTTCATAACACTGACCGATTGAAGGCTTATAGACCGAATATGTATGGGAGAAATATGTATCCGGCATTATTCACATTTTACTCTTAACTCTGAGGAAAATGTGCAAAATACGATACGAGAGGAGCAATATCTATCTGTATCCGCTCGGATTGCACCCATAATACGTAATTAGTGAAAACTATATACAAGGATTATCTATTTCATGCTGACGTGGTTAATCCAGGAGGCTGTCGTTAGTCTTCAGTAATAGAAGGCAGAAAGGCTTCGCTCGAGCATAACCTTTGCAGTTCATGTGTTGTGATGATCGGGCCATCCTAATACGCTGGACAGACGGTGGTGGACAATATTTAGATGCATTTTTCATCTCACGGACATATCAAATGCAACTAGAAGTTATGTGCACATTTTTATAATTAAACCAATTTGTTTTATACGCCAAATCAACTAAAGAATTGTCGAGACCTAAATTTGCATTCCAAATTCACATGTATTTACCATACTAGGTCTATGATCAATGGCTAGTATATACATGCAACAACATTAATATTACATCCATACATGAATAAATAATAAAGAGTAGCACGATATAATTAAACACCGAATGATGCGGGATTTGGCCTGATCTTTATGGCGTAGGATTAGAGATAACTGGACCTGTACAACTTGATGAATGACACCGCTATCCATTGTCTTTATTACGGCAACCTGTGACACTCCATTCACCCAACCACACGTTTCGATCCTTTGTTTTCTTGCTCACGTGGAGTAAACGTGTTCAAGCAAATGCAAGAACGACTGAGTCAAGACACTCAGTGAATTCCCAATTCTAGCTGAGCGAAATTGTATCTCACACAAACCCTAGAACAAAGAATATATATTTTTGAGTATCGAAACTTGATTACAATTGAGGGGAAGCTCTCATTTTATACAACCTTGATGCTACAGTACATGATGCTACGGGTGCTTCTTCCTCCTGGCTTCCTTGATTTTGATGTTGTAGTTTGTTTTCCTGCGCCTCCCAAATTTCTTCTTTATTGAAACCTAATAACAATTAAGATAGAAGTATTATGTAGCAATCTATTCTCATTCAAATCAATGTATAACTCTTTTAGGAAAAGATTCACCTATTGATTGATTTGTTTGGCTTTAGCTCTTGTGATTGGTCTAGTTGGTATTGGAATGTTATTCTTGGGAGATAATGTACGTGTGATAATGATATCCTCATCACCGAAACTAGGTCATACATTACTAGTTTCACAATAAAAGGGCCACCCGCCTAAATAGTTCATGTAACATAAAGTTTGCAGCATAAATAAAGATAAAGAGCTAGAAATTGGCTTCATCATCAAAACCCACGGCATAAAAGTATTAATACGATGTGTTACTCAACATTCTTTGAATTTGTTCAACAAGAAACTGTGAGTATAAAATTGTACTCCACAAGACTTTTAAATAAAGGTTAATTATATGCTATGTAAGCTGAAACAAGGACATTTGTTCTATCTTATTTTATTTGCATACAACGATTTTTCCATTTACAACAGGGTATAATAGATTGCAATCGACAAGTGTAAAACCATTTGACGTTGATATAAAAGTAATAATAAAGTGCAAATAGCATAATTAAACAAGTGGCTTGCTACCATAATATCGAAAAACAGTGGCAAAACCTTTGCCAAACAAGCTATACATAGATTCCCATCCATACAATCCCCAAACCAATTTTGCAAAACATAAAACTCCTTAGTGACCCAGGCGAGACAACCACAAACCAAAGTCTCGTGCAATTGTAGCAATATCTACAACCACTTACCCAAATCTAAAACATGTTGTCAGTTTTATTTATTAATCAAAATAACCGAGGTACCACCTATTGACTAATTTCCATGTGTTTCCCATTTTTTAACATTTTGACCATTATCCAACCTAGCACAACTAGTATTGATATAAGCATGGCTAAGCATAAACTATTTATCTTCACCTACAAATTCCACAACAAAATATGCGAGTAGTAAATAACAATACTATGGTGACAATAGCGAGTATATCAATTGCTCAAGGTAGGGTTAATGTAACAATTAGATATAACTACCAACCTTACAAACTTAGCAAATTTTACCGAAGTTATGCACATGCATTATAATTTGAAGAACAACATATATAACAATAAAATATAGGATCAAGAGGTCAAATGGTGTGCTTTCCTTGTTCATTAAACACTTGGTCTTGCCCTAGATCAACTACGGAATTTCTGAAATATTGGTATCTATTCATTAAAAGCCAAGTATAACAAATAAGAGCCAAATAAATTTGGACAGAGAGAAAATTCAAATACCTTTTCATATTATTAAACAACATGATTTTATAAAAAAAAGAGAAACAAGTTTCACTCAATTTGGAATTCGTACGAGAATGTTATGAGCATTTGAAGTTGCATCGGTTAAGAAAATACAGAAAAGCAAAAGGACGTTGACTGTGTTGACTTGCGGCCCCACATGTCAGGATTTTCCCTTTTATTAAAATCCTGAAAATCATTTTCTTACAATCTCAAATTTAAATCACGTTTTAATTCAAAATCTTACCAGTGGGTCACATTTGTCATAGGTTCATTAATAACTAATTGCATAATTAACCCTTAAGTAAGGTTTTAAACCGTATTTGGCAGTCTGACAGGTGAGCATGGCCTATCAGTGGGTCAAAACAGAGGAGGCCAGTACAGCGGTTCGGTTGAGCTCGCTAGAGGCGAACCACATGTGGCGGGAAGGGTAGAGAGATCGTAATCAATGCTTCGGCTGGTGGGGACAAGGGGAATGGTGGCCACAGTTGCACCACTGACGGTGCCCAGCGGCAGCATGGCTACATGGGGCAGGGCTGTGATGAAAAGGGTAGAAGGGTGGGGATAGGCTAAGGGCAAGTACAGTAAGCTAAAAGCCAGTTTGTACAATAACTGCCTCTAAATGTTGTCTCTAGATGTTGTGCAATAACTATCTTTTCTTTCTTGTACATAAATGATCTACCTATGCTCCCGTGCCAAGCTGGCTACTAAATAAGAGCCAGCTCTCTTCTCTCTCCTCTTTTCTCACTCCTCCACATAGATCAAAGCTGATGTGTACAGGCTAAGAGTCAGCTGACGTGACCTTATTGTACATGCCCTAAAAGCGGAACAAGGGAACAACTTTTGGGAGTGGTGGCGATGAGAAACCCACATGGCTTGGGGATTATTGTTAGAACAACGCTTGCAACTAGAGTTTGAAAACTCTCGCGGCTGCACACAACAGCAATGCAGAAGGTAAAACAAAGTTTGCGCTGTCCAAACTTCTGCAGCTTTTCTGGTGCTTTTCTCTCTTATTTATACTTTTCACATAGGAAATAGATACATGCATAATAACGGCCAATGATCATGGCCAAAAAATCAGGAGATTATCTTAGCTACCAAAACTAACTAAATATCTAATTCTAACTGAATTCTAGTGCTCCGAACTATTTCCAGAAACTTCAGATATGCAGAAACAAGAAAGACTAAACTGAAACAACGAAACAAAAACAGAAAAGAAGAAAACCGTCTCTGATGACTATCAACCATCTAAGATGACAATCCCAACCGTCTATGATGACTTTAGAAAGGGTCTCTGATGACTTTGCAAGTGTCTCAGAAACACAAAAGGAGAACAAGCACAAGATTACAACTTCTGTCATTTCACCCCTGATCTTGTTGCGCCTGAATCTGCACCAGACCCAGTTTTTTTTCTCAACTCCAGAAATCTGACTCGACCGAGTGGCTTTGTCAAAATATCTGCAAGTTGGTTTTTTGAACACGTATGCTCCACTGTGATCTTCTTCTGATCGACACATTCTCTTATAAAATGGTAGCATGTTTCAATAAGTTTGCTTCGACCATGAAGCACAGGATCTTGCGTAAGTTGATTGCTGAATTATTATCAATCCTGAGCATGGCACGACTGGGCTCTTTGTTCAGCAGCTCTCCTATTAATCGTCCAAGCCAAATACCCTGATAAGCACCAGTTGTCGCTGTAATGTATTCAGCTTCACATGATGAAAGAGTTATAATTTTCTGCTTCTGAGACTTCCAACTAACCAGGCTTCCTCCAAGCATAAATAATACTCCAGTCATGCTTTTACGATCATCCAAATCCTAGGTCAAATCAGTATCACTGTATCCTACCAAATTCAGAGTCTGATATCCTTTTTCATACCTGCAGCCAACTTCAAGTGTTCCTGACACATAGCGCAGTATACGTTTAACAGCCTGCATATGTTCAGTAGTTGGAGTCTCCATGAATCGACTCACATAACCAACTGAATATGCCAAATCTAGCCTCATGTTCACTAAATACCTTAGACTCCCAACTATACTTCTATATAGTGTACTATCAACAAGTTTACCTGAGCCTTCTTTGCTCAATTTAAGCCGGGCTTCCATGGGAGCTTGTGTGAGATTGCAACCTGCCATACCTGACTTCTCAAGTATCTTCTTTGCATACGCCTTTTGACAAATAGTCACTACATCAGCGGTCTGACATACTTCCATCCCCAAATAGTAGCTCAACAGACCGAGATCGCTCATACTGAACAAACTTTGCATTTGCTTCTTGAATTTTGCAATCTCAGACAATTCAGCTCCTGTGATGATAAGATCATCCACATAAACTCCAACAATCAACCTTGAATCTCCATATCCTTTAGTATATACTGAATGTTCTGTAGCCGACCTAACAAAATTCAAAGAATTTAGACTGCTGTCCAACTTTGAGTTCCATGCTCGGGGGGCCTGTCGCAGTCCATATAACGCCTTATTTAGCTTCAGTACCTTCTCACTTTTCCTCTCATCAACAAAACCTGGAGGTTGAACGACATACACATCCTCCTCGAGCTCTCCATTCAGAAAGGCAGATTTGACGTCCATGTGGTGAATTTCCCACCCTTTATGTGCGGCTAGTGCAAACAACACTGCACGGTTTCCATCCTTACCATAGGTGCAAACACCTCATCAAAATCAACTCCATACTGTTGCACATATCCTTTTGCAACCATGTTGACAACGATTTTTTCCTGATATTAAATAAAAATAAATAATTACATAAAAATAATAACATCAAATAAATAAACTACACTGACGGCTAAAATCCGTTAGAACATAAAAAAATGACTAAAGGGTGTGAGTTATATTTAAATAATAGTCATTATGATATATGTGGACTATATGACTAGCAAATAGTACGATGATCAATATTCCATCGACATTAAAATATCGGTGTACCTAAATATTTAATAATGCTTAAAGTCATACACGAGTCAGGCCAATTGGTTGGATAACCCCATACATGCACACATAAATTATGCGCCCCATTAACTTAATTTATTAGTTAAGGATTGGACTACATGTAGGCCCACGTCGCCGTGTGGCCTTACATACTCATGTAGCTTCGAAGTCAAACGAAAAGAAAAGGAAAGTGGCACATATCCAGCCACATGATCAAATCTTGCATGCAGAGACTAAGCAATCCTATAATTAACCCATCACATGTTGTGAGGAAAATGGCATCAATGCATGCATGCATATCATTGATGATATTTTAAATTAAGATCTAAGAAAAGATCATGGCACACATGGCAGTTAAAAAAAATTGCTACGTCGCTTCTCCCATGTAGTAAAAAAAAAGGTTGCATGCATCGAGGGTTAATTACCGTTAACTGCATGGCCCACGCATGCATGTGTGGCGTCTCGAGATATATATGCACACAGTCAACAAGAAAATGAGAAGTAGCAACTACTGCATACCAATCGTGTGCTGTGGTCCAAGCCAAAGAAAAATGCTAAACTGCTACAACCATCCCACATCAGAAAGGAGTGGTGCATGCATTGACAAGGCTTTCATGTACTAATCAGTTTCTCCGTTAGCTAATTGCAGCAGCATGCATGCATGCACATAAATGAAGGTGGGAGGTTGAAGTATTTACCATTTTCCTTAATTAACTGATTTTAGCACATGCATACGTGCACACACATGCAGAGGAAAGGAGGGAAGTGGCAGCAAGTGCTACATGCTGCACGCACATGAGGGGAGGAGTTGCTGCAACCTCCCTCAAACCAGCCACCGACTCATACTTGCTCTTTAAATAGGGGTGAAGGTAGAGAGAAAGAGAACCTTTTGGAGAAAAGACTAGAGGAGAGAAAACACTTGAGAGGAAAGTTATAGAAAAAATAGAGAGGGAGCAAGCTGCCATTGGAGCGAAGGAAAAGGTAAAAGAAGGTGAGAATCATGTTCTTCCTTAGCCCTTAGGCTTGATCAAATGATACAAGTCGAGGTGTTCTTCCTCCCATACTCCTCCGCCCAAGTCAAAATGTATTCTCCTCAAGACCTCATTTCCTAATTCGGTCCCATAGTGGACATGGATGTAAGAGTGAAGATACAAAATCTTTGTTTCTTAGTATCGGACACTACGCATGGAAACAAATCAAGGGTGAGAAGGTTCAATACCTCATTTCCTAATTCGGTCCCGTAGTGGACATGGATGCAAGAGTGAAGATACAAAATCTTCGTTTCTTAGTATCGGGCACTACACTTGGAAACAAATCAAGGGTGAGAAGATTCAAGACCTCATTTTCTAATTCGGTCCCGTAGTGGACATGGATGCAAGAGCGAAGATCCAAAATCTTCGTTTCTTAGTATCGGACACTACACATGGAAACGAATCAAGGGTGAGAAGATTCAAGACCCCGTTTCTTAGATTCGATCCCTTAAAGCGGATACGAATCATGAGCGGGTATATGCTGCAAAAAAAATGATACAAAAAAAATGCTAATTAATTAATCTTCGTCGCGGTTATGCTCGTACATGGGTTTCATATTCGCGAATACCATGTCATGAGTAGTAATACGGACTAAAAAAAGAAAAGACATACTGATATACTAGTTCACGGCCATGCGCCATTATGCATGTATGAGCTAAATGCTAACTCACAAAGGAAGTGGCGTCGTGGCCGCATGCGTAAAGAAATTAAATGAGTTAAGAATAATTAGTGTGCCCACATTTCAGTCAAAGCATGCTGAGCATCGCTACCATATAAAAAATAGGTTGATAAATATGGCTACATGCATGTACATGCAAGGCAAAGTGTTAAAAAAATAATAATAATGCAAACTGCAGTATATGTGTGCTAATTATGTGTAGACTGCAATTAAATAAATCAAAGTGTTGCAGTTTACGTGTGCTAATTACTTTCTTCATTTGTTTTAAAAAAGGATAATTAGTGAGGCACATGCAAGCATGCAATCGGCATGCATATATTGATAAAAAAAATCATAGCCCGTGTATACGCGAGTCCGATACAATCGTGACTAAATAACTTGATGGTCAATTATTAATAGTCCATTATCAAAGAAGTAAAAAAAAGAGTGAAGTCTCGATAAAGCGAAATAAAAACTATGTACCAAACAAAAAAATTGATTAATATGAAAACAATTAAAATACCCCAAGCAATCATCCATCGACGCCAAGATTGAAGACTTTTCTTTTTTTATATATTTTTCGTAATGTCACATGTTGCAGTTCGGTGTAAGCTTTATGTTGGAATTCTTAATCAAGGGTTTTCTCGCAAAGAGATGTAATTAATAGATTTTTTATGTAAATGTATGAATTCTGGAAGTAATGCACCTGCAATACCTAATATTTGATATTTTTCTATCTCCTATTCAATCAACTTTAAACAACTTGTCTCTAGTGACGTTGGAGACGGGTTCACGCCCATTTCTCCGTCATCAGACCAATATGGCTTTGTGCCTCACCATAGCACCGCTAGCATCTCTTTTTACCTTGAACACCCATTTTAAACCAACCGCACAATGCCCAGACAGCAATTCAGTTAGATGCCAAGTAGAATTACCTTCAATAGAATCCATTTCTTCAATCATCGCCTTCTGCCAGCAACTTTGCTTCTCCGCTTCTGCAAAGCTCTTCGGTTCTTCTTCAGCCACAAGACATTGGTCGCTGTAGTCGAAATCGAGGACTAGAGTCGTGGTGGCAAGGGTATTGACGATGGTCTAGTAGCTTTGCAACGCCTCGTCAGTCCCGGTGCTCGCATCGCTCGGTGGTGTGTAGAACTCCACCCCCACAGGGACATGCGATGCAGTTTCACCTGGTGTGGTGGATGGCGCCGGAGATGTTCCCGCCACCACTCCATCCTCAGCTTTGGAATCACAACTCGTCGGTGAATAAGTGGTCGCAGCTTTAGGCACAAGAGTTGTGAAGAATTCCACTATGAATTCGCTACCTCCTCCTGCCTGCTCTTTTTCATTTTCGGGGCTGCTCCAATTCCAGCTTGCTGCTTCATCAAACATGACATCGTGCGACACACAAACACCCCACGCTACCGGATCAAACATCCGGTACGCCTTGGAGCCCTCCTCGTAGCCAAGGAACACCATCTTCGAGCTCCTATCATCCAGCTTCTTAGGATTTGGCTTCGCTGCCTCCACATGGCCGATACATCCGAACGTGCACAAGTGTTCAACACTGGGTCGCCGGCCATGCCACGCCTCATAAGGCGTCACACCATCCAAGATCTTCGTAGGCGACTGCTTGAGGATGTACACTGCCGTAACGACGGCTTCACCCCAGAAGTAGCCGGGCATTCTCATTTCCTTCATCATGGAACGCGCCATGGCAGCCACGGTCTGGTTTCGCTGCTCGATGACACCATTCTATTGTGGTGAATATGGCGCGGTGCGTTGACGCTTAACGCCACGATCCGCGCAATACTTCGTGGACTCCACTGAGGTGAATTCACCCCCATGATTAGTGCTAAGTGCTTTCAATTTTTGTCCCATTTCTACCTCGACGCCAGCCTGAAACTGTTTGATCATTGCCGCCGCTTGGTCCTTTGTCGCCAGCAGCCGAATGCACACGAAACAGCTCATGTCATCCACAATCAACAGAAAATATCTCCTGCTGCCTAGGGTCATCGGCACAATCGGGCCATAGAGGTCCCCGTGCACCAGCTCGAGCACCTCTTGCGCTCGGTACTTTGCTTCTTCCGCAAATGGTGCTCTGCGTTGCTTGTCCGCGAGACATCCATCACACAACTGATCAACATGATCAATCAGAGGAAGCTCGCGAACCATCCCGCCGCGGTGTAGCTTCCGTAGCACCTGGAAATTGAGATGGCCATTGCGGGCATGCCACCGCCATGCCTCCTCCCTGCACAATGCCGCCAAACACACGGGTTTTGCCAAAGTAAGGTTTAGGAGATAGAGTCGATTGACACTCCGAGGTATCTTCACAAGCAACATGCGTCGTTGGTCATGAATGGAGAGGATCCCATCCTCAATGTGCACCTTGAATTCTTGTTCGTCCAATTGCCCGACACTGATAATGTTATTGCGAAGCTTTGGGATGTAGTAGACAGCCTCCAATGCACGGTGCTCTCCGTTCTTGCACACGTAGAGAATGGTGCCGCTCCCACAAATGTCCACCAGAGAGCCGTCCCCAAACTTCACCGTCCCAGTGACGCTGGTGTCGAGCTCGGCAAAGGCCGCCTTTGTGCCAGTCATGTGATTTGTCGCACCGGTGTCCAGGTACGAAGTGTCGGAGATAGCATTATCTTCACCTCCTTGGAGATCCATCTCCATCACCTTTGTTTCATTGAGATGCACTTGCTCAGTGGCAGGTGTTCGACCGAGCATTACTATGCTGGCCGTGGAGAGCGCGCTGACTTTTGCCATGAGCAGGGTAGGTTCCTCCTCGACTTGCGTCAGGTTCGCCCCCTCTTTGAGCTCACGATGTGGCTTGCGGCACTCTTTCTCAAAGTGCCCGTAATTGTTGTAATTGAAGCACTTTACCCTCGAGTGATCTCGTGTGCCACCGCCCGTCGCTGCTTCCTTGCCATGCGACCCTTCTGGGGTCCAAGGTTCTTCGGTCGCCAGCGGCTCTTTCGGCTAGAGGCTCCTCCCGCATTCTTATTGCAGCTCGAGGAACCCTCCTGGTCCCTTAGCTTCAACCGCGCCAGCCACTCCTCTTCTGTGAGGAGTTGCCCAGCAGCGTTCTCGCCACCGGCGCCATTGTCGCCACCATACCGATCGTCGACGAAAGACAGACGACCGACCAGCTCTTCCATCAGCATGGTATTCAGATCGAGCAATTGCTCGATAGCGATCGCTACCTGCCGATACCGCGAGGGAACGATGCGCAGCAGCTTCTTGATGACTTGTTCATCTTCAATTGCTCCTCCCATGTCACGGATGTCATTGACGAGGCCGGTGATCCGCATCCCAAAATTCTCGACGGACTCCCCGTCCTTGAAGCGGATGGACTCGAACTCGTGGCAGAGTGCTTGCTACCTTGCCTCGCGCACGCGATTGACGCCAACTCACATCATCTTGATAGCATCCCAAGCCACCTTTGCAGAGTCCTTCGTCGTGAGAGGCCTTAACATCTCTCACGGTACAGCCTGAAGGATGGCCGCCAGCGCCATTCTATCATCCATGAACTCGGCATTGCTCGGATCGATCGCGCCCAGACGCCCTGGGCCTGCAAATTCACACGCATCAACAACACCCAATCGGCGTAATTGGTCCTGGTTAGCATGGGGTAGCGCAGTGGCACGCTGGAGTCCCTCGCCATCTGTTACAGGACGATGGGGAGATTTGCACCATCTGTGCCATTCTCCACCTCGTTGCCACTACCACCAGTGCCGCCTCGCCGCCCCAGTGGCGTGTTCCTCCAGGCATCATCTGAAAACATTGTTGTAGGATCAGAGCACCGCTTTGATACCAATTGATGAGGCTTAACGAAGGCCCGATCTTTCGGTGAGATGGATAGCTATCGATTAGTGGAGATGACCCTCATGATCCAGGTTACGATCGAAACACGATCGACGCCAAGCAATCGCTGAACCAAACTCTGAGTTGTTATCAACCGTGCCAAAACCCGGTTGACCTGATCACGAAGACCAATTCCTAAAAGCAGTCGAAGAACAAGCAAGAACAAAGCAAAATCAATATAAAATTACAAATAAATTTGAAGTATTGATGTGGGGTTCTGAAGCACGGTATTGCTGTTGATCTCGCCGAACAAGAGAATACCAAATAGTTTCACCAAGAAAAACTACAACTAAACAAAACCTCAGTGTCTAAAGCGGTAGCTACTGAGTATATAAGAGGGAGGGACGTGAGAGGGTTGTCCTAGGGTTGTGTGCAGCCAGAGGGGGTACACACGACTTGGGCTTGGGCCCCCTCACGCTTACAAGGCCCCAAACAGCCCAAAACAGTGATGTAGCATATTGTTTTGATGATTCCAGATGATCCACGATGAATCTAGGGCTGTGACCAGATCCGATTGAAAGGTATTGTTGTAAGCTTTCAATCAAGCATAAGAACTCTCCAATCGTACGCAGTATGCAAAAGTTATGCTCGTTTTACTTCATACTAGTTTCCAGAGGCCGAATTGGATTCCAAAACGTGATGGATTTGATATCTCTATCTTCTTGGCCCATGGATGACGTGTTGGAGTTGGTCCAATGAGGTGTGGACGTATCCATAGTAGTGATGTCCTCATCATCCCCCCTTCTTGAATTTGAGTCGTCCTCGACTCAAGCTCCTTTTATCTCGTCCTCAACACAAAACGTCCTCATATGGGTCCTGCATTTAATTAAATAAAATAGTAGCTCCACCTCTTTATATATTTTTAGGACAAGAAAGAAATTTAGAGGATTCACCAGATAATTATCCATATCCATATAGCTCAACACTTCTTTCCAACATATAATGGCATGATGAAAAGCACTCTTGGATGCTTCCTCCCCTCCTTGAAAGAAAATCATCCTCAGTTTTGGACTAGCTAGAAAAGAAACAAGCAATAAAAAGAACAACGTATACGCATCATATATGTATATATCCCATATTTCATTGTTCTTTTGGATTCGTATAATACTATTTGCATAATAGCAAATGAGGAAATCAGATTTAAGCAAAGCACCTTTCCTCACAATTTTGCAACTCAATTTGTGGTTATAAGTGAAGCATATAACATAAATATTAACAAGATTCAATTTGTAAGTTAATTTGCAAATATAAGTAAAGCACATATCTATCCCTGACCTTAGATAAAAAATACTCATGTTTTGTAAGCCTTGTTCAATAACATCGATGGGCAAAACTACAAGTTTTGGTAACAAGTATAGCTCATTCATATGACCAGATTGTAAATAAGCAATACCAAACCATTCCAACAACGGTGACACTATTTTAATGGGCTTCCACTCATCAACTACGACATGCTAATTTGTAATACAATTCAATGTTCTAAAATTCGAACAATGTGGTAGCAAGCTTTGGGTATCACACATATCAGGAAAATTTGATGGTGCCGCAAATGAAATAAGTTGTAGCATGCAACTAGGACTGCTCAAAATAGCAAGCTTCAATTCAGCAAATTTATCACAAGTTATGCATATTTTGTAAACAAGAAACTTGCCATCTATGCCATAATCTCTAAATAAATTAAATTTAAAACAATTGGCATAGGTGCTAGATAAAGACCTAAGAGATAAAATTTCAGAAACCTTATCCATAGTACAATTCAAGCTAACAGGCTCATTCAACATGATATAGCACAAAACAGTGGCAGGGGATATTCTAGCTATCACTTATGCGTAATCAGCACCACATGATCAAAATTATATGCATGCAATTCATCATATGGTTCTACAATTGTGGCACAAGATGGTAACTCACTAGAATTAAGTACAGCAGGAATATACCCACAAATTTGTTCCCTTTCTTGCTGTAGAATCAAATCTGTACCATCGTCATTAGCATCCTCCTCAGAAGAAGTAGGTACCTCAAAACTTTCAATTGATAACACAGGGTTTTCAGCTTTTAGCTCTCCTTCTTCAGAAGTAACTTGCATACCACATGGAACAGCAACAATAGAAATAACAGAAGTAGATTGGATTACGTTAGTACAATCATCCTCACATGTGCTATCCTCTACTTCACTCGAATTTTCTGGTATTCCTTTCGCACGCTCAGAGTGTTTGCTCTCATTAAGGTTTGGTGCAGTGTATGCAATGGGATTAGCATTTAACTCTGTAGGAACTTGAATTGTAGTTGATTGTCTTCTCTGTATTTTTCTTTCAGCTTTACGTGAAAGATTAATCAAGCATGACATAGAATTGAATTCTTTACAAGATATCATAATTTGAATATCAAAATCTAGTCCACAATAAAAGCTGTTCATCCTAGTCTTTTTGGTCTCTTCTAACCCACAACGCAAAGATCTACGCTGAAATTCTTGGTAGTACTCGTCCACAGTTATACTACCTTGTTTTAGATGTTGCAATTCATTCCGTAATTGGTGAGCAACATATGAAGGAACAAATCTAACTCTCATAATTTTCTTCAATTTAATCCATGTGCTAGGGATGTCCTGATTTTTGCGCATATAATCATTCCCCCAAAGGGTAGCAAAATCAGTAAATCCACTAGTAACAACCCTAACCTTATCATGCTCAGGAATTCTATTTTTATCAAATGATTGTACTACAACTAATTCCCAAGTAAGATAACCTTCAGGATCATATTTACCCCTAAAAATTGGTACGGTCAACTTACTTTTGTTACATGTGCTAATCGTCGTACCTCTCGTGGTGGTGAAGCTGTGCTCATACGTTCTTCGTATCTCGGAGTGTGAACTACCTCTTCTCCTAGGATGCTGTTGGCCCAAGCACTGCGACGTTGAGAACCTGCCATTGTTAGTGAAGACAAGAACAAATCACAAATATATGTTCCTATCAAGTACTATGTGCTGGTGATTCAAAGTCTCTCACACTCATGCTTTTACCAAGTTCTTAGCAATTCTTACAAAGCAAACAGGTGGTAACCGGCGGTTGGTTCGTGATAAACACACTCAAGCTTGGCAAAATGATTGCAAGGAGAATGGTACCTATTTGGCTTGTAAAAGGTGGAGCTTGGACAAGCAATATATATTTCCTATGCAATTTGATAATTCTAGTTATTGTAATGATAAGTAATGATCCAAACTAGAATTCACAAGCCCTAGTTGTCGATCTCAAAGATATAAGCAAATTTCAAGGCAACTCACTTGCAAAGATGATGTAACTTAATGCACCAATGGAATGAGCTAAATAAGAAAAATTTCAACACCAAAACTCGTGTTGCATAAGTTATGAAGAGACACTAGCTAATTGGTTTAGAAAAGGTAAAAGGGCACAAGATTGCTCACTAATTAATACAATTGCACAATCTGAAAATAATAAACACAAATTAGGGTTTTACTCAATGTAGTGCTGCCGGCCACTATTTTGTTTTGTTTTCTTCTTTTTTTTGCTCTTTTTTTGGCTTTCTTTCTCTTTTCTTTCTTTGAGTGACTTTCGGCCAACACTAGTATGAACAAAGTTTTGGAATCCCTAACTTGATGTTGCAAGATAGTATGATATGATAAATCAAGATTATGCAATGTATCAAGTAGAGCATCCCTAAACAATATCAAATAGCTAGTCTCAACTGGGATCAAAGTATTTGCAAAGGATGAATTGGTTCCCAAAGGTATGTGTACATATATTTTTGGGGTTTTATGGATTGTGGATGCTACTGGATTCAATCAACTCAAAGGAACAAAGCTAGAACACGAATTAAAGCAAGATACCCAAATTCAATGTTTCTAGGGCAACAGAATTGTCGCCTAGATTAAAGCTTGAAAACAACCGAATTTGGATGGTTCACTATGGAAAGAATTGAAGCTTATATCCTCAGCTTTCAAAGGAGTACAAGAATATGAAATTTGGAGCTCGGGTGTGAAAGTTATAGCTCAAAAACCGAACACTACAGAATAGCCCCAATTTCAGTCTGCGAGACCGATTCCGAATCCGACTTAAATTCGGTTTGAAAGAGTCCGAATCACAAAGGACACCCAAAAACGTTTTTGTATAGGACTCTTCAAGGATTCAGGAAAGTACAAAAACATCTCAATCGGAGTTCAGACGTGAGAAATATGATCAAAATATCGAACCGATCTGGATTGGAAGTACAACTTGCTTCACCAATTTGACGTCCAGATTAATCTAACTTTGGTATGGAATTAGAATCCGTGCCCAACTAGGTTTTTGGAGAGCTCATCCCCAGGTTTCAGGAAAGTGCAAGAACACAAGAATCCGAGCTTGTATGAGAAAGTTATGAACAAAACAATGTATTGGACAGATTGAAATAAAAGCTACGCGAAGGAAAAACGATCAGCAAATAAAACAAGGACTCTAATGGATCAAAACCTAACAAAACTCACTAAAATACAAGATTTAAAGGTTGAATTTTTGTGGAGTAATTTTCAATTTGGGACAGAGAACAAAAACTAATCTAAGGTACTGAAATTCTCACCGATCAACGAAAGCTCTGATACCACCTGATGAGGCTTAACGGAGGCCTGATCTTTCGGTGAGATGGATAGCTATCGATTAGTGGAGATGACCCTCACGATTCAGGTTATGACCGAGGCTTAACGGAGGCCTGATCTTTCGGTGAGATGGATAGCTATCGATTAGTGGAGATGACCCTCACGATTCAGGTTATGACCGAAACACGACCGACGCCAAGCAATCACTGAACCAAACTCTGGGTTGTTATCAACCGTGTCAAAACCCGGTTGACCTGATCACGAAGACCAATTCCTGCAAGCAATCGAAGAACAAGCAAGAACAAAGCAAAAGAAATCTAAAATTGCAAATATAATTGAAGTATTGATGTGGGGTTTCGAAGCACGATATTGCTGTTGATCTCGCCGAACAAAAGAATACCAAATAGTTTCACCAAGGAAAACTACAACTAAACAAAACCCCAATGTCTAAAGCGGTGGCTACGGAGTATATAATAGGGAGGGACATGAGAGGGTCATCTTAGGGTTGTGTGCAGCTAGAGGGGGCGCACACAACTTGGGCTTGGGCCCCTCACGCTTACAAGGCCTAAAATAGCCAAAAACAGTGATGTAACATATTGTTTTGATGATTCCTTATGATCCACGATGAATGTAGGGCTGTGACCAGATCCGTTTGAAAGGTCTTGTTGTAGGCTTTCAATCAAGCACAACAACTCTCCAATCGGACACCGTATGCAAAAGTTATGCTCGTTTTACTTCAGACTAGTATCCGAAGGCCGAATTGGATTCCAAAACGTGATGGATTTGATATCTCTGTCTTCTTGGCCCATAGATGACATGTTGGAGTTGGTCAAACGAAGTGTGGATGTATCCATAGTAGTGATGTCCTCATCACCAATTGTTAGAAAAACGCTTGCGACTAGAGTCTGAAAACTCTCGCTGCTGCACACAACGGCAATGCAGAAGGTTAAACAAAGTTTGCACTCCCCAAACTTGTGCAGCTTTTCTGGTGTTTCTCTCTCTTATTTATACTTTCCACAAGGGAAATAGATACGTGCATAATAACGGCCAGTCATCACGGCCAAAAAATCAGGAGATTATCTCAGCTACCAAAACTAACTAAATATCCAATTCTAACTGAATTCCGGTACTCCAGACTATTTCCAGAGACTTCAGATATGCAGAAACAAGAAAGACTAAACTGAAACAATAGAAGAAAAACAGAAAAGAAGAAACCGTCTCTGATGACTTTAGAAAGGGTATATGATGACTTTACAAGTGTCTCAGAAACACAAAAGGAGAATAAGCACAAGATTACAACTTCTGTCAATTGGTCATCAGAGTGCGACATCAGCTCCCGTGGCAGTGCCATTGGTGCTAACGGTGATGACAATGAAAACAACTGGACCGAGAAAAAAAAAATAGAGCGCTTGGTCATCAATGACCCACCACGAGCACGATGGTGGTGTTGGCGACGGCGGAGCGGCACTGGGAAGGCTTTGATGGTGGTGAGTGGCTACAACAGAGGGTGGTAGCGAACTCCATAAGGATAAAGGCTACAAGGAGCCATTCATTAGTTCGCATGCATGCTGAGGATGGTGAAAAAAAATAGAATCGATCGAGGACTTATTGAACTAAACTTGTTGTTTAAGAGTCCCAGGTAACTAAGCTTGTTTCATTTGCTGAGTAGTTTTTGTGTTCTGTTTTAGATAGATACAGAGTCCAGAGTTTTACTTTGTCAAAATTGTGTTGGTTTTAGTTGTTTGGTTGAGCTAATTGCCGGAATAGCTACAGTATGACGCGTCGGTTAAGTCTATATGTTCCAGTTAACGGAGTCTGTTTAGATTTTGAGTTTGTTTGGGAGATCTCCAAAAACATATCTATAACCTTTACTTTATAAGAGCATTGCGAAATCAGAAAACGCTGCGACGGCATTGCAGCACAAAGATCATTATTTTGTTGTTTGCTATATTGTTTTGTTCTCGGGTTGCTGTTCTGTGCTTTCTCTGAACTTCCATCAATTAAGTTCGGTTTGATAGCAAACATGCAGTGACAAAGATAACATTGGTAGCTGAAGATTGAATCGGTGATCTAAACATTTGGTATCAAAGCTAAGGCTTAGAAACCATGGAGATTCCGCCGGCTACAAGAAGAGGTAGCGATCTGTCAGGGAATGAAGCAGAAACAAGTTCTTCGGCAAGAATGCCATCAAGAGCTGGGACTATGCCGATTCAATATCCGACTCACACAAATTCCAACTACAACCTATGGGCAGTGAAGATGAAGATCATCTTGTGGTCTCTCGGCGTCTGGGCAACAATTGAAGGAGACTCACCTGTAGAAGAAGAGGAAGATCAGAGAGGTCTGGCTGCAATCTCTCAAGCAGTGCCAGATTCTGTAATGCTATCAATTGTAGAAAAATAAACGGCAAGAGAGGCTTGGGAAGCCATCAAGGAGATGCGAGTTGGAGAGGATCGTGTCAGGAAGGCTAGGGTTCGGATGTTGAAGAGGCAGCTTGACCGATTGGTAATGCAAGAATCAGAGAGTATTTCTGATTTCTCACAAAAACTCACTAGTATAGTCGGTGAGATACATGCTTTGGGTACAGAGGTAAAAGACGGTGCAATAATTGAAAAATTGTTCAGTGTTGTGCCCGACAAATTCCTTTCTATTGTGGGCACAATTGAACAATGGGGTGATCTATCAGTTATGTCTTTGAGTGAGGCAATTGATAGACTTCGAATGTTCGAAGAAACCATTAGAGGCAGACGACATCGCAAAGAAGAAGGGGAGTAACTGTTGCTCTCGAGAAGCCAGTGTGGCACCCAATCTGTGAAAGAGAAGAAGAACAGAGAAGGTACCAACACCTGCGGCAGGAGAGGTGGAGGTCGTGGTTGGAACAGGGGACGTGGTCGCGGTCATGTAAATGGCCAGGGCGATGATGCAGACAGGAGATTCAACCGAGGTGGTTATAATGGCCATGAAGATGAAGGAGAAAGGAAGCCGTATCGGAAGTTTGACAAAATGTTGCAATTGTTCCGAGATGGAATATTTTGCATCTGAGTACACGAAGCCAAGAAAGGAGAAGGCACATTTTGTTGAGAAGGTCGAGATGAAGATCCAGCTTTGTTGATGCTTGAGGTTTGTGAGCTCTCAACGCCAGTAGATCATGGAACATAGAGGGTTATGCTCAATGAAGAAACAGTAGACCCTAATCTGGGAAATGATGAAGATCGTTCCAATGATTTGTGGTATCTAGATACTGGAGCAACTAATCACATGACAAGATGTGAGAAAGTCTTCTCTGAATTGGATACGTCAATCAAAGGATCTGTCAGGTTTGGCGATGGATCTATTGTCAATATTCATGGCCAAGGGTTTGTTCTTCTGAAAGGAGTGGCAAATGAACACAGGTTGCTCACTGGTGTATACTACATCCCAAGTTTAAGAACCAATGTAATCAGCCTTGGGCTGCTAAACAGCTCTGGTTGCAGGATTTTGATTGCAGATGGTTTGCTAAGAGTAAGTGATCCTGATAGCAAGTTACTTTTCAAGGTGAAGAAAACATGGAACCAGCTGTATGTGCATCATTTGAAGCGTGCACAACCCATACGCCTTATGGCTAGATATGAAGAAGAAGATTGGCTCTGGCACACCAGGTTTGGTCACATTAGTTTTCAATCTTTGAAGAACTTGTCACATGGCAGTACGGTCAATGGATTACCGGAAATTGAGCACAAAGAGCAACTATGTGAAGCATGTTTGCTGGGAAAGCAGAAAAGGAAGCCATTTCCTCATAAGTCCTTATTTCGGGCTGAATACCCATTGGAACTCGTCCATGCGGACTTGTGTGGTCCAATAAAACCCCCGACACCAGCAGGCAATAAGTATTTTTTGCTGATGGTTGATGATTACTCACGTTTCATGTGGGTGGTATTGATCAAAAGCAAGGATGAGGCTTTGCTTGGTTTCAAGAAGATCAAAGCAACGACAGAAGTTGAAGTTGGAAGAAAACCGAAGTCACTTCGAACTGATTGTGGAGGAGAGTTCGTCTCACACAACTTCGAAGATTTCAGTGCACAAGAGGGGATCCGACGACTTTTAATAGCCCCTTATTCACCGCAGCAGAATGGGGTTGCGGAACGCCGAAATCAGACGATTCTCGGCACTGCAAGATGTCTTCTCAAGAACAAGGGTATGCCGGGATGTTTTTGGGGAGAAGTAGTAGCTACGGCTGTTTATCTCTTGAATTCGTGCTCCAACCCACAGCAATGAAACCGGAACTCCATATGAACTCTGGTACAAGAAGAAACCGAATGTGAGTCATTTTCGGGTCTTTGGATGTATTGCCCACATCAAAGTACTTGTACCTAATCTGAAGAAGTTTGAATAGAGAAGTATGAAGGTAGTCTTCATTGGGTATGAGCCCAGCACAAAAGCCTACTAGTTTTATAACTCAAGTTCTGGCAAGGTTGTAGTCAGTCGTGATGTGGTCTTTGAAGAAAAGGCGCAGTGGCGTTGGGACGAAAATAATGAAGCATAGTCTGACAATAATCATCAAGGGTTTTTCTCAGTTGAAATTGATATTGGGGTTGCATCAGGCTCAGATTCACAAGCTGCAGAAGTGGAACCAGTAGATCAAGTGCAAAATGTTGATGCAAATGATCAAGACGTTGGCAAAACTCCAGAACAAACAGATGGGTATTCTTCTCCAATTCCGGCAAGTCCTGAAGGAACTTCAGATGCATCAGCACAGGCTACACCAGGTTCAGATTTTTCATCAGAAGGACCGGTACCTTATCGATTACTAGAAGATATATATATGAAGCCACATCTGAAATAGAATTGCAAGAATCTGGGTTGCTGTTGCTGGCATTGGAAGAACCGGCTTGTTATCTTGAAGCAATGAAGGAAAGTAGCTGGAAGAAAGCAATGGAAGAAGAACTGAAGTCGATTAAAGAGAATGAAATGTGGGAGCTTGTACCTCTGCCCGAAAAACAAAAAGATATTGGTTTAAAATGGGCATTTAAAGTTAAGAAGGATTCATCTGGAAGGGTTGTGAAGCATAAGGCTCGTCTGGTGGCAAAAGGTTATGTACAAAAACAATGAATTGACTTTGAAGAGGTGTTTGCTCCAGTAGCCCGCATCGAGACAGTAAGATTACTTATTGCGATGGCAGCCCATGAAAATTGGGAGGTGCATCATATGGACGTTAAATCCGCTTTCTTGAATGGAGACTTGAAGGAAGAGGTATATGTATCACAACCACCTGGTTTTGTTGATAATCATAAACCTCATTTTGTGCTAAAGCTTAGGAAGGCACTATATGGTCTTCGACAAGCGCCTAGAACATGGAATGCTAAACTTGATGAAAGCCTTATGTCACTTGGTTTTGAGAAGTGCCCACATGAGCATTCTGTTTACCAGAAAGAAAGCAGAAGATCTGTTATATTGATTGGAGTATATGTGGATGATCTAATCATCACTTCCTCATCTCATGAAGACATTGTTGATTTCAAGAATCACATGAAGAAGCTCTTTAATATGAGTGATCTTGGACTCTTAAGCTATTATTTGGGAATTGAAGTGAAGCAATCAGCTAGAGGCATTTCATTCTGTCAAGCTGGATATGCTGCAAGAGTGCTTGAGCAATTTGGAATGAAGGACTGTAATTCTTGTCAGACACCTATGGAAAACCGACTGAAATTGGTCAAGCAAAGTGATGATCCAAAAGTGGATGCAACTATGTATCGAAGCATAGTTGGATGTTTGCAGTATTTGGTGAATACCCGTCCGGACATCGCTTTTGCTGTTGGATATGTCAGCCGGTTCATGGAAGCCGCAACATCTCAACACCTTGCGGCAGTAAAACATATTCTAAGGTATGTAAGTGGGACATTAAAATTTTGATGTTTTTACAAGAAAGAATGTGGAGAAGAGATGAGGTTGACTGGTTATTGTGACAGTGATCTAGCCGGGGATTTAAGTGATCGATAAAGTACCACTGCATTGTATATTTCTTGGGATCGAGCCTGATCACTTGGATGTCACAAAAACAGAGAATTGTTGCTCTTTCATCATGTGAGGCTGAGTATATAGCGGCTGCAAGCGCTGCTTGTCAGGGAGTGTGGCTAGCTCAGTTGATCGGTAGCCTTCAGAAGAAACCAGTAGGGAAGTTTGAGTTGAAGGTTGACAATAAAGCTGTAATTTCTCTGTGTAAAAATCCAGTGTATCATGAAAGGAGCAAACACATTGATACTAGGTATCATTTTATAAGGAAATGTGTTGAAGATGAAGAAGTTGAAGTTGCTTATGTTAGGTCTAAAGAGTAGAAGGCTGACATGTTAACCAAGGCACTTGGACGGGCAAAGTTTCTTGAATCTCGACAAAAGCTGGGTGTGGGGACTGAACATCAAGTTTAGGGAGGTGATGGTTGAACTAAACCTGCTGTTTAAGAGTCCCAGGTAACTAAGCTTGTTTCGTTTCCTGAGTAGTTTCTGTGTTCTGTTGCTGTTGGCGATGACAGAGCGGCACTGGGAAGGCTTTGACGGTGGTGAGTGGCTACGGCGGAGGGTGGTAGCGAACTCCATAAGGAGAAAGGCTACAAGGAGCCATTCATTAGTTCGCATGCATGCTGAGGATGGTGAAAACAAATAGAATCGACCGGGGACTTGTTGAACTAAACTTGTTGTATAAGAGTCCCAGGTAACTAAGCTTGTTTCATTTGCCGAGTAGTTTTTGTTTGTTCTGTTTTAGATAGATATAGAGTCCAGAGTTTTACTTTGTCAAAACTGTGTTGGTTTTAGTTGTTTGGTTGAGCTAATTGCCGGATTAGCTACAATATGAAGCGTCGGTTAAGTCTATCTGATCCAGTTAACAAAGTCTGTTTAGATTTTGAATTTGTTTGGGAGATCTCCAAAAACATATCTGTAACCTTTACTTTAAAAGAGCATTGAGAAATCAGAAAACGCTGCGGCGGCATTGCAGCACAAAGATCATTATTTTGTTGTTTGCTATATTGTTTTGTTCTCGGGTTGCTGTTCTGTGCTTTCTCTGAACTTCCATCAACTGAGTTCGGTTTGATCGCAAACAGGCAGCGACAAAGAGAACATTGACAAGTGAAGATTGAATCGGTGATCTAAACAAGACTCACCAGACTATGAGAATTAGCAAGAGTGGTAGTGGCGGTTAGAGACGAAGATGATGGTCCAGACACCGAGCACTCGCTGCACGAGCCATGCAACAAACGTAGAGCTTTTGATTATGAGGGAAAAAGACACAGAGAGGTGCTTCAATGCTTTTCTTTTTTACAGTTGCACAAATATTAAAGCATGAATAAAGGGTAGATAGAGATTACTTACCCCTTCGCTTGCTTTAAGATTTGTGCAACTTGTATTAAGAGGGAAAGCATTGAAGCACTGCTCAAAGACACAAGATGACGCACGAAGTCAAAAGGAGGTTCACCACAGAAGCGAAACACGACGGTGGGGATAAGCGAATCTGTCGGAATTGAGGAAGACGATGATGCGTTCCTGCTTTCCTATGGGTCCAACTGAAACGACAATTGGGGGAAAGCATTAGGGAGGAGAAATATGAGTTTGGACATGGACGTTGAACAAGAAAAGCTCACTGGTGGCAATGGAGGCTTCGGAGCATGCTCACCGGTGTCGAGGATGGTACTGACGTTCCTGAGGAACTAGAGAGAAGGAGCTCTTGTTCTGGCGATAATGGAGTGAGTGGCGAGCTGGGAGAAGAAGGATGTGCATCAATGGGCAAGGAAGGGGACAACCCGATTTGATGGCACCTAAAGCGGCATGTGAGGGTGATGAGGTCACCTATGAATGGCATGGATGACAGATAGCAATCTGAACGGGTGGATACGGTCCGGGAGGTCATGAGCGATATGCCGAAGTGGCATACTTGTGCGGGAATTGGTGGAAGCGAGCGGTCGCCTACTGAGGTGGTGGCTTCGAGTGATGGATCGATTCCTGGGGCCACAAGGCACCGACGGTGACGGGCGAAGCGGCAGGCAGGCGTGGCCACACTGTCGCAATGCGCGGGCAGTAGGTGGAAGACAACGACTGATAAGTGGTCTTAGGCTATCAGCAAAAGAGGGAGGTGGGGCAAGATGGGCACGGAGATGGGCTGGTGCTGGGCCGAGACTGCGTTGGGTGCGGGCAAAGGGAGATGAGCTGAGGCCGGATTCAGCCCAAAATGAGGGCAGTAAAAAGGAGATTCGATTTGAATTTTATTTCAAACTCGAGATATTTGAGGAAGATTTAAACATAGCAAATTGACTCTAAAAATTATGAATTTTTTTGGAGAGGTCTCTGACCACTTCTTGTATTTAAAAAAATTATTCCCAACATTTTATCAGTCTTCAGTTTTTCCTCCAGAATTCATTCTGTGCTTCTGTTTTAAGAAATGCACAACTAATATTTTAAACAAAATTAATAGAGTTTTAAATATTGGGCTGTTGAAAAATCGCAAAACCGATTGCGGGTATAGCATAAAGCCAAACATATTCTCGAGAAATACATTTTTTAAATAGTACCTTTTGAACTTTTTTTCTATTCTGTTTTATTGTATGACTTATCAGATATTTCTTTTCTATTCTCCTAATACAAATTAAAATTTGAACTTGAAGTTACGAATTGAGAACTACCTGCACAATTGTTTTTGAATTAATTATGTTGATATGATACTCAAATCAAAATAGTTTGTACGATTGCACCTATCTCATTGTTTAGACTACATATATGCAACACCTCTTCTTTTATCCTGGCAGAAGTGGCTCCGACAGCTATGAGGATCCAGTGGTGGGGGAACATCCGAACTAGACCTGACATTGGGCCGAGTTTTTTTTGGACGGCCTATGGTACGGCCGAAGCATGGTATTACATGTATGAGCACGGTCTAGGCTAGCACGGCACGAATGACAGGTTCGTGCCGAGCCTCACAGTCAGGCATAATGGCCGGTACGGTATGGCACGTCTATATGGGTTGTACTTGGGCCGGCACGATATGAAATAGGTTTGATGGGCTCGAAGCAGGCACGGTACACGATTGGACGCTCTGTTACGACATTGTGGCATGTTGTGGCTCACCCTACGACCGGCGTCATTGTGGTCCTCGTATACGGAGAAAGGGGAGATAACGAAGATACTAAAAGATGGAGAATGGAGACTGGGCAGTACATATTCACTGACACCGTGCCACTCCGCACTAGAGTACCCTACACCAGGGTGTAAGGTTTTTAACGAGACAGTAACTCTGTACCTATTCAAGAATAAATATAATTTAGTTTTTTGCCTCAATATTTGTGTCCACTGTCTTAGTTCCGTGTGCCCTTCGGCTCCTTTTCTCTCATCGGCTCATCACAATAGTGCAAATGGACCAAGTCTAGACCGGTACGGCACGAAGTCGACATACAAATGGGCTGTGCTTGGACTCGCCAAAGACGAGTCGGGTTGGCAGGCACGACACGATGGATCGGCCGGACCGTGATGGCTCGACACGGTAGGTCAATCGGGCCGTAGCGGCACGGCACGGTTTAGACACTCCACTCGACATATCCGGCCTGGCACAACGGCCACCTCTAATCCAAACATGTATCCTTTGCCTTTATGAAGGCAAGGCAGGAAATGACACTCATTGAGGACCACTAGTTGGAAATCAGATAACAGAAGAAGAGAAATTGAAGTCACCCAATATATCGCAATAAATTGGCAATTTATCATCCAGTCCAATCTGGACCGCCCGGATCATCGTCCGACGGTCCAGGTGCAAGGAATGACACCTCTGTCATTATGGAAGAGGATGCGCGTCCGTGGCGGGGCTACAGCTCGACGACGAGAAGCCCAACTCATGTGGCTATCACAGCACCGGCGGTGAAAATCGTGTCTGCAACTCCGGCAACGGCAAGTTCGTAAGGAGTTCCAATGTTCCATTCCATTTTTTCCCCCTTCCGTCAAGCTCATTTTCCTTGGAATCAATTGGACGCTTCTTCTAGCGGCAGTGCAAGAACCCAGTTCATAGTTAGATTCGCGATAAACTCCTCCAAATCGCAAATCACGAATTGAATTCATCGAACCCAAACTAGTTTAGGACATAGGGTTCGTATTTGTAGTATAAATTAGAAGAAAAATTGTGAACCATGAAACCGAATCTCGTACCACGATTCAAACGAACGGCGTTATATGACTCGGTTGCTCCCATAGTAGGAAATTTTACTTTAGCTCTGACCTCTTGTTTTGTTTCCTGTGAAAGTGCAGGTTGGGGGAACTTTCCTAAGGATTTTGGATGACTCAGTCCTCTGTTCCAAACGGTCACTGTGTGTTTCATTCCAATGTTTTCAGATTCCTACGTTTTTCCTCGCAAATTGCTCCAATCCAAACAGGGCATTAATGTTAGATCTGCCACATGTTCATATTGTAATTGGGGAGATGGGTGAGGATATGGTATCAGCAGGTGGCGTGGAGTGAGAAGATGTGGAGGTTGGGGACTGGGGAGGATCGATAAGGAGAATTTATACGACTATTTAAAGTTTTTTCTTATCTTTGTGATATATGAAGCGTAAATATTGATCACCATATAACTGTTAGTGCTATGCCCTTGAGGCAATCATTTAGATGATTATAACATGACTATGTTTATGAATAATAATATGATTATTGGTCCAATGAATGTGTTTGCACCAAAATTTGGCAAACTTGGTCAAAATCGGCAATAAAGTCAGAGATACGGAATTAACGGACAGGATGGAAAGGTTTGGAGATATTTTGGTAACTGCCATATTTTAAAACAACCGTCCGAGATAAGGCCGATACGAACCGGACTTGAAGCGTGTTGTATCAGGACACGATCGGCCGCGGGTATAAAAGAAGGACCAAAGCGAACTACAAAACAATCAACACAATACAATCAACTAGTCTTTACTTTTTCTACTTTTCCTGTCGACTAGAGTAAGCCGTAATTTAGCCTTCGAATCGATTTTGATCAATAAAGTTGTGCATCGCCGATTGTTGATCTTCGTCAATTACACCCCAGGTTTGATTTGTTCTGATTTTGTTGCGCATCGCCTTCTTCAGAATCGATCTGTCTTTATCCTCTGATTAGCCTTAATCGGCTAGTTAGACTTATCCTGTTAACTTGATCTTGATCGGCTTCAAGCTGATTAGATCTAAGCCGATTGATCGTCACGATCGGCTTTGTGTGGATTTTATATTTTTACCTTGTCGGTTCTGAGTCAAATCGACCGCACGCTCTCAACCCGTGTTAAATGCGGTGTCTTCTTTGTCGAAACCCTACATCAAGTTTTTGACGCCAACACACTCTTGGCACGCCCGGTGGGACCCCAATGTCTTCATCAGGGAAGTCGATTCCGCCATCAGATCTCAACACAGAGGCTATAATCGTCCCAACAATGGACGATTTGTCCGCGAACAACGCCAAGAAATTGAAGCTCGGAAGGTCATACTGGAAGAGATGATGCTAAGCTGCTATCAGAAAACTAGATGTGGCGTCACTCAAAAATCCGCCCTGCCGACGGTGAACGCCCTGGGTGATGCGGGTGTAACAGAACAGGTAAGCCGATATCTGCCTGCTCAAGCCGAATTATCGGCCATGATTAACCAATCTGTGCATCACGCTCTAATAAACCAATCATCGGCTCTTGTGACAACCCTTAAGCCGATGATAGCGAATAGCGTCAAGTCTATAGCCCAGGAGTTAGCCTTGTCAGGAAGCCTGCTTGATCCTTTGCAAGCCTTGCCAAATTATCCTGTTTTTTCAGTATCACAAAACACGCAGAGCGCAACGGCCGATCCCAAACCATCGGCTGTGATATCACCCCCCACCACGATGCCCACGCAACCCACGGTCATATTGCCTAGGGACCCTCGGTCAAGTGAGGTGAGCCATTACCACTCCTATACCGACGCCGCGAAGTTGGATGCATCTATCAATCTTCCACCATCGGCTCCATTCTATGCCTTTCCTCAATCGGCATCATAGCCGATTGGCTCCGAGAGATGTCCACAAGAACAAACCCTGCTAAGAAACCCAGGTCCACACAGGGTAGTAACATACTCTGAGCCATTTGTCCCAGTACCGGAAACTCAACCTGCACAATCAGTGCGATCAAGATGGTCGTGTCGACAAAGACAAAGATAATTGGCAACCCGAGCTTGCACTCGGGGGGCAGAATGCCGATTATGACCGACATTATCAAGGGCCTGCTATACCAATGGCCGATAATGTTAACTAGGCTGACCAAATCTCTGCCGTTTTGAGGGACCAATTCGGCATACAACCAAAAGGGAAGGTTATCGGCTATAGGAAGCCGTATCCCGATTACATAGATCGCATGCCCTACCCTCATAATTTCAGAGTACCGGACTTTGCTAAATTCTCGGGGGATGATTCCATCACCACCCTGGAGCATGTCGGACGCTTTATCGCGCAATGCGGTGAAGCGGCTCAGTCCGACGGGTTGAAAATTAGACTATTCCCGTTGTCTTTATCCGGGGCAGCGTTTACTTGGTTCACTTGCTTGCCTCCGAATTCGGTCCATTTATGGAACGATTTGGAAAGCCGATTCCATGAATATTTCTTCTCAGGCAGTTTGGAGCTCGGATTTGGATCGAGTTACGTGCGACAAAAGTTTGGGGAATCGTAACGGATTACATCAAGAGATTTAGAGAAATCAGGAATCGGTGTTTTAGTGTTACATTGCCTGACAATCAACTCGCTGATTTAGCATTTCAAGGTTTAATTCCTCCCCTTAGGGAGAAATTCGGTGGGCAAGAATTCACCGACCTTAGCCACTTATTGCATCGCGTATCGGTTCAAGAAAGCCGATTCACTGATAATAAAGTGTTTAAAGATAGATTCAAAAATAGCAATAACAAAGAGAGAGACAAAGCTAAGGTCAATATGGTTGAGTATTGTCCTAGTGATTCGTCGGAAGACGAGGAAGCAGAAATAAATGTAGCCGAATGGGTAAAAGGATCCAAGAAATCCTTAGTCTGTTCCTGGCTCAAGCCGACTAGGAATAAGTCGAAAGTTAAGTACTCTTTTGATGTTTCCAAGTGCGATCGTATTTTGATTTACTCGCAAGAAAAGATAATACGATTGCCGAGGGACATGCGATACCGTCGCCCGATGAGATCAAAAAACGCAGGTATTGCAAGTGGCATCATTCTTATTCGCATAACACTAATGACTGCAATATCTTCTGTCAGCAGATTCAATCTGCTATTGAAGATGGTCGGTTGAAGTTTGCCGATGAGCCGACCATGCAAGTTGATGTTGATCCGCTCCTATCAACATGGTGCGTTGTTCGCTAAAAGAAAAGAGCCGATGCAAGACGAGCAGAAAAAAGGTCGACAAGTCGACATACAATCAAACTCAGTCGGCGGTCAAACACTGAAGATTACCATCGGTTCCTTACAAATAGAAGCCGATCGAGAAGGAGAAAATTCAAGAACCATTAAACCCAAAGGGAATCCCCAGGTGGGTAAATGGTACAAAGCGGAGAAATCTCCACCAAGGCATCCAACGAAAAGGTCAGGTCCAACGTTCTCCCAATTAATGGAGAAATACGAAAGGATGAATAGCCGACCACGGCAATAATACCGTCGGTCGGATAATTTGTACCGCAGAGAATGTGGAGAGGCGCATAGAAGGTGTCCCTTTGGCGCTTTCTTTGGGAAAGAAGAGTAGCGTTACCATCACCGTACACCTGCCCGATGGAACATTATCCCCAAGACGGTTGGCCAAGGCAATCGGTCAGAGATAGGCTATCTAGGCCGATCAGAGAGCAGAGCAGAAGTCACAGAAGGCCGGTCCACGAAAGAATATCTAAACCGAATCAAGAACCGAGCCAAGACAAGACGCACGAGCCCAGTTCTAATCAAGAAGATTTGGCTGGTCAAATACGGAAGCCGGTGGAACCTAAACCCAGGTGGTGTCCATCTGGCCTGAGTCGATCGCAACGACGACGGCTTCAGAGGCTAAGGACGCAAGAGATTCGTGAGGCCGACGCAGAGAGAGAGAGACGAAGTGTTTAACGAACCGCCCGCTTAAATCGTCAAAAAGAGTGGAGAAGAAAAGAACAAGTCGAAGAAGATTTCGAATCGGCTGATGATTTGGATTCTCCCATGATTCGGATGACACGCCTCCAATGGATATTAACATGGTGTTCACATTGCCGGTGAGTTCGTGAGTCGAATCGAATCGCCAAAGAGGCGCTTGCTCACCGGTGTGCTCGGTGCGTAACGCCATCTTTGAGAAACCCAAAGATGATCATCGGCATCTGAAACCATTGTATCTGAAAGGGTATATAAATGGCAAGCCGATATCAAGGATGCTAGTAGACGGGGGCGCCACGGTGAGCCACGGTGAATTTGATGCCATACACGACATGCAAAAAATTGGGTAAGTCCGATGAAGACTTAATCAAAACTAACATGGTTCTGAATGACTTCACAGGTGACCCTACGGAATCAAAGGGAGTCATGGTCACTGAGCTGACTATCGGCAGCAAGACCTTGCCGACAGCATTCTTTGTAATTGATGCCAAAGGAAGCTACAGTGTGCTGCTCGGGCGGGATTGGATTCATGCAAACTGCTGTATCCCATCGACCATGCATCAAGCGCTTGTTCAATGGAACGGAGAAGAAGTTGAGGTCGTTACAACCGATACATCGGCTCACATTGCCATGGCTAGCTCTGATGCGAATTGGCAACATGAAGAAGCTGGCTGCATATCGGGCAAGGCGCTGGACGACTGCGATTTCATTTGTGTGAGCAAGTTAGGTCTCATGCAGATCAGTGTCAAACCGGGCACCTTTGATCGGGCAAATGAAGTATTACGCCGATGGGGACAAGAAAAACATTGAAAGTGCTGCAGGATAAAATGCAAAGCTATCGGCAAACAACGGATAGCTACGAAGCCATCGAAGATTTTAAAGAAATTGAGAAGTTAGGTCAAGGCTTCACATCCACTGATTTACTTGAAGAAGTCGATATAGGTAGCGGTGATAGAAAAAGACCAACTTTTGTTAGTGCCAATTTAGGAGTAAAGTACAAAGAAAAACTAATAAAAATCCTTAAGGATTACAAGGATTGTTTTGCTTGGGAATATCACGAAATGCCTGGATTAAGCCGTCGACTTGGGAACATCGGTTACCTATAAAATCGGGTTATCGGCCGCTTAAACAAAGATCCTAGACGTTTCAATCCAGCCTTGTACCAAGTCATAAAGGAAGAAATAGAACGGTTGTTGGAAGCAAAATTTATTAGGCCTGCCGATACGCGAGTGGGTTTCCAACATCGCTCGATCATGAAGAAGAATGGAAAACTTCGAGTATGCGCGACTTCAAAGATTTAAACAAGGCGACGCCAAAGGATGAATACCCGATGCCAATAGCCGATATGCTTATCGATGTTGCATCGTGAACAAGATCATAAGTTTTCTAGATGGTAATGCCGTATAACCAGATACTCATGGCGTGTCGATATACCAAAGACGGCTTTCGATGTCCCGCAATAGGATTGTTCGAATGGACAAGAATGACTTTCGCTTGAAAACGCCGAGCAACGATCGATGGGCAATGAATCTAATCTTTCATGATTTAATCGCCACATTGTCGAAATATATATTGATGATGTAGTGGTAAAATCGCAGACGATTTCCAACATCCGCCGATTTAGAATTTTTTTAAAAACATAAGATCGCACGGTCTAAAGATGAATCCTTTCAAGTGCGGCGTTTGGCGTATCACCGGATGCTTTTAGGCTTCATGGTGCATGAAAGAGGGATTGAAGTCACCAAACGAGGGTTAAAGCTATAGCCAATCCGAGCCACCGACATGCAAAAACGAATTACAAAAGTTGATCGCAAAATTAACTATCTCCGTCGGTTCATCTCGAACCTCTCCGGTAGAATTCGTGCCTTTACTCCATTGCTGAAGTTGAAGGACAATGAAGAATTTATATGGGGAGCCGATCAGCAGAAAGCTTTCAACGAAGTCAAAAGGTATTTGTCCAACCCTCCAGTCTTGGCTGCGCCTCAAAAAGGAGTCCCTTTCAGGCTATATGTTTCGGCTGAAGAAGATACTATTGGAGCTGTACAAGCACAAGAGGTGCATGGTAAAGAAAGGGTTATCTTTTACTTAAGCCGACGATTGCTAGACGCAGAAGTCAGGTACCCTTTTATCGAAAAACTATGTTTATCTTTGTACTTCTCGTGCACAAAACTAAGGCACTACATATTAGCATCGGCTGTAAGGTAATCAGAAAACCGATGTTATAAAATATATTTTATCACCCAATTCGCGAGGTCGACTTGGCAAATGGGCTTACGCCTTGGTCGAAGTTCGACTTATCATATGAATCGCCAGCAACAAAGGACAAGTCCTAGCCGATTTTATAACAGACATGACACACGGCAAACTTAGTCTTGGTAGCACCATGGCAACTGTTCTTTGACGGATCAGTATGCGGGGAAGGTGATGGTATCGGTATTGTACTCACTTCACCCTAGGGGCATAACTTTGAATTCGCATTTCGGTTAAATAGCCGATGCTCGAACAACCAGGCCGAGTACGAAGCGTTACTCAAAGGCTTACTGTTGTTGGAAAATATTGGAGTGAGAGCTGTTGAGGCATATGGTGATTCACTGTTGGTAGTACAGCAAATAAACGGAGAATACCAATGTCGGGATGAAGTACTACTGAGGTATTTAGAACAATGTTTAGAGATTATCAGTTCTTTTACGTCATTTTCTATCGGTCATATTCCTCGTGAATTAAACGATAGAGCTAATGCTTTAGCTCAGCAAGCATCAGGGTATAAGGATTTTGACCAAAGTCAGGAGACTGAACTGGTAAATAAGGCAGTTATGTGCACGGATATTGCCGATTGGAGAACGCAGATAAAAGATTATCTAGATGACCCATCTAAGCCGACGGAACGAAGGATACGGCAACAAGCATTGAAGTACGTCGTTATGGATGATATACTATATTATCGGACCATGGAAGGCTTGTTGTTAAGATGTCTTGAAGCCGAAGAAGCGCGGGTGGCGATGGGTGAAGTACACAAAGGCATTTGTGGTTCTCATCAATCGGCACACAAGATGAAATGGATGCTCAGACGGACAGGTTATTTTTGGCCGACGATGCTAGAGGATTGTTTCAAGTACTATAAAGGATGTCAAACATGTCAAAAGTTTGGCAACGCATAACTAGCGCCAAAGATCGGCTTTACATCCAATTATTAAACCTTGGCCGTTTAGGGGTTGGGGAATAGATATAATCGGCCAAATATTTCCTGCTTCGAGTAGAGGCCACAAATTTATTTTGGCCGCAACCGATTACTTTTTAAAGTGGGTTGAGGCTATTCCACTTAAGAAGGTGACTAGTGTTGAGGCGATTAGTTTTGTGAATGAACATATTGTCCATCGGTTTGGAATACCACAAACAATCACGACCGATCAAGGTACAGTATTCATGTCTAAAGAGTTTCAAGGTTACGCCACAAGTCTAGGGATCAAATTGTTAAACTCTTCGCCATATTACGCTCAGGCTAATGGACAGGCCGAGTCGCCTAATAAAACACTAATTGTTGATCAAAAGAAAAATGATGAGAAGCCAAGGAATTGGCATTCTACTTTATCAGAGTCACTTTGGGCCTATCGGCTATCTTATCATGGAGCGACAAAACTTTCACCTTACCAATTGGTGTATGGACAAGAAGCTGTTTTGCCTGTAGAAATCAACATTGAGTCGATACGAATAGCCAGACAGAATGATTTGACGGCTCAAGATTACAATGACTTAATGGTCGACAGCTTGGATGAGTTGGCGGAATTACGTTTGTCTACGCTTGATCGGCTTAAGAAGAATAAGATCAGAGTTGCAAGGGCATACAATAAAAGGGTCATGCCTAAATCTTTCGATCAAGCCGATTTAGTATGGAAAACGATATTGCCTGTTGGTTCTAAGGATAATCGATTTGGAAAATGGTCACCTTCGTGGGAAGGGCCATACAAAATTAATCGGCTAGTCGGTGGAAACTCGTACTTACTGGAAACACTGGAAGGGTATGTCTTGCCTAAAGCAATTAATGGGAAATATCTAAAGAAATACTATCCTAGCATTTGGATCGGAGCCTAGCCGACTAGAGATCATGTTCAAAGCCAAGATTAACACGATGTTGTTAATCGGCCGAAAGGATTGCAAATTTAGAGAATATAAACAAAATAAGAATCGGTTAAACAGCCGATTATAAACATAACAAGTTACAAGCATTCAGAACAAGTGTTTTCAAAACAACCACTAGAGTTTACAATTCAATACTGGATGCCCGATCCTGGAAGTATCGCGCCCAAGGCTGACAGAGCACCCGCTGCCTTGGCGATGATGTCTTGAATTTTGTTTAGCAGCGCTCATCGCCCTTGGGATTCCTGCAACCGGTTTTACCTTGGCGATTGTTTGGTCACATTTTCAACAAATTACCGCAATGATAAGTTTTGATTCTTCACTTGATGCGTTGGTCTCCAAGGTTTGTTGGCCTTCTCCGATTTGTTTTTCAAGCTTGGCCAACTCTTCCAAGAGGAGTTTCTTTGTTTTTTCCAATTTAGAGAGGGATTCCTTGGTCGATTTAAGACATTGAGCACCAGTATCAAACTTGTGCTTTTTTGCCTTGGCATCAGCAACCAATTCCTCCAAAAGTTTCTGATCGGCCTCTTGGGCTTCACGACGTTGAATCCGATTTTGTGCCTCCTCCACTTCAATTTTTCTATCATCCAGGTGACACACATTGAGGAGGGCTTGCATTGCTTCCGGAGGGAGATCGGCTTCAACAGCAGCCATGGTATCTCTTATTGGTTGATTGTTAGCCAAGATTTCCGATTGCGGTTGCATCACTAGTTTGAAAAGATTATCAAGGCGCTCTTTCATGCCCGGGGCGGAGGTGACGGTAGCCGATGCTTTTTCTGATACTTGAAGGATTCTTCTAATTTCTGCATCATAGTCATCGGTGCCATAATCTCCGGGTCGTCAAGATCGGCCAAAGAAAATCCGAGCAAATTCATTGATCTCGACGGTTCACCAATCGCGATTGGAGTGGGTTGAGTCGGCCGCGTTGGAATTGGCGCGTTGAAATATTTGGAAGATCGCTAAGATCTTCGCGATTTGAGTGGATTGCGTTGGCTAAAGGAAAATAAGACAAAGGGTGAGCCAATGCATTAAGATACATAAGTTATTATACAAGGTATCGTAGCTTATTCTCGATAGCCGATACATGGGGCGAACTCTCGCCGCTTTGTTCTTTAGGCTTGGGCCCTTCTTTGTTTGGAGCCTTGGTATACTTTACTTTTTTCTTTTACGGAGATACAAATTGATAAAGGTTAGTTTGAAAGAAAAGGAGAAGATGGTATTAATCGATTATGTTAACACTTACTTGGCTGTTTTTTCTCGATATCCGATAAGGATGGGTCAGAACCCCTAAAGTACTGAGGTATAGCCCGTAAGGCGGTCGATTGATGTGTTCTCTTGCCCTGGTCATTCCGGATTGGCTAGAAATAGGTTTTGGCCGACATCCTTAGCCCGCAAATACACAAGAAAATAATTAGAAAAGTGCATCTGGAAAAAGACCGATGTACAAGATAAAGCTTATTCGAAGCCGATACCTTATCTACTAAACTTGAGTTAGTATAACCCGACGAGCTAGCTTCACTACTAGATTCGCTGTTAGATACTAAGGATGGCTCGCAGGTTTGGAAAAATTCTTTGATGATAATCGATGGAGTCTTCTCCATGTACAAACACTCTGCGATAGCCGACCACCATGTCGTGAAACCTCGCGCGCGAGCATTCAAATGGAAGTGGGGAGATTATGGTTGTAGCTCGTCGGCTAACTCCAAAACTAGCCTTGCCGATGTGGCATTGCGGACCCTGGCTCTGGGCTGAAGCCGATCTAGAAGCGGCAAACTTGGGATCACCTGGTCGAAGCCGAGCTGTCTTGCATATACTGAAGGATGGTAAAATTCGTATGAAGGTTGAAAGGTCCGATTCCGAGTATGAAGGCCGACATGGAATATACATGGAGAGATGAAAATTCTATATAAGTCCAGAGTCTCCTGAGGCATCATAGAGTCGCTCGGCTTCGGATGAAGAAAAGAAGGCCGGGAAAATCTACGCATCACCATAACTAAAGAAATCTTGTCGCTTGAAGTCTTCGATGTTCAATTGCAAAAGAATGATAGAAACCTTTGCATTTGTCGGAAAGGCCTTTGTCTCATTTTTAGAGCACATCATAAACCTCTCACCAAAAGATCGGCATTGTCTAAATTGAATAGGTGCCCTTCCGTATATCTTCCCTTGGAAAAGGAGTATCATCAATTTGAATCCAAGTTAAAACGGCAATTGAATAAACAAGATGACCATATTTGTATAAACCACATTGGGCCACCTACGTTGTTGACGGAAATTTTCCAAAACCCGTATACAAATGACTCCTTATTATATAAAGCATCCGATACACAAAGACCCAAGAAAATTTTGCCTAAAGCTAGCCGATGACCCTCAACAAGTCGCTCTGCTATCACTTGATATACCCGAGTTGGTCCAAGGGATGCTCCACGTAACAAAAAGCTGTCTAGCCAAAGGTTCAAGAAGGCAACGTGCTCTTCGTCCGATACTATCCCATTAACCTTATTGTTGTTTTTGATATATTTCGCCCATCCTTCACCCTTGGATTTAATAAGCTTATACTTGGGCTTGGAATCAGAAGTCGATAGTTGGTCCCCATCAGTCTTAAGCAACACAACCGAGCCACATCCAAAAGGGTTGGGCGATGGGACCAATGCGAAGAAAAAGCATTAAAGCAATCCGACCAAAATAACGGTGCCGGCCACTAAGGGCTCGTTGGCTTGTGGTCGGCTAAAGAAAGCGAAATACATTCAGCTATGCCCATCCTTTCCCATTCACTCCTCTTTTGGGCTACTACCCTGATAAACCAATTTCTCCATCCTTTGAGAGCTGTCGGCCAAGCCCTGAAACTCTTATTCCACCCTTCTATGTTATGACCAGCAATTACGAGAGGCAATCGAGGGACTTCTTGGTTTGTTACGGTATGGATGTCTAGATTTCCCAATGGACCCAAAAAATATTGGTCATTGCTGTGCGGAATCGGAATAAGTACCTGGCTAGGGTCCATTGTAGCCGATGAAGGAGGCTGGATGAGCTAAAGGTTTGCTTCGGGAGTACTTCGAACGGAAAGCTTAAGCCGATTGCAGGTGGTGCGAGAGCTTGTGCGCGTGAAGAATGACCAAGGTGGGGGCCGCATTTTATAGCACGGTGAAAATTTGAAGAGGCGGGAAGTGAATCTCAAAAGGCGCGAGCAGTTAAAACACACTACCCGCATGTTAAAAAATTACGGCGCGAGTAAAAGCAACAGTTAATGGGTGAAGTTCAAACGTTAGCCGATTGAAAAAGCAGATTATTGATATTTTTGAAAGATGACATGTCATCTCTCAAAAATGGGGGGCATATGTTTGCACCAAAATTTGGCAAACTTGGTCAAAATCGCAATAAAGTCGAGATACGGAATTAACTGACGGGATGGAAAGGTTTGGAGATATTTTGGTAACTGCCATATTTTAAAACAACCGTCCGAGATAAGGCCGATACGAAACGGACTTGAAGCGTGTTGTATCAGGACACGATCGGCCACGGGTATAAAAGAAGGACCAAAGCGAACTGCAAAACAATCAACACAATACAATCAACTAGTCTTTACTTTTTCTACTTTTCCTGTCGACTAGGAGTAGCTTCTGTAATTTAGCCTTCGTAATCGATTTTGATCAATAAAGTTGCGCATCGCCGATTGTTGATCTTCGCCAATTACACCCTAGGTTTGATTTGTTCTGATTTTGTTGTGCATCGCCTTCTTCGTAATCGACCGCTTTTATCCTCTGATTAGCCTTAATCAGCTAGTTAGACTTATCCTGTTACCTTGATCTTGATAGGCTTCAAGCTGATTAGATCTAAGCCGATTGATCGTCACGATCGGCTTTGTGTGGATTTTATATTTTTTACCTTGTCGATTCTGTGTCAAATCGACCGCACGCTCTCGAACCGGTGTTCGTCTGCGGTGTCTTCTTTGTCGAAACCCTACATCAAGTTTTTGACGCCAACAGAATGTATATCATTATATTGATTAACAAGTATGTGACTTGCTTATGAAGCTCTTTACTTATTGATATAATTTGATAAATATCTCTGATCGGATATCATCGTATAGGACAACGATGAATAGATCAGCACATGTAGTGATCGATGATCATGCTTCATAGATCATGGGATATAGAGATATCATCTATACATTGTAGACGCATGTTGAAGAACATGGGTTAGATAGACCCGCAATGGGACACTGCGAGAATGTTTCATTCTTATGTGTCATCGCTGTATCTCATACCTAGTAGATGTATGATCCTTAGAACTGAGATTGTCATATTCCCTACATGTGTAATAGTTTTCCTTGGGGCTATCAAACACTACTTCCTAACCGGATAGTTATAAAGGTAGCTTTCATGTTTACTATGAAACGTGCAAAGGGAAGTGAGCAGTCAAGATGGAATTTACCACTCCAATGAAACGGAGATATATGACAAGGCCACTCGTGTGATATGATTAAGGAAGTGCATGGCCATGCCGTGATTGAGGAGTCAATCACAACTTATTAATATATCACGGATACAAGAGATGGATTGAATCATCAAAGGATGACATGCTTCTCGCCTTGAGTTCAATCTTCATATACTTGGCAAAGGGATTATTACATGAGTACTTTTGATAGGTTCTGTCCGATTTGATCATAGTATGTTTGGGAGTTGGCATACTTTGCAAGGAGCCGTTACCAACTATTGGATTGAAAAGGAGTTTTTCGAATCCATGTCCAAACGTACGTGAACCTGCAGGGTCACACACTTAAAGGGCTGGGACGCATTAATTTGGATTGGATCCATAATTAATGGACCTCGTGGGCTTAGCACGATGGGCCTTGTTTTAGGTTTCATCTCGTGGCTATATAAGGAAGGGAGCAGGGTGGCGCAGGTGTGCTTTCCCACGCTTTAGAAATGATTCACCAAATCCTAGCCTCCTCTTCTCGTTGCCCTCGCCGAACGACTAGGTGCTTGCACACGACGCACGCTGCGTTCCATCCTCGGACGTGTGGACTCATGCGTGACGCCGCTGCGCGATCAAGGCGTGGGAGGACGATCCACGGCGAGGCGAGGACGATCCACTCCATCGACGCAACGATCGCGGCGAGGACGATCCACTACATCGACGCGCGAAGGATCCCGAATCGCGCCTAGTGGTAATCTTATCTGTGATCCCCTTCTTGCGAGTAGCTTTCTGGTTACGCGGTAGTTTTTTTTAATGTGCTAGTGTAGCATATCGCGTTCCTCTTCAATAACAATAAAATTCAAACTAAGAAATATTTCAGAGAAACAAAAAAGAGAATTGGTTGTGAAAAAGTACCTTTTGAAATTTCGTTTTTTAAATGGAAGTATACTAAATTGAGAACTACCTTCACATTTTTTTTAAAATATTATTCTTTTTTTATATTTAAATTAAAGTGGTTGCCATGGTTGAACCTAACTCTTAAATTACCCGCAACCTCTGTAATGTCCCATTCGATCTAGCACATTTTCCTCCCATAGTTTGTATCTTTAATTTGTGCAGACCATTTAAAGTGTAGCTGGCAACCACCTATACAACCCCAATTTGTACCGCCCAAGGGTAGATTAAGTTTTTCTCCAGATCAGATTGATATTTTGATCTTCATTTCCATTTATCTCTTCTAGATGGCAAGATCATTTGATGTTCCCCCAGATATACACAATAGTGTACTACCTCCGTTCTTTTTTACCGAACGTTCTAAAATCCATGCCATAAAGCTCGCCACAAATAGGTTTAAAACTCTCTACATTGGCTAGATGAAAATTATATCTTTAGATTTATCTTCAAAATACTTTTATAGAATTATAATTTTATTAGTACATCTTATTGTAATAAAGTTATAAAAAGTTGGGAGCATTTGATATGAGAAGAAACTAAAAATGGGGCTTCGTCTCTAAGAGGTGATACTATCGATCCTTGCTGTCGTGCTTGACCTGGCAGGGCTGGCATTGTTCAAAGTCTTCCAGTCTCTTGACCTTTGCGTTGCGTGCATGTAATGCAAGAACCAGTACCTAGTACGTACACACCTTGACGCAGATTAAGAGAACGATATCTGCCAAATGAATGAGAGGGACCGGAGTGCTTCGTACGTTTCCAGCTGGGACACTTTGGATGTTGACAGTCAAACGTTGATCCATAGTGACTGCTCGACAGCCGCAAGACTTGAATGATCGACTGGTGAGGCGATACCAATTTCAACCAGTTAATTTTAATTTCACATTCAAATTGTGTGTTGGAAGATACAAAAAATATAATTACGTGACAGACATAAACTAAAAGAAAATGGAAAAAGGGGAGAAAAAGTCACAACTTACAACCCACAGCAAAATTGTCTATTTCATTTCTCCTAGCTCATTTTGAGTTTAAATTTGAAAATTTACTGGATGATAATACTCCATAGAGGCATAGACTAACTCCCTAATTTTATTTTTTTTAGAAATTTTGATGTTGTTTTAGTACACAAACCAAACAAGCTGGTCGCTAACATTGTACAGATACCGCGCATAATATATTTTTTTACAGCTACAACAACATATTGTCACAATTGTTGCATTCTTTTATTATATCCACTCTATATTGCACTGAAAATAATTTTGACAACTAATGGCTAATATGTTATTGCGAGATAGCACACAAACAAAATGAACTAGTACCTCTTGCTTTTTATCAATTCTGATAATTTTTTGTGACCTCACTTCTCTGTTTGACCATATTAATTATGCAGAAAATTTTAGGATTGCCACTCCATGTCCGGATCCGGGACTCGCAAATCAAAGAAACATGAGTGGCATATCCTGCAAACGGTCTCTGAACTAAGCAAACACGATAAGTTTGAAATCCTTCCTCGTTGAACATAGATGCATCATTCATGCTAAATGGAGATCGAAGAGCCCATAGATTGACACAAAAAAAAATTGTATAGTAACACAAGCATCACATCATATCTTGTGCCATTTCTCCAAGGTTGGAACTGAAAATGAGCACACCTTCAGGAAATTAATCGGAAAGTAAGCAAAGATAGAGACACTACAAATGACCATTTTGCTAAGGTTACTTCCTTTTCTTTTTCAGTTGACCGTGACCACTTTGCAGTGTTCTCTGAACGATCAGCTGGAATACTACATATATCCGGAGCTACGATGCCCAAATTATCTCACCTCTCAAGCCAACCTGTTCAAGCCAAGCACCACAGTCCTCATATCAGTTGGTCAGTGCCATGCCATGGCAATGTTCCACAGAAAAATTGAACCCACACTAGTGCTTCTCATCTTGTTCCAGCCATGTCTTCTTTGCCTGGAAGCAGATGCTGCGAGGCATGGAGGCATATCTCTAACATCCCAGAAGGCTGCCCTCCTCCAGTGGAAATCTACTCTGCGAAGCACGCCGGCTTTAAACTCATGGCAGCAACATACTAGCCCGTGCAATTGGACGGGCATCATGTGTGGTGTTGTACACCATGGCCATAGCATGCCCTTGGTGGTGACCAACATCTCCCTGCCAAACGCGGGCATCAGCGGCCGCCTTGGTGAGCTCAACTTCTCGGCACTCCCATTCCTTACCTATATGGACCTTAGCTTTAACATCCTTAATGGTGAAATCCCACCGGCCATCGGCTCTCTATCTGCACTCTCCTACCTTGATCTTACTAGCAATTGGCTCCATGGACAAATACCTTTCGAGATCGGAAACATGAGGCGTCTTAGCCAATTGGGGCTCTCTTTGAATAACCTTACAGGTCACATCCCTGCATCCCTTGGGAATCTGACCATGCTAGTTGATATTGGCATCCACCAAAACATGCTCACTGGGCCAATCCCTGAGGAACTCGGGAAGCTCACCAACCTGGAGTATTTTGAAATAAGTGATACTTTGGTAAACGGCCAAATACCCACAAGTTTGGTAATTTAGCCAAACTAAGCCTCCTCTACCTTCACAGCAATCAACTGTCAGGGCCCATACCATCTTCTTTAGGCAACGTCAGAAACTTGCAAGATCTTGAGCTCTCCAACAACCACTTGAGTGGTGGAATTCCAATCTCTTTGGCTAATCTCACCAAGTTAAACACACTTCAAATCGTCGAGAACCAGCTCACAGGCTTTGTTCCCCAAGAGGTAGGGTTGTTGTCCAACCTAATTATGTTAGCTTTGTATGCAAACCAGTTAAGAGGCCCCATTCCTCCTGCCTTAGGGAACCTTACCAGGCTAAACTACCTTGGCCTCTTCGAAAACCAATTTGTGGGTTTCATCCCAGTTGAGATTGGGCATTTGGTGGATCTTGACAACATGCGTTTGGACGATAATCAAATTTCAGGCTCAATTCCTGCAACTTTTGCGAACCTCACAAGACTGAGAAAATTGTCACTTTTCGATAACAAGTTGTCAGGTCCTCTACCTCGAGAATTTGGAAAACTTACACGTTTAATTGAACTCAGTTTGTACAACAACTCTCTCTCGGGGGAATTGCCATCAGACGTTTGCAAAGGGGGGCAGCTCCAGACGTTCAATGTTGCTACAAACATGTTCACTGGTCCTATTCCTAGAAGCTTGAAAACATGTAGGAGCTTAAAGAGTCTTATCCTAGCTTCCAACCAGATCATAGGAGATATATCTAATTTTGGGCCATATCCACAGCTTACTGAAATAAACATAGAAACGAACAACCTTCATGGAGAGCTATCTAAAACTTGGGCTGCAAGCACCAACCTGACCACACTGGCATTAGCAGAAAACATGATAACTGGAAGCTTACCTCCTGAGCTCTCAAAACTAGTTAAATTAGAAGTTGCTGTACTCCATTCTAACTCTCAGCATATCCTTGGAAGTCAAATAAGATTCTTTGGTCAAACTTTGAAACTCTCTTATGACTAAATTCCCATCAAATATCTGATTATCGGATCAAATCTATTGTCCTCTTATCATTTCATCCTTGGTAAAAACCTCCTTTAAAATCATCTGATAGCCAAGGGTTTGCCTATGTATGACGGACCAAATATTTGGTCCAGCATACATATAAAAGTGTCTGCTCTGTGACGGACCAAAATGTTTTTCGTTTTCCCATCTACAGCGGACCAAATATTTTGGTCCGGCACTCATTCAGTTTATAAGCCTTTAGCCGGACCAAACCTTGAAGTCTTATTTATTGAAACCTTAAATAAATTTTCTTTATTGAAAGGGTTTTACTTTATCAATGGACCAATCATTCTTGTTTGAAATTTTAGTCTTTGCTTAAGAAAATCGCTTGGGTAAAACTTATCTCTGTTGAAAAAGGTCTTTTGCACCTAACTCTTGAAAAGTCCATGTATGACGGACCAAAATTTTTGATCCGACGTACATAGGTCTCTATGCACAGACCAAACTCTTGAAAAGTCTATGTATGGCGGACCAAATATTTGGTCCGACGTACATGTATCTTTCTCAGTTGTGTGGCGGACCAATCTCTATGAAAAACCTATGTACAACGGACCAAATTTTTTGGTCCGTCGTGAATGCTCAAATTTGGTCCGTCATACACATGTCCAGTATCGCTAGGCACTGTTACTTAGTCCGTTGTACGTATATTTCGGTATTCCGACATCCGACACGTCCAACGGCTCATCAGAGCAGTGTAACGGCTATATTCACTCAAAATGGCTATATAAGCATTTCCTGAGCCATCTACCAAACAGATAGATGAACTCCTAACACTTTGGTATTGATATATAGCTCTCATTCTGAAAAAGGAGTCTGTGCTTCATCTTCACACCAAAAATTCTCATACATCTCTAAGTGTGTTAGCTCCAAGCCAGTGTCTAGTTGTGTAAATTGCAAAGTGAACCAAGAGACAGAACTTGTGCAAAGTTTATTACTCTTGGATCTTAGTGATTCTAGACAACTTGGAGGCAAGTGAATGCAGTGACTGTCCCAAAGGTGTTTGTGGAAGGCTTCTGTGTTTGTGAGAGGTTTGGAACTCACCTCACTGGAGTAGTGAAAGAGTTACCTGAGTGATCACCAGAGCTACTGAGACTAGCTTTGGAGAAGCAAAACTTCGAAAGAAGTGCTTCAACATGGATTAGGAGTGCGGCTCTGAACCACGGGATAAATCTGTCTCTCTTGTGTCATTTCGTTTATTGCTTTCGCTGTTATCATTATTTGCTTTAAATCTATTTTATACGTTGCTGTGAGTTGCTCTCTGTTCAATTTTGTAAGTTGTTTAAAAACTCAGAACTTGTTAAAATTGCCTATTCACCCCCCTCTAGGCCAACTTGATCCTTCAAGTGGTATCAGAGCTAAGTTTTACCTTGTTTAAGCTTAACTAGCTTTGGTAATGGCCGAGGGAAATGGATCCACAACTGTTAGTATTGGTAGAGTACCTATTTTTTATGGCACAAATTATGCTTATTAGAAAATTAGGATGAGATGCTATTTAGAAGCTGTCAGGTATGATGTATGGATGGTTACAGAGAAGCCTTTTCCTCCTCGTGTCATGCCTGAAGGGCAATCTGTATATGGTGAACCCACCCCTAGTGAGATTCAAAATATGCAGTATGATGCTCAAGTCAGAAATGCTATATCTTCCTGTCTTGGCTTAGAAGTCTTTGATAGAGTAAGTAATCTTACATCTGCTTATAATATATGGAAAACATTACAAGAAATTCATGAAGGTACCTCTGATGTAAAAGAAGAAAAGTATTATGTTGTCCGAGAAAAATTTGATTAATTCAAAATGCTCTCTCAAGAAAGTGCTAATGACATGTTCTCTAGGCTAAATCCTATTGTCAATGAACTAAAAGGCCTAGGAACTAAAATCTTTGATGTTGAGGTATGCAGGAAGATGATCAGAGTGCTTCCTCAGGCATATCACAGTTTGGTCACATATTTGTCCAACAGTGGTGATCTCAAGAGGCTCACTCTAACAGAGCTACTAGGTAAAATATCTGCTCATGAGCTCACATTGGCTGACGAAGATGCTCCAAAGAAGAAATCTATCGCATTCAAAGCCAAGGAAGTTATACAAGACTTATCTGATGAAGATGATGATGAGTCAAGTGAGCATGGGGATGAAGATGTGAAGAAATTAGCTCTACTCATGAGAAGAGCTAACAAACTCATGAGAAGAGTCAATTTCAAAGACAGAAAGGTCCAACTCTTACTCAAAGAAAAATCCTTTTTCTAACGTTGTATGTTTTGAGTGCAATGAAAAGGGACACATAGCTGCTCGATGTCCAAACAAAATCAAGAAGAAAAATAAGTTCAAGAACAAGGATGATGAGGATGAGGAGAAGACTCATGAAAAACCCAAGAAGAAGTTCTTCAAGAAAAGCTACTCCAGAAAGTTTGTGAAGAAAGGAAAAGGAGAAGCTCACATAGGAGAATGGGTCACTGAAGAAGAAAGTGCAAGTGAAGACTCATCCTCGGATGATGAAAATTCAAAGTCAAAGGGGCTAGCTGGACTTGCATTTGATGAGTCAACTCCACCACACCTTCATTTCCTCTGTGTCTTATGGCAAGATCAGATGAGGAAAAGGTAAATGACTCACCTTCTTATGATGAGCTAGTAGAACTAGTTGAAGAACTAAATAATGCTTTGCATGATAAAACAAATTCAACTAGAACTCTTAAGAAGACTATCACTGGCTTGCTTAATGATCAAAAGTTGCTAACAGACAAGTATGAAAAACTTATGCATGGACATGAAAAGTCTGTACAAACTCATAATGATGTAGTTACAAGTCATGCTTTGCTTGCTAAGAATCATGAGGACTTGCAGACTAACTATTGTGAGCTAGAAATTGAAAACGAAATGCTAGCCAACAAATCTAGTCATGTTTCTCTATGTGATGCATGAGTCTCATGTGACTTATTTAAAGAAGAAATCATGACTATCAGTTTTTCTGATGCTTGCAATGGTAACCGCAAATATGCTTCCTATGCCAAGGAGCTTAAAACTGAGATTGAAGAACTAGAAGCTAAGATAGCCACATTTGATAAAGGCTTAGAAAAATGCTTTCCGGGTAGTGCTACTCTTGACAAAATTCTGGTTGAACAGAAACCCAACTTGGGCAAAAAGGGCTTAGGGTATAAACCCAACAGTTTGCCTAAGAAAAGTGGAACAAGTCATATTGAACAGATCTTTGTCAAGAAAAGCACTCAATGTTATTACTATCACAAATCAAATCATGAATCAGAAAATTGCTATCTTGCAAATGTTTCTCATGCCAAAAGGGATTGCATAGTAGATGCCCATTACATGCTATTTAAAGATTTCAGGGGCAAAACAAATGTAAAATATGTAGGCCCCTCAAATCTAAATAAGAAACTTAAAGCTGTCTGGGTACCTAAGGCCATGTTATTAAATCCTTTTAAACCTAAACTGGCTATAACTAACATCAAAGGACTCAAAAGCATTTGGGTACCTAAAGTGAAGAAATGAACTTGTAGGTAAACTATAAAAGTGGAGGTAGACATTGGGTTATTGACAGTGGTTGCACTCAACACATGACTGGTACCTCAAGAATGTTCATTTCAATTGAAGGTGAAAGTGATCCAAGTCACAAAATTACCTTTAGAGACAACAGCAAAAGAAAGGTAAACGGTCTTGGTAAGATTGCTATATCAAATGATCACTCTATTGACAATGTTCTTCTTGTTGATTCCTTAAATTTCAATCTATTATCTGTTGCTCAATTATGTGATCTTGGATTCCATTGTATCTTCTCATCTGATAGGGTAACTGTGTTTGATAAAAATGAAAAGCTTATATTCAAAGGTTTCAGATTTCAAAATCTCTACTTAGTAGATTTCAAATCTAACTCCTCATGCATCTCGACCTACCTGTTAGCCAAAGTTTCTCTTGGATGGCTCTAGCACAGGCGTCTTGGGCATGTAGGTATGTCTAATCTTAAAAAGCTTTTTAAAAATGAGCTAGTGGTGGGTTTGAAAGATGTCAAATTTGAAAAGAAATAAGCTATGCAGTGCTTGTCAAGCAGGCAAATAAGTAGCTAATTCACACCCAATTAAAAGCATCATGTCCACCACTAGACCACTTGAGCTTCTGCATATGGATGTTTTTGGCCCTACTTCATATGCTACCATTGGTGGTAACTCATATTGTCTGGTAATTATTGATGATTTCTCCAGATTCACTTGGGTATTCTTTTTACCTAATAAAAGTGAAGTTGGAAAAATCTTCAAAACTTTTGCTAAAAGGCTCAAAATGAATTTGATTGTCCCATCAAGAAAATAAGAAGTGACAATGGATCTGAGTTTGTTAATACAAATATTATTGAATACTGTGATGAATTAGGAATTAAGCATGAACTTTCTGCTACATATACTCCTCAGTAAAATGGTGTGGTTGAAAGAAAGAATCTAACCTTGATTGAAATGGCAGATCTATGCTAGATGAATATGAAACTTCTGATGCCTTTTGGGCTGAAGCAATCAATGCTGCTTGTCATGCTATTAATAGGCTTTATCTTCATAGATTGCTTAAGAAAACTCCTTATGAATTATTGGTAGGAAGAAGACCCAATTTATCATATTTTCGTGTATTTGGTTGTAAAGTATATATCTATAAAAAGAGAACTCATCTGGGTAAATTTCAAACTAGATGTGATACAGGCATCATGCTAGGATATTCTTCTAAGTCCAAAGCTCATAGGGTATTTAATAATACAACTGGTTTGGTAGAAGAAACTTATGATGTAAAGTTTGATGAATCTAATGGCTCACAAGATGAGCATGAAAATTTAGATGATGTAGGAGATGATGGTTTGGCACAAGCAATGAGAAAAATGGAAGTAGGTGATATTAAACCTAAGGAAGACAAGGATGAACCTCCTACACAATCTATGGTGCCAAATGATGGAACCCAAGAAGAAGAGGAAGAAAAAGAACAAGATCGTCCAGTCTTCATCAAAAGTCACCATGTCATTGCTAAGGATCACCCCACAAACCAAATCATTGGTGAAATCAGTAAGGGTGTTCAAACTCGTTCTAGACAAGCTTCCTTCTGTGAACATTACTCTTTTGTCTCTTGTATTGAACCTAAGACAGTGAAAGAAGCTCTAGAAGATGCTGATTGGATAATTGTTATGGAAGAAGAACTTAACAACTTTGAAAGAAACAAAGTCTGAAGCTTAATAAATCGCCCAAAAGATCACAATGTTACTGGTACAAAATGGGTGTTCAGAAACAAGCAAGATGAAAATGGAGTGGTAATAAGGAATAAAGCCAGACTTGTAGCTCAAGGATTTACTCAAGTAGAAGGACTGGACTATGGAGAGACTTATGCCCCAGTGGCACGTCTTGAAGCTATTCGGTTTCTTCTTGCCTTTGCTACTCATTTTAATATCACTCTGTTTCAAATGGATGTGAAAAGTGCATTTCTTAATGGATTCATTGATGAAACTGTTTATGTTGAGCAACCACCTGGTTTTGAAGATCCAAACTTACCAAATCACGTATACAAATTATCTAAGGCACTCTATGGTTTAAAACAAGCTCCTAGAGTATGGTATGAGCGTCTTAGAGATTTTCTACTTAATAAGAACTTCAAAACCGGGAAGGTTGATCCAACCTTGTTTCTAAAAGATATCAATGGAACATTAATGATTTGTCAAATATATGTAGATGATATTATCTTTGGTTGTACTAATCATTTTCTCTGCAAAGAATTTGGTAACATGATGGCCAAAGAGTTCGAGATGTCTATGATCGGGGAATTGTCATTTTTTCTGGGATTCCAAATCAAGCAATTGAAGGAGGGGACTTTTATCTCACAAGAGAAGTATACTAAGGATCTCCTCAAGCGCTTCAAAATGGAAGAATGCAAAATAATAAAGACTCCCATGGCTACTAACACTCATCTTGATCAAGATGTGGGAGGTAAGTCTGTTGATCAAAAGCTTTTTAGATCAATGATAGGCTCGTTACTATACTTGACAACATCTAGGCCTGACATCATGTTTAGTGTGTGTATGTGTGCTAGATTTCAAGCTGCTCCTAAAGAAATTCACTTAAGTGCTGTTAAAAGAATATTTAGATATCTTAAGCTTACCTCTAATATTGGTTTATGGTACCCCAAAGGTGCTCCTTTCGAGCTTCTTGGCTACTCATGCTCTGATTATGCCGGATGCAAGATTGATCGTAAGAGCACCTCAAGAGGTTGTCATTTGCTTGGAAGATCTTTAGTTTCTTGGTGTTCTAAAAAGCAAAATTCTGTAGCACTGTCCACTGCCGAAGCCGAATATGTGGCTACAGGCAGTTGTTGTGCTCAAATTCTATTCATCAAACAAACATTTCTAGATTTTGGGATAAAATTTGATAAAGTGCCTCTGCTGTGTGACAATGAAAGTGCAGTGAAAATAGCAAACAATCCGGTTCAACATTCCAGAACTAAGCATATTGAAATTCGACATCACTTTATTCGTGATCATGTTGCCAAAGGAAATATTGTGCTTAGTTATGTAAGAACTGAGGACCAATTGGCTGATATTTTCACTAAGCCGCTTGATGAGGCCAAATTTTCAAAATTAAGAAATGAACTAAACATCATTGCTTTTTCAAATATTGCTCGATAATATCTGATTTAGAGGGAGCAAGTTTGTTTGCTGTGCATCTCTTGATACTCATAGCCCTTGAATTCTTGCCCCTTCTTTTTGTGATTCTCTGTTGAAAACCTTTTTGGTTTCCGTAACTTCCTATTTTTTCCGAAACTTCTCGACTTGGCCGCCTCGATTCGATGCTTTTATCGCATCCTAGCTGAAATAGCTATAAAAGGCGAATCCAGGCAATCAAGATGTAATCTTTCTCTAGCCTTTCTTTTACTCGCTTCAAACTACGATCTTCCTCATGCCGAAAAGAACTTTCAAGGACGATCGGGATGACCCTGAGCTAGCAGAGCTCTGGAGGGAATTCGATCGCGCATTGGCAGAGCTGGCGGAGGAGAGGGCGGTTGACCATGACCGTGCCGCCATAGACGCTTGCCTTGAAGCCTTCCCTGCCCTCTTCAGGGCTAGGGAGGTTCTTGTGGAGGCACTAGGGCGCGTACGTAGGGGTGAATCTTAGGTTCTTCTCCTGTACTGTCCTTCCCAGGCATTATAACTGGGAAGTTATATAAATAAAGATATATTGTTCTGAAGTGTTCTTTGAATGTTCCCTTGCCTCTCATGTTCTCTCAAATCGAATGATATTCACATCCGTCTGCATGCAAAAATACAGCTTCAACTAGACGCACAACCATCGTATTAATATCTTACGCGGCTCTTGTGCGATAGCTCTCTGATTCGGCTAACGGTGTGGATAAATTCAAAAGTGCTGATTTCAGATTAAAATAACTTTTTGAATAAGCTTTATAACAAAATGCTGCTATAATACTCACCTTTCTATGCTCTTTCTTGTCCAATCCTCGATATAGTAACTAAGTCAACATCTATCTTCTTCAGCAAAATGTCCATATTAAGCACTTGAGTTTTTCAGGTGAGCTTAAATTGAAAAATACTTATGCTCATTTGAATATCAGACTCAAACATTCCCGGACAGCTTAATTTTTTGTGTTATGTTGGTTTTTGTTGCTAATCTTAGATATATCCCTTATGTTCCAAACCTTCAGAAACATAGACATATTGTAGACTAAGATAAATTGAAATAAAAATTGCAAGTTCCTATTTGGGTTGGACCAATCTAAAAATGCACAACGGACTAAGAATTTTGGTCCGTCATACATGTAAGTTTTGATCTCGACTTCATTCATGACCAAACCCTTCACAGCGGACCAAAAACTAGTCCAGTCTAAGTTTAAATAAATTTGGTCCGGCGCAATTAGTAAACTATCTGATCTCTTTGCAAATCTAGTCTGCCTTGTGTTCAAATGTTTCTAAGACTGATTCTCATCCAAATTCAAATGGATTGTATTTATTTAATAAAACTTTTCTTCTTTTCTCAAATTTCAAAATTTGTTCAAAATCTTGTCTAGTGCTTTAGGACTTATCCTTTGCTAACTTGACCTTGTTTTTGGGACTCCCTGTTCTGCTCAAATGATTCCAAAAAAGGGGTCCCACCACCTTTGCCAGAACGCCTGTTCCTTTCCAACTACCCTGGGTAAAGGTGTCAGTTTCTAAGGCCTATTTACTCTCACATATGCACTCAATGCAGTAACTTCTATCAAATCCTCCCGTTGTTACATTTTTGCTTGCGCAAACTCCTCTAAGCCAGAAGTCTCTCATCTGCACCGAAGCAAATCCTAATCGGATCTTGGCAACGGTGTTCATCTGTCCCTATATCGCAAGAATCTCTCTCAAAGATCAGTAAGTCCTTGAAACTTTTCTTTTATCCTCTAGTCTCAAACCATAGACCTAGTTCTTAGACTTTAGTTCTTACTGTTTTGTTTAGGTTTGGTCTTGTGCTTGAAAAGGGTCTGGCCTTGAGTCTGAGCAAAAAGTCAGTGTTTAGTTAGAAATCAAAATGAGGTCTAAGAATCCAGATAAAAGGGGTTTGATTGGAAAGATCATTGATAAAGTTAAGAGCGAGAAACAGAAAGTATCTAGGTCATGTCCTGAAACAAATCCACCTGAACAACCTCAAAGACCTGTACTAATTCAAGATATTCACAATGTTGCCAGAGCAAACAGAAAAGTAGTCACCTCTCACCCAAGAAAAGGAAAGCAAGTAATTGATTCTGAATCAACCTCTGAGGACAATTCCTATGAGCCTAACAGCGAATCATCCTCAGAAGATACTGAAGTGGTTTCTGAAGTTGATATCCTTAGCTGTGAGGAATTAGCTGACCTGAGTGCCAAAAGACTGAGAGCAGTTCGATTGGTAAATGAGAAAATCTAGTTTCCTGAGTCAAGACCAGCTCTTAGTGAAAACTTTGTGTCTCTATTACACAAAAATATATACAATGCCTATCTGCTTAGAAAAGATGGAAAAGGAAAGACAGTATCTGCTCTGTCATCTCATCAGTATATAGACTGGGATCAAGTAAATTCTATAATTGGCTCAACTGGATTATATGACTGCATAAATTCAACTCCTGGATTGAGTGATATAATGTCAAACAAGACTATACCATGAAGTATTTCAAGAACTCTGGAATTCTATACATCCTTACTAGTGAACAAACAAAGGAAGTATATTATGTTCACTATAAATGGAAAAATCAGAAAAATCAGATCGTCTCGCTTGAGTCAAGAATTGAGCCTCAAGTCCTTTGACAAATCGAGCAAGAATATTTGAAAAGCTGTACCCTCACCAAAGATGGAGACTAATTGGTGACATGCCGGATCTTCAAATATCTGGGCACATTTATAGGAATACCTCCAGTACAGACTTCAATCCAAACAGAGTTTCCTGTTTAACTGAAGAGGCTAAAGTACTATTGCTTATACTCAGGCACACAATATATCCTAAGTCTGGTTACAAGGAAGGTGTGACCTTAGTACAAGCTTGGCTACTGCATCTAATTCTGTCAAGACAACCAATTGATTTGGCTGATTACTTTTTGGGACAAATGGAAGAAGCTATTTACGTAAAATTTGAAGTTCTCGCTTTTGCTCGCTTGATCACCACACCTGCTGGCATAGGGGATAATTTCGCAAGATGATCCAATAGGAATTCAAATGTTTCCCAAAGAAATACAACATGCATATCTCTATCGACAAAACCTAAGGATCACCGCTTCCTTCAAAGATCACAAGCCAATCAACCGTAAGAACCAACAAGTCAAGAAGAAAATGAATCAAGTGCGTAGTTGAAAATAAGTTTGATGAAACAGCTTTAGAGGATATTCACAGCACAAGGCGTTGACTCGACATCAATCCTTTGAAGTCATATGCCCTCCTATGACACCATCGCTTATGAAAGTCATCATGAGTCCGCCAGAGTGGACATGACGGAGAGCCTAGTGTTCAAAGTGGCAACAAGAGTAAGGTCAGAAGCCATCATGAATCGCTCCGTAAGCTACGTATGGTTCTGGAAAAGAATCATTGAACGTGGATGATGCTGCAACACATGTTCTCTCGTGCTCGATGATGTAACTTTAAATGAAGAACAACAGTTATATAACCTTCAACAGTCAGCAGCTGCATCAAGGTTCATGGAAGCACAAGCCTTCAGACCAGGAGCCCATGAATATGAGGCAGGAGGATCTGGGATGCCCCAACAATTTGAAACCTATTACCCTCCAGCATCAGTTCACCCTGAGCATGATCAGAGGGATACATTTCCTGAATGGCAGAGTCTCTTTGATTATCCATACCCTACTTCATCTCCTCAAAGGCATGCTGAGCAAGCACAAGAAGATACTTTTCAGGCCTCTGACCCTCAGCCTGCTTGGTTTTCAACTTTTGAACAACAATATTATGCTAATCAAAGAGGATTTCAAGCAAGATACTTGGAAGATCAAGCTACAGCTGCTCTGAGATATGAAGAACAAGTGAAATTTCAAAATGAAGTCCTGTCTAGGTTTGATCATCTAAGCAGCAACCAAGACAATCTAAGACAGCATATCCAACAGCTTGATACCAATCAAGATTTGATAAAGACCAGACTGTATGACATGAATCATAAAATGGATGATCATTACAAGAAATTGAGAAATCAAGTTGAAGCTGCAAGCACATCACATACGAGTAACCAGTTATGGATGAGACATCAGTTGGACCATCTTTCAGATTTCACTGAGGATGCCATGCTTGACTATACTCGTTTGGCACACGATTGCATGTATGATGTGGGTGAGGTCCTGGCTGAAACACGCACCCTGAATGAGTCTTTGGACCAAATACAGTCAGATCTTCATCGCTTGACCATTCATCCAGTGACCTGACTATCCAAGCTGGCATGATCAAGCTATGTCTCAAGGGCCAGGAGATCACACTCAAGAAGCTGCTGATGGCAAACTAGTCTCCCCTCCAAAGAAAAGCTCAGCTCAGGACCATCTCAAAAGAGTCTTTTCTAGGTGCAAGTAGGAACCCTTTTTGGCTATTGATGCCAAAGGGGGAGAAAATCTTCATAGCCATAGTCTCTTAGGATCTTTTCTGTAGGCTGGACTTATGTGTATCTGACTTATGTGTGCTACGTTAATGCTCTATTATCTCTGTTTATGATCTTACATTTTGTTTATATATGCTCTGATGATTTAATTTTTTAATACTTACCAGTTTTGTGCTCCGATACTTATTTCATACTGCTCTGATATTTACTTCGTATTCAAAAATTATTATAAGCATTGTTAATGTCTTAATAATCCCAATATATCTTTTTGTCAAAATTCAGTGCATGCATACATTAAGGGGGAGCACATTCATTCATAATTTCTACAGTCATTCTATCTAGCTAACTCTGTTTTGCAGAATGAATGAGATATTATTAACTAAAAAAGTATGTTGTCATCAATTACCAAAAAGGGGGAGATTGATAGCATCTAGGCCCCCTCAAATTTTATTATTGTGTTTTGCTATAATTTTGGTATTAATGACAAAGTTAATAATATTCAAAGCTTTGAAGAACATATGCTGGATTCAAAAATGAAGTAAGTTGGACGAACAAGATTAAGGTGCTCAGTTCTAGTTTATGACTTGGGAGATGATTCAAGTCAAAAGGCTAGGATTGTTTTTCTCTTTTTTGTTGTCTAAAGGGGGACTTTGCACAAGCTAGTGAATTTGATCATAAGGCAAAGACAAAACTAGATTACTCGGAGTAAAAGACACTTAGTCCTTTTTAAATCATATTTCTTAGAGTACAACGGACCAAATTTCGCTATCCACTTCTTCAAATCCGTTGCACTCTCAAAGATATCCTTGAAGTCAAATAAGATTCTTTGGTCAAACTTTGAAACTCTCTTATGACTAAATTCCCATCAAATATCCGATTATCTGATCAAATCTATTGTCCTCTTATCATTTCATCCTTAGTAAAACCTCCTTTAAAATCATCCGATAGCCAAGGGTTTGCCTATGTATGATGATTTAAATATTTGGTCCTAAGATACATATAAAAGTCTTTGCTCTGTGACGGACCAAAATGTTTTTCGTTTTCCCATCTACAGCGGACCAAATATTTTGGTCCGGCACTCATTCAGTTTATAAGCCTTTGGCCGGACCAAACCTTGAAGTCTTATTTATTGAAACCTTAAATAAATTTTCTTTTTTGAAAGGGTTTTACTTTATCAATGGACCAATCATTCTTGTTTGAAATTTTAGTCTTTGCTAAAGAAAATCGCTTGGGTAAAACTTATCTTTGTTGAAAAGGTCTTTTGCACCTAACTCTTGAAAAATCCATGTATGACGGACCAAAATTTTTGGTCCGACGTACATAGGCCTCTATGCACAGACCAAACTATTGAAAAGTCTATGTATGGCGGACCTGAAAGGACAGGGGATGTCGCCTAGAGGGGGGGTGAATAGGCGAATTAAAAACTTTATAGCTAAATGCAGCGGAATAAAAATTTGCAGCTAAATAAAATCTCCCGAGTTTCCTGAACAATCCGGAGTGTCCGGATATTCAATCCGGATACTCCGGATAGTCCGATCCCGAGGTCCTAACCCGAGTGTCCGGTTATTCAATCCGGATATCTCGGATTATCCGGACTGTCCGGTTCAGGGATTCGGATATCTCGGATTGAGGATCTCAAGAGAGATTTTAAATCCTCGCAATTTTTCAACAATCTACTTGAATACAAATGATCTAAATGATGTCGTACCGAGGGTATAGAAGATCCGAGCCAAACACAACAAAAGAGTAGATCGGGCTCCCAAAGATTCAAAACCAAATACTAAAGCAAGAGAAAGAAGCAAACTTGGAGACGATGATTTTTCACCCGGTTCGGATCCTTGAGGGGATCCTACGTCTCCGCTGAGGCGGCTCGGTCACACTTGAGCCGGGTCTCTTTCAACCCTCTTCCTCCCTGTTGCACAAATGCACTCGCCGGTCTTCACTCCTTTGATTCCTTCCCTTACGGAGGCGGAACTGCCTTCACAAACTTCCCACGGCCAACCACACAAAGCTCCGGTGGCTCGTAGGCGACCTCCTAGCCGCCTAGGAGTCCTCAACCTCCAAGAGTAACAAATGCTCACGAAGAACAAACTTGGAGATGAAATCAAGTGCTCAACCAACTCAAATCTCACTCAACAAACTCTTCCCAACCCTTCTCACAAGGGGATCACTTAGATCTAAGGGTAAAGCTCCTCAAAGCCCCTCACACAGCCCCTCAAAATCCACACCAAAAGCCTCACCAAAAGCTCTCTCAAAAGAGGAGGAAGGGCTATAAATAGACCTCCCAAAAACTAGCCGTTGGGGCTGGTGCGCACAACCGAGTCTCGGATTTCAACCGATATACTCGGATTGACCGAGAAAGGCTAACAGAGAGACTCAATCCGAGAGTCCGGATGAATATCCGGATACTCCGGATGATCCGGATAGTCCGGACTAACTCCGGATAGTCCGAATCAGACCGAGCAGCTCGACTAAAACGAGCATAACTTTTGACTCGGACTCGATTTCAGAGATTTTGGACTCTCCCAAAGCTAAGAACGAGGGCTACACAACCAACAAGATCTCACTATCCAAAACTCAAAGGATAACCACAGATTTCACAAAGAAATCAAGAGAGACCTACAACCCTCACTTTCCGCAGTAACCAACACCACTCTCTTTCTAAGATTCACAAGGATGGATAACTTGAGCACTTGACACATCTAAAAGTCATTCGACATCGCATCCCTCTTAATAGTACGGCAATCCTTAGACTCAAATTAAATCAAAGATAATATAAGTCTAGAACTAGTCACTTGTCGTCTTCTTTCTTGATGTCGATGCATGAAGACCTTCACCATATAATTGATGACATCTTCGCCTTGTCCAACTCGACTCGATTCACCTCATGAGACTCTCGTCCTATCAACCTTGACTTGATCATCCTCTCTCGACGATCTCCACGCCAAGTTGCTCTTGACTTAGTCCTCAACTCTTGGTGACACCGCCGCCTTGTTGACCTCACTTAATGATCATCCTCCAAGATACCTTGGTCATCATACACAGACGGGACCTAATTCTTTCCAAACTACTCATGAAAGACATTAGTCCCAAAAGCTCAATAGATATGAATAAGTTGATATTTTGAGAGTAGTTGATTTCAACAAGTGTTTCATATAAAGAAGCACAATATAAATGGAAACACTTGACATAAGAAATGTTCTCTACTAAGTACATCATGATGAATATGTAATTGATCTATATGCACTAGAGAGATAATTGCCAATATGATGAATCAATTAAATCATGGCAAGGATCACAGACTTTACTTAAATGAAGCACATGATAGAATATACACGAATTGTACATGTGCAAATAATATTTGGAGTAAGAGTAAATATGTGATCCAACACTAGATAAACTTCACTAAGAGAATTGCATGAGAAGATATACAAATAAAACATGCATGCACCAAGTCAATCTATAGCAATATGAAGTTTAACTCTAGTTAATACATGCATACCATAATGAACTCAAATGAATATATATGCACAAATAAATATGACATGAACCAATGTGCATATATATAATCAACATGCTACTTGGAGTTCACTATGCATTTGCACAAAAGGAATGCAATAACAAATATAGAATAGATACCAAAATTGCATACCTTATCTTTGCTTAACCTTCCTATTTGATTTTCCTCTAAATAGATGAGACTGATACTCAACTAGGCAATAACAAGTTAGTCTCATAGCAATATAATCATATTAGAGGTTTGTCATTTGCTAAGCACTAAGTTAAGCATTTACTTAATTGCATAGATTGTCATTATGAGTGTTTGTCATTAATCACCAAAATAACATTCATTAATCACCAAAATAACATAAGTGCCTAGATGCACTTTCAATCTCCCCCTTTTTGGTGATTTATGACAAACCTATTATCAATTGCACCAAATGACAATATTAAGATATTTTAGCATTAGAACAAGCATAAAGATACAATAAGAGATCATACTTACAAAACATCCCTTTTTGTCAATCGATTAGGGGACAATTGATAAATCCATAAATTCTCCCCTTTGTCATTAATCCCAAAAGGTGCTTAAAAGATTCTTATTGTTTATTCAATAAAATCTGTTCTCCCCTTGATTGCACACTCAATAAAAAGATTAGGAGAAATAAAATAAAGATAAGGAGCTAGTAATAGGACAATAATATTAAGCTCCCCCTAAATCTAGGCAAGATATGATACCAATTATTTCCAAGATTTAGGTAATAGATTTTTCTAGTTATACCAAATTAAAGAAGTCATGATTCTTAGGATATAAGTGATGCTTAAACATGACACACGAATATGATTTCACATATTCTTTAAACATCAAGATCATATAGCAAATTTATAATTTAAGCACATGCTTATGATCAAATCAAATTCTAACAATCAAGATCATATAAAGAAGATTACACAAGAAGGAATTGCTTATATGATCACAAGATGTATACAAGATCATGAATCAAGGTTGTATAAGTAAGATGCACTTTCATGATCAAGAATTTCATAAACTTATCAAGGGCATACCTCTTTGCAATGTGTCACCCATATGTACCTTTTAGTTCTTGATAATGCCGAATGCAAGTTAGATGACACTTCAAAACAATTTAGGATTAGAGGATACCTCTTGAAAGATACCAATTAATCATATCAATTGAAAAATACAACACCATTTAGAATAACACAATTTAGCATAATGGTGTGCACAGACATTATTGAATATGGTCGAAAAGAAACACGCCCTTTGTCGATTCTTGTCCACCGCATGTTCGAATTGGTCATGATCACCGCGCCGGTCTTAGATCCTCGTACTATGGAGCTCCTCTCCATTTCCTTCATCCCACCGTCGAAGATGACCCCTTTTCCAATACCTTGAACATCAATAGACAAGCACACGATTTCCGGGAACAAATATCTTTTAATTTGACCCAAGTTAGTTTGATAATGTCTAAGTACAACATGCATGATATATATGATATACAAGACAATACTCTTTGCATGCAATTTAAGACAATTTAAGATATCAATTGAAGATTTTATTACATCACTTTATAATGAAAATATTTGAAACTCATTCAAATTTGATCTTGACATCCACTTGTAAGAGAGACAATGAGTAAAACACATTCAAACTCACTCTTGAGCTTACAAGGAAATTTTCTCTTTCCATAATAAACTCAAGTTATGCAAGAGAGAAAACATTTTGAGGCTAAGTTACAATTAAATCCAATTTCCAAAATAACTTAGCCAAAAGATGCACTTTCATTGAATGAAAACTTTAATAGATATGCTCCACTTAGAAGCTTGGAGCAATGAATAAGTTCACTTAGTTTTCATCTTGAAAGGCTTGCCAAGATTCCAATTTAAAACTCTTAAAATCTCAAAAGATGCAAATAGCAGACAAAGTCGATTATAACTTTTAAACCATTGCTCAAATGCAAAAATCATCAACGCGAATGATCCGACTAAAATCCTCTTCGAGGGCTATGAAGACTGAATATTGATTTGAGCAAAGAAGAAACCCCAAAAATAGGATGAACAAGATATTGCAAGAAAGTGTAGATAGCAATTTTAATTTGGGCGAAGAAGACAACCCGGATACTCGGTATTTTGATCCGAGTGTCCGGATAATCCGATACTCGGATATATTTCCGGATATTCGGGTTGTTCAAATTTCATCCCTAAAATCAACATTTTGAATTTGGATCAAATCTTGATCAAATGAAGTCCAATAGCCATAAGATTTTGCAGAAATGATCCATGAACATCCAAGAGACTTTTTCCAAAAGGATTTTCTCAAATATCACCCTCCAATAAAAAATTAGATCAAAAGAAGCATAGGAGGTTTAGTTTTGACACTAAGTCAAATAAAGTCAACAATCTCGCAAATGAGTTCAAATAAATTTGAGAATTTTTCAGATATGAACTCCATATGTGAGAGAAGGTTTTCCAACAAGGATTTTCAATAAATAAATTTCATTTCGAGAAATATGATGAAAGATGCATATGAAACACACAAAAGATTAAGATTTTCACCAAATCCTCAAAATGGAACCAAATGGGTTTTGAATGGTAATATGCACTTATATGGCTTCATATGATTTAGAGAGATGTTTATAAGCCTATTTGCATAATCAAATCCATTCAAATCGTAAAATCCAACTTAATGCGAGAGTATGCCAAATAAGATCGAAAGAGAGAAAAAGGCATAACTATTTCAAATTAAGTTTAAATTATTTGAAATTTAGCATAAACATTCTTTAGACTTCCAAGAAACTTTTCCAGAAAGAATTTTCCAAAAAGGAGTCTCCAATCAAAAGATATGCCAAATTTTGCTTTGTAGGCATGATTTTTACTCAAAGAGAAGAAAAGTCAAAACTTTTTCAAATTGAGTCCAAATGATTTGAAACTTTCCAGAAATAAACATTGGACTATTTATAAGGTTTCCCAAAAAGAATTTCATTAAAAGGAATTTTCGTTCAAAAGATATGACAAAATGCGCTTTGTAGGTTTGAAAAGAAATTGAATTTTCACCAAATGCTCAAAATGCATTCCGGATTGAAATTTATGGAGATTTGAACTTTCATAGCTTTGTATGAGTTAGAAATACTATTTCAATCCAAGATATGCAAATAAATCCAATTCAAATAGCGAAATCCACAAAATGCAACAACGGGTCATTTTGGGTCAATTGGATGATTTTGGCCAAATTCAAATGGCTATAATTTTTGAACGGTTGGTCGTTTGGAAAACTTTGAACTAAAGAAATGCTTAAAATGACCAACCCTATGAGTTTTGTATTGACCACTTTTTCAAACTCCAAATAGATTTTGCTTTAGAAAATTTGAAGTTAAATGCAAAAGCAAGATCACAAAGATCTTTTTAAGCCAAAGTTTGACTTTTAGCTTCTAGCCAAGGGTTAGATACTTGAAAACATTTGAAATGCATTTGAAAACATTTTAGAAGACTATTTTCATAAGATTTTGCATTTCAAACAAATATTTTGCTTTTAACCCTTTTTTTGAAATAAGTTAAATAGGAAATAGTTTTTCATAAAAAAAAGCCTTAAAATACAACTCAATTTGGATTTCATGCAATTTCAATTTCCATGGCTTAGAATTGATTATCAAGATGGTTTCTAGCCAACATTTATAATGAAATCCAACTTGAATGCTAAGATTTGAGCAAAATGCTTGAATAAGCTATTTTAGTTCAAACCAAAAACTTTTCGGGCTAAAATTGATTTCAATATAGAATTTTCATTTTGAAAGCTTGTAAAACATTTGAAATACATATTAGAATACTTTTACAAAGCTTTTCACAATTTTGGGCCTTTTAAACATAAGATTTGACTTTTGACCAAAATGGTCCTTTTGAAATAGCTATTTGTAAAACAAAGCCAAATATTTCAACACAAGATTCAAATGAAGAATAAGATGAGATATTGAGATTTGAATTTTGTGTATGAGTCTAAGATACCATTTTGAACCAAGATACTACACAAGATCCGGTCCAAACGGAGAAACTCACTAAGTGCAATAATATGACAATTATGGGTCAAATATAGTTTTTCGGCGAGTTTCAAAATCAAATAACTTTCACTAGGTTGGTCTTTTGAAAGTCTTTTGAACACAAGAATTGTTAAGAATGACCAACTCTAGGATTTTCGTTTTGGAATTACTTTCAAATTCATTTTACATTTAATATTATGAAAATTATAAGTTTAAATCCAAAACAAGATACTACTATCTAGATTTTGATCATGAAACTCATTTTCTTTTCAAAATGGATTTTGTGAAGCCAAAACCTTTGAAAAACATTTCAAATATATTTGTATACATTTTGCAACTAGTTTTTCACAAGAATACTAATGGTATACAAAATTTTAACTTTTGGCTAAATGGCTTGATTTTGAAAATATATATTTGCACTTATATAAATATGGGCACATGTAGGGATGTAATATACATGGTTATGATTTAGCACTCCCCCTTAATGTGCCACTATCCCAAACTTACTCAAGATTGCAATCAAAACAACTAATAAGCATGAGCAAGCATATAATCAAGCAATCTAAATTGATTTTCATGAATAATGCAATATAACCTACACAAGGCTATAAGCTATAAGAATCAATTTAAATACTTGTTACCCGAGATGTCATTGGTTTATGATTGAAGTGAATGTCTTCAAGCTTGGCTTCCTTTTTCATATGATGAAATCATCCTCTTGATTGAGCCAAAACTTTCCAATGCATCTCCAAGCACCTAATAAACTTCTAGGCACTTGTTGGTACCCAATTTTTGTTGGGTCCAAAAATGTTAGTCACAATAGATTTAGGAACCCAAATGGCCCTAACATTAATAGTCTTAGGTGAACTAACATGACTAGCAATGGATTTGCGATTGTTATTACTCCTAAGCGAATTATTGGAATTGAATTGAGGAGGCTTAGGAGTTTTAGCTTTTTTAGCAAATCCATTTCTAGTTTGATCCTTTCTAAGCACATAATAATCATTACAATGCAAGGGCTTAGAAGATCTAGCAAATCTAGCAAATGGTTTGCTATTGTTATTTTTCCTAAGCACATGATCAACATGATTTTTCTTGGTCTTAGGAAGTCTAGCATTTTGAGCAAACACATTTCTAGATTCATTTCTCCTAAGCAATTGAATATCATAATTTTGCAAATACTTGGGAGAATCGACAAACTTGGCAAACACATTGCCATTTTTGTCCTTCCTAAGCAAATAATGATCATTGACGATAATAGGCTTAGGAGTAATACCTTTGGGACAATCCTTACCGATGTGTCCCTTTTTCCGACAATTGTAGCAAGTAGGCTTTGAGCGTCTCTTCTTCTTCTTGACTTGCTCTTTGTCGGTTCGCCTCATTGTTGATGGTTGTGGCTTGATCTCCACTTTATTAGGGCACACGGAGGCTAAGTGTCCTTCTTGTTGCAAGCAAAGCACTTGATGATCTTCGAGTGTCTTTCGTTGTGCCTTGTCTTGTTAGTCTCCTCTTGGAGATGTAGCCGAGTCCTCGCTATCTTGAGGTGCCCTTGGCTTGCTCAAGATCTCGCCGAGAACGGCTTTTCCTTTATGCACTTCTTCAAGTCATTTTCTAATCTAATGACTTGGGCCTTGAGCTCATTGTTTTCCTCTACAAGATTAGTCTCACAAGACATAGAGGAAGTAGAAGCAATATTTGTATTTGAGCAACAAGGCTTATCATCACTAGAGATGGACATATTAATTTTAGATGAAATGATAGAATTTGAAGTTAAGCATGGCATATCATCAATTAAATCACATGTAATTCCTATGTCCACCTTAGGCTTATGAATTTCTTTGGAAAGGAGGATTCATGATTTTCTTGAAGCATATTATAATCATTTCAAGTGATTCATGTTCAAGCTTCAAAATTTTATATTTCTTTTCTCCTTTCCAAGACATTTATTGAGCTCCTCTAGCAAATTCATAAGTTCATCATAAGTGAGCTCATCATCATCATCGCCACTTACCTCATTCTTACCTTTCGCCATGAAGCAACGGATTTGTGATGGAAGAGCATCTTCATCGTCACTTGAGGCGGAGGTTGAGGTTGATGGAGATGTCGGTTCTTCATCACTTGAGCTTGAGGTGGAGCTTGATGTTTCATCTCCCGACATCTCTTCCTTAATGCAATCCTCAATAGAAGTGGATGATTCAAATAATTCTTGAAGCTTTATCCACATTTCATGAGCGCTCTTGAGATTGCATATTCTATCAAAGATTTCATCGCTCACAACACAAAATAAAACATTAGTAGCTTGAGCGTCGAGATGTAGGCATTTCTCTCTCCTTCAGCTGGAGCAACTTCATTCAATGGAGAGGAAAAGCCGACATCTACGATCCACCATATTTGGGGGCTCATGGATTTAAAATGAGAAGTCATAATTAATTTCCATGAAGCATAATTTGTGCCATCTAGCACAAGTGGATTATGTGAGTGTTCTAATCCTCTAGTCGACATCCTTTACTCTCTAGACGGTTAAGTCTAATAAAAGGAGAGACCTTGCTCTGATACCAATTGAAAGGACAGGGGATGTCGCCTAGAGGGGGGGTGAATAGGCGAATTAAAAACTTTATAGCTAAATGCAATGAATAAAAATTTGCAGCTAAATAAAATCTCCGAGTTTCTCGAACAATCCGAGTGTCCGGATATTCAATCCGGATACTCGGATAGTCCGATCCCGAGGGTCCTAACCCGAGTGTCCGGTTATTCAATCCGGATACTCGGATTATCCGACTGTCCGGTTCAGTGGATTCGGATACTCGGATTGAGGATCTCAAGAGAGATTTTAAATCCTGCAATTTTTCAACAATCTACTTGAATACAAATGATCTAAATGATGTCAGTACACGAGGGTATAGAAGATCCGAGCCAAACACAACAAAAGAGTAGATCGGGCTCCCAAAGATTCAAAACCAAATACTAAAGCAAGAGAAAGAAGCAAACTTGAGACGATGATTTTTCACCCGGTTCGGATCCTTGAGGGGATCCTACGTCTCCGCTGAGGCGGCTCGGTCACACTTGAGCCGGGTCTCTTTCAACCCTCTTCCTCCCTGTGTTGCACAAATGCACTCGCCGGTCTTCACTCCTTTGATTCCTTCCCTTACGGAGGCGGAACTGCCTTCACAAACTTCCCACGGCCAACCACACAAAGCTCCGGTGGCTCGTGAGGCGACCTCCTAGCCGCCTAGGAGTCCTCAACCTCCAAGAGTAACAAATGCTCACGAAGAACAAACTTGGAGATGAAATCAAGTGCTCAACCAACTCAAATCTCACTCAACAAACTCTTCCCAACCCTTCTCACAAGGGGATCACTTAGATCTAAGGGTAAAGCTCCTCAAAGCCCCTCACACAGCCCCTCAAAATCCACACCAAAAGCCTCACCAAAAGCTCTCTCAAAAGAGGAGGAAGGGCTATAAATAGACCTCCCAAAACTAGCCGTTGGGGGCTGGTCAAGCACAACCGAGTCTCGGATTTCAACCGGATACTCGGATTGACTGAGAAAGGCTAACAGAGAGACTCAATCCGAGAGTCCGGATGAATATCCGGATACTCCGGATGATCCGGATAGTCCGGACTAACTCCGGATAGTCCGAATCAAGATCGAGCAGCTCGACAAAACGAGCATAACTTTTGACTCGGACTCGATTTCAGAGATTTTGGACTCTCCCGAAAGCTAAGAACGAGGGCTACACAACCAACAAGATCTCACTATCCAAAACTCAAAGGATAACCACAGATTTCACAAAGAAATCAAGAGAGACCTACAACCCTCACTTTCCGGCAGAACCAACACCACTCTCTTTCTAAGATTCACAAGGATGGATAACTTGAGCACTTGACACATCTAAAAGTCATTCGACATCGCATCCCTCTTAATAGTACGGCAATCCTTAGACTCGAATTAAATCAAAGATAATATAAGTCTAGAACTAGTCACTTGCCGTCTTCTTTCTTGATGTCGATGCATGAAGACCTTCACCATATAATTGATGACATCTTCGCCTTGTCCAACTCGACTCGATTCACCTCATGAGACTCTCGTCCTATCAACCTTGACTTGATCATCCTCTCTGACGATCTCCACGCCAAGTTGCTCTTGACTTAGTCCTCAACTCTTGGTGACACCGCCGTCTTGTTGACCTCAGCTTAATGATCATCCTCCAAGATACCTTGGTCATCATACACAGACGGGACCTAATTCTTTCCAAACTACTCATGAAAGACATTAGTCCCAAAAGCTCAATAGATATGAATAAGTTGATATTTTGAGAGTAGTTGATTTCAACAAGTGTTTCATATAAAGAAGCACAATATAAATGGAAACACTTGACATAAGAAATGTTCTCTACTAAGTACATCATGATGAATATGTAATTGATCTATATGCACTAGAGAGATAATTGCCAATATGATGAATCAATTAAATCATGGCAAGGATCACAGACTTTACTTAAATGAAGCACATGATAGAATATACACGAATTGTACATGTGCAAATAATATTTGGAGTAAGAGTAAATATGTGATCCAACACTAGATAAACTTCACTAAGAGAATTGCATGAGAAGATATACAAATAAAACATGCATGCACCAAGTCAATCTATAGCAATATGAAGTTTAACTCTAGTTAATACATGCATACCATAATGAACTCAAATGAATATATATGCACAAATAAATATGACATGAACCAATGTGCATATATATAATCAACATGCTACTTGGAGTTCACTATGCATTTGCACAAAAGGAATGCAATAACAAATATAGAATAGATACCAAAATTGCATACCTTATCTTTGCTTAACCTTCCTATTTGATTTTCCTCTAAATAGATGAGACTGATACTCAACTAGGCAATAACAAGTTAGTCTCATAGCAATATAATCATATTAGAGGTTTGTCATTTGCTAAGCACTAAGTTAAGCATTTACTTAATTGCATAGATTGTCATTATGAGTGTTTGTCATTAATCACCAAAATAACATTCATTAATCACCAAAATAACATAAGTGCCTAGATGCACTTTCAGGACCAAATATTTGGTCCGACGTACATGTATCTTTCTCAGTTGTGTGGCGGACCAATCACTATGAAAAACCCATGTACGACGGACCAAATTTTTTGGTCCATCGTGGATGCTCAAATTTGGTCCGTCATACACATGTCCAGTATCGCTAGGCACTGTTGCTTAGTCCGTTGTACGTGTATATTTCTGGTATTCCTGACATCTGACACGTCCAACGGCTATTGTAGCAGGTGTAACGGCTATATTCACTCAAAATAGCTATATAAGCATTTCCTGAGCCATCTACCAAACAGATAGATGAACTCCTAACACATTGGTATTGATATATAGCTCCAAGCCAGTGTCTAGTTGTGTAAATTGCAAAGTGAACCAAGAGACAGAACTTGTGCAAAGTTTATTACTCTTGGATCTTAGTGATTCTAGACAACTTGGAGGCAGTGAACAGTGTGACCTGTCCAAAGGTGTTTGTGGAAGGCCACTGTGTTTGTGAGAGGTTTGGAACTCACCTCACTAGAGTAGTGAAAGAGTTACCTGAGTGATCACTAGAGCTACTGAGACTAGCTTTGGAGAAGCAGAACTTCGAAAGAAGTGCTTCAACGTGGATTAGGAGTGCGGCTCTGAACCACGGGATAAATCTTTGTCTCTCTTGTGTCATTTCGTTTATTGCTTTCGCTATTATCATTATTTGCTTTAAATCTATTTTATACTTTGCTGTGAGTTGCTCTCTGTTCAATTTTGTAAGTTGTTTAAAAACTCAGAACTTGTTAAAATTGCCGATTCACCCTCCCTCTTGGCCAACTCGATCCTTCAATATCGTCTTTACAACTTGGAGAAGAAGAAAATTGTGACTAGCAGAGATGTCATCTTTGATGAGAAGGCTTCCTAGAATTGGGAAGTAGCTAAGGTTCCGAAGAATCAGTTGGCACCGACAATTGTTCTCTTGTTAGGCCAACCACAAGTTCTGGTTGAGCATCAAGAGCAAGGTGATGGTCCAAGTCAAGATGAATCAGGTTCTAGCTCATGCTTGACTTCTAGCCCTAGTGCAAGCGAGCAATTGAGTATGCCAGAATTGACCAATGCTCCTGCGTATTTCATGGATATGATAAATAAGGTTTTCATAGAATATTTGGACAAGATTATTGTCGTGTTCATAGACCATATTCTTGTCTATTCCAAGTCGGAAGAAGAGTATGTGGAGCATTTGAGATTAGTTCTTGAGAAGCGTCGAGAGCAACAGTTGTATGCTAAGTTTAGACTTTTGGAAAAAGGAAGTTGATTTTCTTGGTCATGTAATGATTACTAAAGGAGTTGCCGCCAACCCAAGTAAAGTGGAAGCAATGTTGCATTGGGAACAACCGAAGTTAGTTACCCAGATTCATAGTTTTCTAGGGATGGCAGGATATTATCATCGATTTATCAAAGGATTTTCGACAATTGCTAAGCCGCTTACACAGTTGTTGAAAAAGGAGAAGAAGTTCGCATTGACACTCGAGTGTGAAAAGAGTTTCTAAAAGTTAAAGAAGCGTCTGACGACAGCATCAGTGTTAGTATTGCCGGATATTCAGAGTAGCTTTGATATCTACTGTGATGCTTCCAGACACGGACTTAGATACGTGTTGATGCAAAAAGGCAAAGTTGTTGCATATGCGTCGAGGCAATTGAGACCTCATGAGGAGAATTATCCTATGCATGATTTGGTGTTATATGCTGTAGTGCATGCTTTGAAGTTGCAGCGTTATTATCTCATCGGAAATAGATGCAAGATATATACGGACCACAAGAGTTTTAAGTATATTTTTACTTAGTCGGATCTTAACATGAGATAACGAAGATGGTTGGAATTAATAAAGGATTGTATTGTGAGAATTCACTATCATCCTGAAAAAGCTAATGTGATAGATGAAGCCTTAAGTTATAAGAGCCACAGTGCTAATATGCTAGTTCAGGAGAGTCAGTCTAAGTTATGCAAGGAATTTCAGAATTTGAAATTGGAGGTGGTTCCGAAAGGATTCCTAGCTACCTTAGAAGTAAAGCCAACATTAGAGGATCAAATCTGTGAAGATCAGAAGGATGATGAAAAGATTAAAAGGGTTAATTCTAAAATGGATTAAGGCAAAGCCAAATATTTTATCTTGAATGATTAAGATACTCTGTGGTTTAAGAGTTGAGTTTGTGTGCCTAATCGAAAGGAGCTTAAGAAGTTGATTCTTGAGGAAGCTCATGATTCGAAGTATTCGATTCACCCAGAAAGTGCTAAGATATATCAGGATCTCAAGAAGACATTTTGGTGGCCTAATGTGAAGCGTAAAGTTGCCGAACATGTTGCTTTGTGTGACGCGTGTCAGAGAGTAAAGGCAATATATCAAAGGCCTGCTGGTTGCTACAACCGCTAAAGATTTCTGAGCGGAAATGAGATAAAACAGTATGGATTTTATTACTGGTTTGCCTAGAACTCAGGGTGGATATGATTCTATATAGGCCATAGTTGATCATTTGACCAAAGTTGCTCATTCATACCAGTTAAGATCACTTATACTAGAGATAGCTTGACACAGTTTTATATGTAAAGGATTGTATGTTAACATATAGTGCCAAAGAAGATAGTGTCAGATAGAGGTACCAAATTTACCTCAAGATTTTGGAATAGGTAGCACGAAGCTATGGGAATGCGTTTGAATTTCGGTACAACTTATCATCCACAAACAGATGGTCAGACTGAAAGGGTCAATCAGATTTTGGAAGATATGTTAAGAGTTTGTGCATTAGCTTATGCTACTTTGTGGGACAAGTGTTTGCCGTATGCTGAATTCAATTATAACAACAGTTATCAGGCAAGTTTATAAATGTGACCATTTGAAGCTTTGTATGATCGTTCCTGTTGTACTCAATTGAATTAGAATGAGATGGAGAGCATCTTGTCTTTGGACCTAAAATTCATAAGGAAGATGAAGAGTAGATTGCCATGATAAAAGAAAGATTAAAAGTAGCTTAGTCGAGAAGAAGGGTTATGCTGATAATCGTTGATGAGAGTTGAGCTTTGAGCTAGAAGATTTTGTGTATCTCAGAGTTACTCCTCTTAAAGGAGTCAAAAGGTTTCATGCTAAGGAAAGCTTGCACTAAGATATATTGGTCTGCTCAAAATCTCGAGCTGTAGAGGTGAGGTTGCCTATCAGTTGGAGTTGCCCTAGTTATTGGTAAGTGTGCATGATGTGTTTCATGTCTCTCAGCTTAAGAAGTTCCTTCGAGTGCCAACAGAGCAGACACCGTTGGAGTCAATTAAGTTGCAAGAGGTTTTGACTTATAAGGAGCAACCTATTAAGATTTTGGATGTTGTTGATCGCAAGACCAGAAGCAAGTACATTTCTGCAGAGTGCAGTAGAGTAATCATTCAGAAAGTGAAGCAACGTGGAAGCGTGAGGATGATATGAAGTTAGAGTTTCCTAACTTGTTTCTATAGTTAGCCTAGAATCTCAGGGTCGAGATTCTGTTAGGGGAGAGGTTTGTAACATACCAATTTTTGGCTTTTATTGATTTAATATTTTTATTTATTATTTTTATGAATTTTGGGAATTTATTTAATATTTGGAATTAGGCTTATTGTGAAAATTATTTAAATATATGAAAAGTTTATATGAACTTTGTTAAAAAAATTTTATTTGAGTTCTACATGTCTAAAAAATTTAGAATTTTTCTAGAATTTTTTTGATATTTTTCCTATTTATTTGGCTTTGTTTAAATTTATAGAATTAATTTAATTGTGAAAATCTTTGAAAAATCATTTGAATAGATTTGGGTTGAATCCTAGCTGCTCAGCCTACGTTGGCCCAGTCCGACCCACCGCAGCCTAACCCTCACGAAACCATAGGATCTTAGCCGTTGGATCTGATCGGACAGACGAGATTGCATTAGGTAACCCTAGCTTTGGTAGCCATCGATTTGAGCTCGAGTGAATGGTTCTGATTGCACCGTGTTTGAAGCGATGGAGGCTGTCGGATCTATGACACGTCGACGACCGAGATGCTTCCATCTCCAAGTCGCCGCTGGAGTTCAAGTCCGTTCTGCCACCGCCACTATCTTGCTTAGAAGTCCGTGTAGCGCACGTTTCACTGGGGCTATAAGTAGGCTGGGTCATCATCCGAGGTTCCCCGTCTCAATCTACTCCTTTTGCCCTAAGCGCTAAGGTCTTAGTCGCCGTGGTTCTCCTCATTGAGCTCACCGGAGTTGTCAGATGGTGTCGCCATGATTTCTGCCGTCGATCTTCATTGTTGAGGCCTCTCGGTCGAAGTGTCGCCGGATTCAAGTTCCTCGTGTCGCAAGATTTCAGATCTGAGCTGACCCATCATGTTTTTGTCGAGTTTCTGCCATCAAGTAGGTCTTCGTTCCCATCTTTGGCTGGAGCGCCGCAGTTAGGGTTCGCCGGCGAAGTTCCATGGCCGTGTTGACATGTCCGCCATGCAAGCGCGTTAGTGTTGTCCACATTAGCGCCATATGGTCTAGTTGTGTTGCATGTCAGCTAAGGTGTTGGTGCTCTGTTAGTTGCCACGTCAGCACCGTGGGGCCTCTGTGTCAGCTGCCGTTGGTCATGAACCAAGTCCATGGTGGTCTCGGGTTTGCTGTGGACCCGATCCACATAACGTGGGGCCTATCTGTCAGCGAGATAGAGATTTTTTTGGATTTATTTTTTATATGGGAAATTCAGTGCTGACGTTAGTCGACATCATTAATTGGATTTTTATTAAAAAAGTAATTGGGGAAAAAATTTTGATTTTCTATTTTCTGATTTTTCTTTAATTTGAATCTTTCGAGAGCCCGTTCTTTTTCATACGAGCTTTGATTGAGGTGTTTCAAGTTTTTAATTTTTTTTAAAAAAATTGAGATCTATTTAATGGTGAATTGTATTTGATTTTTAGAGCTTATTTTTTCTCTAGTTTGGTATTTATTTACTTTTTTTCTCTCGATTCGCGTAGACGTCGAAGTGCCCGAATCATTTGAGGGTGAAGCGTTGACTCAAGAGTAAGCTCCAGATTAAGACCAAGACCTTTTCCAAGGCAAATTGTGTTTTGATCATGTTGAACCAGTTTTACAAATGATATATTGTTACTGCATGATAATTTATGCTTAGAACTATTTAATTACTTTGGGATTTAGCTATTCAACCCAATTTAGTTATAACTACCTTGTCATTTGTATACCATGATTCTTTGTCAGCCAAGGATGGACAATTATTAGTTGGTTGCTAATATATGCTAACATAGGTTGGTTAGATCGTGTGTAGTTGCTTAGCCATGCCACATACAATTGATATCATTTTGAAAATTCAAACCAATCATGACTAATGGAATATGGAACCTGTTTATAAAATGGGTGTATCATGTGTTGTCACATAATGATGTTGAGTTATTGATGGCATGCTTTGAACGATAATCAACTGGGATGGTAAATGATTTAGGCTAGGGCAAATGGCTATGAGCCGTGGTGGGCCTGTGTGGTATTGGGTTGACATATTGATATATGAGTCAATGTGAGGTGGTTTCTATGAGTGAATTGTTGAAAGTTTTGCTTGGTCAATTATAGACTTAACCTTACAAGCCATTGAACTAGGCTAATCATGCAACCACTTGTCTGGAATGGGACTAACCTAACTAAGTAAGTTGCCGAGTCTTAACATTTGATGCCTCGGGAGGATAAACAAACTGGGTGTGCGGTTATGGGAAATTTGTGTGTGCAGTGGCCTCTCATCTGTCCAATGATACGTCCCTCCTATTCTTTTGCTCTGTATGAGGGAAGGAATAGCGAGTACAGACTTATCGTAAGGGTCGTTGTTAAGACGAAGTCTCCAAAAGGTTTTGTTATGATCTTCTTAGCCGCATGTCGATGGGTACGTGATATTGCATGGTAGTATAAGCTTGATCATACCATGTGGGTAAAGTGTATAACATATGTAGAGTGTAAATCTATTCGGATAGTCGTGTTCTTGGTTATGGACAATGCTCAGGAATTTCAGTCAAGGATTAGATTATGTAAAATAAAACTTGGGAAGGGAGGTTGTGTGCTATTGGAAAGTTTGGAAATTGTTTAGGGCTGTGTTCCAAGTTTATCATTGGGAAATATCTGAAAGCTACTTACTTACTGTTATTTGTTTTACTGTCATTTCAATCTATTTACTGTATTCATATGTGAATGTTACTTTATTGCAAAATAGCCATATGAGCCATTCATTTGGAATAAGCCTTGTATATAGTTATAATAGAATTGTATTTTGTGCACAATATGTTGAGTGCTTTAAGTACTCACTCTTACCATAGCAAAAATCATCAGTTGTCTAGGGTGCAAATCTTGTCAGTTGTCTATGGCATATTGATGGGTTATTTATTTACATTTTTGTTTCACTGTAATTTATTATTTATAGTTTAGCCCTATATGGCATAGTTATGAAAAATTGACTATAAGGTCAATCAACTGTGTTATATTTAATAAAGGAAGTTTTTTTATTATGATTCTGCTATGTATGATTGTGATAATCATTTATGTTGTAGTATCTACTAGCGTGATCTTAGACTAGTGCGATATACACAGAGGGTTCGGATTTGCTTATTCGTGTCCCGACAATGACGTGGCAGGACCAACCATGTGCTACCAATGAGTAGGTAGAGTTCGAAGGTTGTACAAACAAACCTATGGTATGGAGGATGGTAGGAATAGGAGGTGTGGTTAACCAAACTACATAAAGAAAGGGCTCTCAGGTGAGGGTTCGGGTGACCAAGCCCAAACACCAACACAAACATTACGATGATGTGCATGAGCTACTGTGGTGGGGGCACTTCCAAAGGTGGGAGAAAAACAAAAAATGGAGAAATAAAAATTGTGTAGCTGACTTGGAGCGAGCTCTTGGAAGAGCATGGTGACTTCAACGGATATGAATTAAGGGGGAGATTGTTGAATATAGTGACTTATATTTAGTCTTTTAGGATTTAGAAAGTTGTCTGCTATAAGGAGTCATAGATGAATACTATTAGAATTAAGATTCTCCCTTTTGTAGGACTAAGGGGACTATATAAACTCATGAGGGTGGTCATAGAGAACAAGCAACCAAAAAGCAAGCACGAGGAGCTCATCCAAAGTAGAGGTCCACGAGATGATTAGAGGCTAGGTTATTTCTTAGCACTAGATTCTTGTATAGGGTAAGGATCTGAGTCCTAAAGGTTCTAGAGGGTTGTGAGAGAGCGACAATCCTTTTTACTCTTTTGAGGTTGTGTTTAAAGAATTTGCGATCGGCTTCACCAAAGCTTTTCTATCTCGTCGTGGTTGCTTCAACATCGTTGCTTTGGTTCTCTCTTTAAGGTTCATTTTCTTCGTTCCTGAAACCATGCACACTCATGACCATATCTCATAAAACTCTGATCTGATCTAGAGGCTGCTGCGTATAGCTAGGAAGGGGTATCAGAGTGTAACAATTTATTTATTTTGTGTAGAGTGTACAGAGAGATAACTATGATCTTCATAGATACATGAGAGGTTATATATGAGCAACATGTAAGTAATCACGCTAGTAGCTTAATTTTCTGCGTCTGTTTAATCTGTCTTTTTGTATGCTTTCCACGTCAAAATTTTAAGTCACAACCACAACCAAACAATGTCCTAGCTGGGATCAATGACGACATGAGTTATATTTGGTTGGATCCATAAAGGATACTTTTGAAGGAGAGTCACTCGTCTTATTATCGTAATCCCTTGTTTGCCACTGGGTTTTGCATGCGCGCGACAATTATGATTAGTGATTACAGTACCAAAGTTGGTATTTGCACTCGTCGAAAAAAAAAAGTTAATGTTTGCACACTAGAACTGTTACGTTTGCGGACAAATTGGTTAAATTGGAGCAATATGCACCGTACGTAGATTATTCTTTACATAGTTTAATTATTTACACTTTTAAGCAATCCTTTTCGTACAAGACAGTGAATTAAGCATGGATGGCTCGTCTACTTTATTGAGGAAAAACGGAGCATTTTTTAGGGAGGAAAAAAAGAGTTAGTGAGCAAAAATAGTTAAGTAGATATCCTGAATATTTAGTGAAGTATTTGATGAAGAAGCAACACGTCAATTGGAGTATTTGATGAGAAGCAACACGTCTCAAGGACAAATTTGAGTTGGCGTTTTAAAAAAGAAAGTTGCAGCTTCCCCTAAAAAAAGAAAGAAAGAAAGAAAGTTGCAACTATTGATGCCAAACTATGCTTTCCTAGACGCATCAAGAAACGATTAATTTTCAGAGGTCTATTCAGCCAGACTTTTCGCTTTTTAAAGTTGGCAGCATGTCAAAACAGAATTCGCATAAATACAGAGGCACTTAACTTTATACTTCCATACCAGCAAGTGTAAAACAAAGATATGCACATTTTGCCGAGTGTAAAAAACCGTCTGGCGGACTTCGTAAAACCATTGGTAATTCTGTTGGCCGACAGTTTGTCCTCGCTCATTGCTTGTCAGATTTGGTAGGACGTCAAATTAACCAATTGCCCACAGTTTTTACATTTATTGTCCGAAAAAAAATGCCATGAAAAATAATTAAAGTGTTATGGGATAAGATATTCATAACCGTATTGGGTTGGACTCTGTCTCTATGTGTGAGCGAATCTGAATCTATCTCTTGCTACCTTCTACTATATATTGAGCACCCCCTTGTACAAGAGATCAATCTAATAAAGCGAGAGAACTTTGCCCCCTACTTTGTGTGTGCTCCAGTTCTTGTTCTTGTGATTTCGTTGGTATGCTGTTGATTGATCGTGGGTGAACGACTACGTTTTACAACACGTTATCAGCACGAAGCTCTACCGAGGCTGATTGAGATCATCTACCTGCGACAATCTACACGGCATTGACATTATCCTGCTACATGCGATCATCCTACGTCAAGCCCTACGTAAGCTAATCGCGTTTTTCGCAAATCCTCGATCCTGCAGATTGTTCTTTTACATGTCAATTTGTTCATACCTAAATTGCGAAATATGAGTACTGTTCATCTAAAAAAATGGCTCCCTGCGCTTCGAGCACAAGCGCCCAGAGTCGCCCACAGTCGCGCCGCTGCAGCCCGGTTGCCTTCCGCCCGTCGCCGGACTACCGCGCCAGCAACAGCTTGGCCGTCGCTTCACCGCGTCGCCCGTTCGGCTATGCCGCCATGGCCACGAGATTCTCGCCCGCCGTCGCGATCTCGGTGCCCCCGCACCGCCGTGGCTGCGAGCACCGCGGCCACCGTCTGCAGTCACGCCCGCAGCATGCCTCCCCACCATTGGTTGTCGCAATGGGTGGAACTGAGCGCCGCCTTGGCCTCCCGTGACCGCCGTCGCATCGGCTTCCCTGTGGCAGCCTTCGCTCGCCACGCCGCGCGCTTCATTACACACAGCGACTGACCGCCTTCACCAGCCAAGCCGCGCGCTCCGTCGCCCACAGCGACAAGCCGTCTTCGCCTGTTGTGCCGGCCATCACGTCACTCATCGCATCGCCCGTCGCGTAGCGCCATCACACCACCCACCGCGCCGCCCGATCGCGCCGCTCCGCTCGCCGCCACCATGACGCTCGATCATCGCGCGCCCATCGCCGCCGTCTGGCAAATCGCCGCTTCACGCCGCCGCCGGCTCGTGATCGCCGCCGCAGCGACGCTCGCCGCCGTCGCGCAGCGACCGCCATTGCCACCCATCGTGTCGCTGCCTGTGTCCCCCATTGCCGCTGCTGAAACCCGCGTCGCCTCGGCTCCATGTTGATGGCGGCGGCAGCAAAAGCAAATGGGCGCTAGGGTTTTTCCACGATGCACGCGGGCCGAGCGTCCCTGGCAGGCCTCACACATAGCGGGCCTCCGCGCATGGGCCGGCCGGATGGCCTGTTTTTTTTCTTGAAGAAAATAATTTCAGAATTAAAATAACAAATTCAAAAATTGACAATAAATCCTAGAAATTAGATTTCTAGGTATGTGGGATTCCATAAAATTTTGGTATATTGATCTTTAGTGGAAGTTCCATGCTTTCGCTTTTCTAGCATTATATCATGTTTAATATGTTCTGAAATTTATTTTCCTGTTATTTAAGTAATTCTGATGATTGCTTAGTAATTAAGAGAAAATGCTAGAAAATTATGAAAAATTATGTATGACCCATTGAAGTGTGTCATGATGCTGTATTAATTCTCTTAGCATGATTTCATAATTATATATGCTGGTCATACTATTTCCTGCTATTCAGTAATTCTGAAAATTGCTTGGTAATTAGCTGAAAATTGTAAAAAAATGCTAGGAAAATTCCAGATAGCATTTGAATGCTCCATAGCTCTGAATTTATTGTCCTAGCATAATTCCATATTGATATGATGAGATTTATTTTTCTGTTACATGGTAATTTTGAAAATTGCTGAATAATTAGCAGAAAACTATGGAAATTACTAGGAAAATTCCGGGAAATTTTAGATAATTATCTACTGAATAGATATAGACCAAGCTTTACTGATTAAAGAGTGAGCATGTAATATAATGATTTTACCAGTAGTAAAAGTCGTTTTGCATAAATAGAAATAGGATATGTTGGGCATCATAAAGAGGGAACCTATCAAACTTGCCCTGAATAGCAACAATTACCTTATCCGGGCAATGAATACTAAGATTAATCTGATAGCTCAATCTTTTGGAGCTACTATTTTCCCCGCATGAAGCTGGTACCCCTGCTCTTCCCGAAACCGCCAGATATACGGCTCTGCACCTCCTGAGGCACCATCTCCATACAGACCTGAAGACCGAATAGTTTATGGAAGATGACCGGCTGGTATTTTAAATTCCATGAAGAGAAAATATATAACCAGCAAAAATCCGTTATGTTGCCAGAAGTACAACGCGAATGCATCTTCCCACGCTTTCAGGATTTTAAAGGCTGTGACAACATACAATTTTTGTCATACGCAAGCTTATCATTGATCTAACATTATGTAATCAGAAAGTTACTAATGCTAAAAAGATCGACAAGATATTATACACATTCCACCCCAATATGAGGATACTACCGTAACAGTATCGCCGCCAAGTACCAGAAGTACTTCGAGCTTATATGCATTTTGCTAGAAGCAGAAAAGCATGATGAACTACTGGTGAAGAATCATCACATACTTTCTATGGGAGTCTTGCAATGCCCGAAGCACATGTAAATGCTCAGCAGGCTAGCAATAGCCATGGCTGCAGAAAGGGCCAATAGAATAAAAGGGATAAGTGGAAGAATGACAAATCAAATATGGGAAGAGGCAATTCATAGTGGAAAAGTAGAGGTAAAGGGTCAGGAGCTTCCAGAAGTAATGCTGCAAACCCTGAATAACCCTGTTTTATATATGGATGCTCTGGCCGTTGGTCATGCAACTATCGCATCTCGAAGCATGTGGTAGATCTTTACATGCAATCCACTGGAAAAATAAATAAGACCCGGGGAAATAATGTTATGTCATACTTCACCGTTCAACCTGATGTTGATACGAATGTTGAGAAGTGTGATGATATGATTCTTGAAATTATTGAGCTCAAGGATGTTAGTGTTATGCCCTTGAGGCAATCATTTAGATGATTGTAACATGACTATGTTTATGAATAATAATATGATTATTGGTCCAATGAATGTATATCATTGTTTTGATTAACAAGTATGTGACTTGCTTATGAAGCTCTTTACTTATTGATGTAATTCGATAAATATCTCTGATCGGATATCATCGTATAGGACAACGATGAATAGATCAGCACATGTAGTGATCGATGATCATGCTTCATAGATCATGGGATATGGAGATATCATCTCTACATTGTGGATGCATGTTGAAGAACATGAGTTAGATAGACCCGCAATGGGACACTACGAGAATGTTTCATTCTTATGTGTCATCAGTGTATCTCATACATAGTAGATGTATGATCCTTAGATCTGAGATTGTCATATTCCCTACATGTGTAATAGTTTTCCTTGGGGCTATCAAACACTACTTCCTAACCGGATAGTTATAAAGGTAGCTTTCATGTTTACTATAAAATGTGCAGAGGAAGTGAGCAATAAGATGGAATTTGCCACCCAATGAAACGGAGATATATGATAAGGCCACTCGTGTGATATGATTAAGGAAGTGCATGGCCATGCCGTGATTGAGGAGTCAATCACAACTTATTAATATATCACGGATACGAGATGGATTGAATCATCAAAGGATGACATGCTTCTCGCCTTGAGTTCAATCTTCATATGCTTGGCAAAGGGATTATTACATGAGTACTTTTGATAGGTTCATCCGATTTGATCATAGTATGTTTGGGAGTTGGCATACTTTGCAAGGAGCCGCTACCAACTATTGGACCGAAAATGAGTTTTCCGAATCCATGTCCAAACGCACGTGAACCTCTGTGGTCACACACTTAATGAGTGGGGCGCATTAATTTGGATTGGATCCATAATTAATGGACCTCATGGACTTAGCACGATGGGCCCCGGTTTAGGTTTCATCTCGTGGCTATATAAAGAGGGAGGAGGGTGGGCGCAGGTGTGCTTTTCCACGGTTTAGAAGTGATTTACCCAAACCCTAGCCTCCTCTCTCGTTCCCGCCGAGCGACAGTGCTTGCACACCGACGCACGGCGTTCCATCCCTGGACGTGTGGACTGTTGCGGTGACGCTGCTGCGACTGCGGCGTGGGAGGACGATCCACGGCGAAGCGAGGACGATCCACTCCATCGACGCAACGACTGCGGCAAGGACGATCCACTGCATCGACGTGCGAAGGATTCCGCAACTGCGCGCCTAGTGGTAATCTAATCTGTGATCCCCTTCTTGCGAGTAGCTTTCTGGTTATGCGATAGATTTTTTTGTGCTAGTGTAGCATACCGCGTTCCTCTTCAAAGGAGTCCCAGGAGGGCACCTACATTTCATATGGAGACCTGGATTAGTCTCCTAAATATCCCTTCACTTTGCTAAGTCGATGTAACATATTCCTCATAAGTCTCCTTACCAATTTAGCCCTAGTTCCTGAACGAACATTTGGTCTGCGCTCCTGTTGAGCGATTATCATTCAAAAATCGAATAAATTGATATTTTCCAGATTTTTGATTAATTGTGCTATGTTTGTTCTATATTCTACAATTTGTTCCTAATGCAACAATTGTTTGATTGTTAAATCATACTTCCAATATAGAACAAAGTATAATCTGATGGCGAGGAGAAAATCTGTCTAGAAGACAGTTGTACCACACTAAGTGAATTGAAAATATTATAACTATCACCAGAAGCGATACTCTCATAGTTGGCACTGGAAGAATACCATATTATACCATGAGTCCAGTCCTACTCCTTTAATCGTTTCCGTATGGAGATAGTGAATGAGGATGGTACAGAATACCTACTCATGACTAAGTTTAATGGGTGTAATAAATGTGTGGTTAAAAGCTTCATTTATTCTCCTCCGGATTATACTATGCACATATAAAACCTGAAGTTTGTGTTGCGATGAAAAAACCTAGATATATTTAAGATCTGGCAGATCGACTGGGTTACCCTGAGTTGAATAGTATAAGAAGAATAATTAATATTTCTGCTGACCATAGCATAAAGTCTTTCCTAGACCTAATATTTTTCTTATGCCCTAGTTGTGCTAAAGGAAAGCTTATTCTTGATCTTCTTACCTAAAAAGTTAGGGAAGAATCACTGAATTTTCTGGAGAAAATTCAAGGTAATATATATGGACCTGTTCAGCCCCTATCGGGCTCCTTTTAAGAAATGTTATGGTATTGATAGATGCTTGTACTAGATAGTCCCATGTATATCTCTTATCTACTAGGAACCATGCTTCTACTCAAATTATTAAGTTAAGAGCCTACTTTCCAGAAGAAAGGATCAAGTCTATTCAAATAGACAATGCTAGCGAGTTTACCTCAAAAGCATTTAATGATTATTGTATGGCTCTGGGAGTTAATGTAGAGCATCTCGTACCTAATGTCCACACTTAAAATGACCTTGCAGAGTCATTATATTAAAAGAATAAAAACTTATTGCTTGGACGCTCTTGCAGAATAGTAGGCTTTCCACCAGTTGTTGGGGCTATGCAGTGCTGCATACTGCTGTATTAATTCAACTCAGACCAACTGCACATCATGAAATTTCCCCGTTGCAGATAGTGCATAGAAAAGAATTAAGTATTTCCCATCTGCGAAAATTTGGCTGTACTGTATACATGCCAATCTCTCCACCACAGCATACCACCATGGGACCTTACCAGAAGTTGAGGATCTATGTAGATTATGAATTTCCGTCATGTATTAAAATACCGAGAGCCTATGACAGGGGATCTGTACACGGCTCGGTACACTGATTGTACTAAGGACATTTTTCGGCATTAGGGGGAGATAAGTTGTCGGGACCCGGATTTGCAAATCCGAAACCCTCTGTGTATACTGCACTAGTCCAGGATCACGCTAGTGCACACAGTGGAAACATAGATGAAATACCATTCCATACAACGAATTAACTAGGAATAAGCAATTTATTATTAAATAAAGCAAACGACCTTATGGTCAATGTTTACACCATTATGCCTTAAGGGCTTAAGAAACAAATACTATTGCAGCGAAAAAGATAACTTGAACCATTCGACATGCCACAGGCAATCGTCTGGGAAACGCCTTCCTAATCCACGTAGTCTTCATAGAATTCCTCCTCATGATATTCATTATCTCCTTCAACAACTGATCAACAAGGGCATAAAGCCGTGAGTACAAAGGTACTCAGCAAGCCGTAGGGAATTGATGCAATATATTCATGCACGGCTTGACAAGGATGGCTATATAGTTTTTTTGCAGAAAGCAATACTTGAATTGAAATACAATAAATAGATTGAAAGCATATTTAAGAAAACATACATAAATGATGGATAGATCAATGATAGACAACAAAACAACAGTGAACTCCCCGTTCACATCCCAACAATTCCACATTCCACATTTTATGAAACACTCTATACCCCGTGTGAAATTCCCGGGCTTTGTCCATGACCATGACGCGCTATTCGAATAGTTTTACACTCTACGAAGGTTGTACAACTTTACCACAAGACATGACCATCTCTTTGTGCAATCGATCTTAACACACTTCCTTTGGTGTGTCGCAGAGATGTCATGACAAAGCCTTTACAATGCAATTGTCTAAACTAGGTACTGCCCGCTAAGGTTTCGCCTCTTAGGGCCCCTCTTGCGCTTTGCGAATCTACCCGTCCATCCGGAACCCACACCACCAATCGGCAAGACTCAAGACTAGACATTACAAATTAATCACTAGGTCTGTCCCATTCCGCACATGTGGTAGTACAGTTAGGCCCAGTTCAATGGCGCACAAGATTAAGTCCTTAAATTGTCTCAGGCAAGACATCCACATCCCAATGTGCTAGAAAGCACCCCCTTTACTTCACGATCACTTGCCCTAGGGAAAACAATTCGTTCAACCAAGACCAATGGCAAACCCCGCCATGGTACAACAAATTTTACAACAGTGGATAACGGCCACGACTCAATATCTCATTAAGTCAAGATTAACATTGTTCAATGTGTGACATGAATCCCAACGTATATCTAAGCATGTCTAAGCATAGCTACGATAACCCAATGTTGGTGTAATAATTATGTCCAACTAATAATGTCCCAACCTAGGTCTAACAATGGATACATGGCATACAACTAATCAAGGTGGCATAATGTCAACTAGGTATACATCTACTCCCATTAAATAAGCATTGATACACAAAATAGCATGCAATTGTAATAAAGTAAATTACTTTTGCAAACATAGGATCAATATGATCAAAGGATTACGACTTGCCTTGCTGATCTAGTGCTGAATCTTGGTCTTCAAGTCTTCGTCATTCCTCGGAATTAGCGTCACCTAAAAGAAGCAACGAAACCAAATAAATACCAAACAGAGACTCAAACAAACTCAAAACTGAAAATAAATAGCTCTGGAAGATAGATCTTGATTTTATAAAAATTTAGAAACTTGAATTGCCTCAATCGGAGTTCGTATGAGCGAGAACGGGCCTCCGAAAGATTAAATTCAGAGAAAATACAGAAAGTCAGAATTTCTGGATTTATTTTTGTACTGAAAAAGCGATTTATTGCGCAACGCTGACATCATCGGTTCACGGTGAACTGGGTTCACGGCACGACGGTTGTCCACCGTGCACCCGGCGCACGGCTGACGCGGCGGCTGACGCAAGCGGATGACATGGCGCTGACGTGGGCGCTGACGCGGACGGGCCACGCGTCCAGCATCCGGCCACTCGACCCGATCGGACGGCCGAGGAGCGATGCAGCGGTCGGAGGTGACGCGGCGCAATCCAGAGCGCCAGCGCGGAATCCGACGGCGAGATCAAGCGCGACGGCGGCGAAGGCGGCGTGAGGCTTACCGGAGGCGGGGAAGAAGACGAGGCCAACGGCGAAGACGCGGCGGATCGGACCTGGGACAAGGCGAACCGGGGAGAGGATGACGCGGGGAAGGCGTAGGGACCAACGGCTGCGGCGGAGACGCACCGACGGCGAAGAAAAAGGCGGTGGAAGGTCTCGGCTCGACGGCGATCTTCGGCGAGGTCGCACGGAGCAACAGAGGCGCTAAGGACGGCGAGCGAGAGGGCAAACGAAGCGGCGCGAGACGGCGGACCTCGGGCGGGGTGCGACGGCTTTATAGCCTCGGGAACGCGCCGACGCTGCACGGACGCCAAGGCGTGGCGAGACGGACTTCGAGCGGCGGCTAGGGTTTCGCGGGCGGCGACGCTGCCAGATCGCATCCGTCCACGCCGCGCGCATCGAACGCCGAGATGCGCGGTGGCCGGGTCTGGCTGCGAGGTGGAGTTGGGCGGGCGACGCACAAGCGAGCAGCCGGGCGAGGCGATCGGGCCGAAGCGGCGCGAAAAAGAAGTGGGCCGGAGAGATTCGGCCCGAGAGGCTTTTTTGAAAATAAAATCATTTTCCGATTTAAGAAATATCCAAAAATTCAAATAAAATCAAATAAATTCAAATAAATATCAAATAAATTCAGAAAAATCCCCAAAAATACAGAAAAATTCCTTGGAGCACAAGGAACCCAACTAAAACTGAAATTCTTTAGTTTGATGAATGGTTTAGCCAAATTAAATCCTTTTATTCATGGAAAATTCAAATTAAGCTGGAAGTAATTCGAGAAAATGCAAATGTTTTATTTTTGAATTCAAACATTCCAAAACTCAAATTTTGGGATGTTACATAAGTACCACATTAAAGAATGCCGAGTCCTTAGATCCACGCACTACAGAGACCGAACTTGAAGTTCGGAGGATAATAAATCTGCAATAAATAAGCTTATAATCTGCTAAATGCCTTCACTGTTCATAGGGAAGTGAAAAGATCTCATATACCTGCAGTATATACACATGAAAGAGTGGAAATACCCTAGAAGGATATTGAACCCACTCTTTACCCTCATGATAAAAAGAGGGGGAGGCCTCCAGGTGCACGGGACTCAATTCCACGGAGACGTCTGCAGCAATAGAGAACCGAACAAAATGAGAACACTACCCATGACAGTGGAAGAAGCTCAGCCTGATGTTGAGAAAATCCCTCAAGTGAGCTATCCTGGAGATGGTAACATCCCTGAAGTGATCAATCCTGAAGATGATAACCCCAGCCTATATTTGTGCGCACAATCCCACGCTGAAAAATCGAAACACCCAGACTCCATCGTTGTGGGAAATCACGAGGAGCTGGAAGAAATTTATAAAGAGATATCCCTGAAGTTATGCAGGAGAATTGTATAAAAGAAAGACTACAATTATCGACATATAATTGCCTTTAAAATTGCTAAAGTTGGATCCAGAACCAAAGTCCATGGCAGAGTGCCAGAAGCGCTCAGATAGGGTCAAATGAAAAGAAGCAATTGAGGCAGCGCTCACTTATTAAAAGGAAAGCTTTGGTCCTATTGATCAAACATCTCCTAAAGTAATCCCTATAGGATCAAATGGCTTTTTCATGCAGAAGAGAAATGAAATATCCAGGTGCTGAGATATAAAGCAGGCTTGTAGCACAAGGGTTCACGCAAAAACCCGACATCGAATACGATGAAATATATTCTCCTGTAAAGAGTGGAATAATGTTTCAAAATTTAATATTAATGGCAGTAAGCTTAAACTTATTAATGCAGTTGATGGATGTAGTGACCACATATTTATATGAGTCACTGGATACAGATATTTATAGAAGATTCCCTGAAGGGATTACAATTCCGAATCCTAATAATCGCAACATTTATAGCGTCAAACCGAAGAGATTGCTATACGGATTAAATCAGTCAGGGAGAATGTGGTATAACTAACTTAGTGAGTTCCTCCTAAAGAAGGAATATTGCCCCTGTGTGTTCATAAAGAAATCCTAGAATGGATTCTGTATCATCTCATTTATACGTCGATGATCTGAATATCATCGAAACCACAGAGGAGATTGAGGAAGCAAGTGCTTACCTCACGATGGAGTTTTGAGATGAAAGATTTTGGTAAAACCAAATATTGCTTAAGCTTGCAGTTAGAGCATTTTCCCAGAAGGATTTTTTGTACACCAGTCTTCTATACCAAGAAAGTATTGAAAAGATTTAACATGGATGAATCGCATCCACTAAAACCCCCATGGTCGTAAGATCCCATGAAGTGGATAAAGATCCTTTTTCAGATCAATGATGGAAAATGAGAAAGTCTTAGGACCTGAAGTCCATACTTGATGTATCTTGCTAATTGCACAAGGCCTGATATTGCATTCGCAACAAATTTGCTAATAAGGCACAGTGCAGCTCCAACCAGAAGACATTGGGCTGGTATTAAGACTTTACTCAGATACCTCCAAGGTACTCAAGATCTTGGATTGTTTTTCCAGAAAAACCAAGACTTAACCATGGTAGGATATATGGACGTTGGCTATCTGTCTGATCCCCACAGTGCCAAATCTAAGACTAATTTTGTGTTTCTCTGCGGTGGTTCAGCCATTTTCTTGGCGGTCTTATATACAGACCTTGGTAGCTAGTTCTATCAACCACTCAGAGATTATAGCTTTATATGAAGCCTCACGTGAATGTGTTTGGCTGAGACTTGTGATTAACCATATCCAGAAGTCATGTGGTCCTAACACCGTCGATACCCCCACAGTTATCATGAAGATAATGCTGTTTGTGTTGCACAAATGCAAATGGGCTATGTGAAAAGCAATATCACAAAGCATATTGTTCATAAGTTTTTCTATCCTCACGAACTCCAGAAGAACGGCGAGGTAAAGATTTTGCAAACTAAGTCAGGTGAAAATCTTGCGGATTTATTCACTAAGGCCTTGCCAAAATATACATTCCAAAGATGTGTTGATGGTTTTGGAATGAGATGACTTAAAGATATGCAAAGTTTAGGGGGAGTAAATCCCTGAACCATGACCTTTTTGCATGATCTAGAAGGTCATATTTTAAATCCTGAAGATTATAAGTTGTACCCTTTTTTTCCTTAGTGAGTTTTCCTGAAGTTTTCTCACATGAAAGTTTTTAATGAGGCAACTAGTGTAACACGGAGTACGAGTGCAATGTACTCTTTTCTCCATCTCTTTTTTTTCACTGGGTTTTTGGGAGGAGTTTTTAACGAGACATGTGCATTACGCGGTATTCACCCAAGGGGGAGTGTTATGAGATAAGATATTCATAACCGTATTCAGTTGGACTCTATCTCTATGTGTGGGCGAATCCGAATCTATCTCTTGCTACCTTCTACTATATATTGGGCACCCCTTTGTACCAGAGATCAATCTAATAAAGCGAGAGAACTTTGCCCCCTACTTTGTGTGTGCTCCGGTTCTTGTTCTTATGATTTCGTTGGTATGCTGTTGATTGATCGTGGGTGAACGACTACATTTTACAACATAAAGAACTCTTATCAAACCCTTCAATTGTTCAGATCATGTTTGTTTTACCCTGATTTATCCAACGGCTCAGGATGGTCTTAATTTGGTTGTCAGATAGTAAAGGAGGTGTTTGCACCAAAAATTGGCAGATAGGGTCAAAATCGGTAGTCTAAGATCAACAAGATACGATTGGGATAACGGATCAAGATATTTGGAAACGAAACAGGTTGTTAAGGAAAGCACCATCTAAATAGAGGCCGATACGGATTCTATTCCTAACATGTCGTACCAAGACTCTATCGGACGATGGGTATAAAAGAGGTCGAGAGGTGATCAGAAAAGCTGCCCAGAACCAATCAACCAATTCGCGTCTACTTTTTCGTCGACTAAGAGTAGTTTTGTAATGTAGGTTCCTCTTTGTAATCGATTTTGCTCAATAAAGTTGCGCATCGCCGATTGTTGATCTTCATCAATTACGCCCAGATTTGATTTATTCTGATTTTGCTGTGCATCGCCTTCTTCAGAATCGATCTAGCTTTATCCTCTGATTAGCCTTAATCGGCTAATTAGACTTACCCTTTTATCCTGGTTTAATCGGCTTTAAGTTGATTGAATATAAGCCGATTGATCTTCACTATCGGCTTTGAGTAAATTTCATATCTTTATCTTGTCGATTCCAGGTCAAATCGACTGGCACGTTTTGAAGTAGGTGTTCGTCTGGTGTGCTATTGTCAGAAACCCTACTTCAAGTTTTTGATGTCAACAGGAGGTGAGACGTCTAAAAATAAGTAATGGATGTGGAATAGAATTTCACAAAATTCAACCAATCCAACCCAGACTGTTGGGGATTAACTTAGCTGTTGGCCACGTCTAAATTAAATGACGAGAGTACTCACAAAGCGGCCAGTATTATGTGAAACTGTCTCCCACAAGGGAATTGCCAACGGTTTATGCAAAATAGTCAGGGATTTATCTTTCATTGTCGATAAAAATTACATATGTTGTAGTGAAACTGCATACAGAATTACAGATCAACAAGAATAAATGGTAAAAATGTACTTTAAGCTCCTAAATTATTCAATTTTGTTCTGTCAAGCTCATATACTATTGTTTTATTGATTTGAACACAAATTATTAGGTTTTCTATAATCGCGCGCTCTTCCGCTAGACTCACTAATGTTAAGCCGGTGTGGCAATTATCCCTTGCCACGTGGGTGAGTGGGGACGGAGGTGTACGTCTCTTCGCATTTGGCAACATTGAATGGGCATTCCCAGTGCAGATCACACTTAGAGGTGGGCTTTTTTTCGGGCCGGCCCAAGGTACAGTTAAGGTTCGGCGCGAAGCTCGATCCGACATGATACTGTAGCATGGGCCGTGTCGGGCTCAAGAATCGGGCACGATGAGCGGCCCGGCCCAGCACAACACTGTAAAATGGGTCATGCCGGACCCGATGATCTAGGATATGAGGAAGAAGCCTAACATGAAGGTCGCTGACTCACAGAGCATGACCGCCATGGATGAACCTAATAGCATGAACGCCACTCCTATCGTTGACACCTGAGAGAGACGGACAAAACAGGAGAGAGAGCTGAGAGAATGAGAGACAATGCAAGAAGCTACTCTCTCTCGCTCGTCCCTCTCAGCTCTCTCACTAGTCTCTCTCAATCTCCCTCGTCTGTCTCGTTCACTCTCTTTCTCGCCCATTGCCCCCTCTTTTGCCCGTGTTGAGCACACCCCCCTCGCTCTATGTAACTGTTCAAGAATAAATAAATTTTAGTTCCTTTTCTCATAATATTTGCATTCACTGCTTCAATTCTATACATCTCCGACTCCTTTCCTCTTGTTGCAATAGTGCAAATGGGTCGAGCCTAGGCCGGCACGGCATGAAGCATGCACAAAACGCAAATGGGCCGTTCCTGGGCTCGCCGAAGGCGAGCCGGGCTGGCACGGCACGACGGGCCGTCGCGGCCCGGCACGGTTCAGGCACGAAGCACGATAGACCCGTACCAGGCCGGCCCGGCCCAGCACGACGCCCACCTCTAATCACACTACAAACCCATGTCAAAAAATTGTCCTCTCCTTCTCTCCTCTTATTCTCAATGTAGGCAGACACAACCAGGGTTAGCAAAACTGAATCAGGGTGGAAAATGGTGAGCGTGCCGATACCGAAAATTGTAGGCAATCGGGTGGTTTGCGAATTTGAATTCAAAACCAAATTCAAATTGAAAATTGACAAAAATCGGCCGAAATGGACCGATTATCGGTCGGTTTTGAAGAAAATCGAAGAGACTGGAAAATGGAGGGAAAAAAGAAAAAAAGGGAAAATTCTAGATAAATGTGGAAAAATAGTTGAAGGCCTAAAAATGCTAAAACAATCAGAAAAATGCTGGGGATGCATAAAGGATTATAGAAAAATATGACAAAATTTCGGCATGACTATTCCTATATGTGAAGACCATGTCAAATTGTAAAATACACATTTTGCAACAATAGCACAACTATGAAAAAATATGAATAATTTTGGGAAAATGTCGGCATGACCTTTGCTATATTTCAGACAGTGTGAAGTTGTGAAATAGGTATGTAGAAGCAATATGTCAAGTTGTCATCAAATAATATTTTATTTCAATACATACACGCATCAATCGATCAAGTCCACATTTCAGTTATATTCATTTTAGTAGCATAGCAAATGATATTTGAATTGAGCCTTTAATGTGTTTGTATTTTATTTCACTTTTCAATTTTCTAATTTCGATTTTCCCTCACAAATGTCTCATAAATTTGTTTTTTCATCTAATTTCGATGTTAGAGGTCACAAAGATATTAGTAATAATTTTAGAAATTTTTAGGATAAATTTTTGTGAATTTTTCAAATTTGAATTCAATCGGTTTGCCGACCGATTTACAAAGTCGGACCGGACCAATACGGCCGGTTTTCTCGATTTTCGTCAGATAATGGCCGATATTTCAACCCCTGGACACAACCCTCCTCTCCAATACAATTTTTTGATGTGTTTTACTTGTTGGTCTACGTGATAAGCTATATCTTATTCTTACATAAGACGCAGCTTCCTTCTCTCTTCTTTAATTTCCCCCACTTCAGGTTGCGTAATGTGGCACCCTATAGACTGCTCATGTCTGTTCACTCGTAGTGCCCTCAAAAGTAAAAACACTCACTGTGGAAATCAAGCTGCTCAACCAAATCAGACACAATTCAGAACAGATATTAATGAACTGGAAGAACATCGATCGGAGTTCATCATTCATATCATCATTTCTTCACCATGCATGAGCTAGGGAGCTAGCTATATAAGACAAGCTAGCAACACTAGCCTAGTAACTAGTCGTGGTCCATCATCTCTCCCACCACTACTACAAAATGGTACAATACCATCGCTTCATTTGTGTCGGTTTCTAACTTTTGAGGAAAAAACCGATTGTGATATGTGTATGTAATTTGTAATTTTTCGAAACAGAGTCATCATAATCGGTTCTGAGTTAGAACCGATTTGTGATGAGGGGTATCATCACAATCGGTTCTATCTAAGAACCGACACAGATGAGGTGCCCATCATCACAATCGGTTCTTAGCTGGAACCGATTGTGATGACACACCCTCATTTGTGTCGGTTCTTTCTTAGAACCGACACAGTTGAGGGTGACCCTCATCACAATCGGTTCTTACTCAGAACAGACACAGATGAGGAACCCCTCATCTGTGTCGGTTCTCAGCAAGAACAGATTGTGATGAGGGGGTGTTATCACAATCGGTTCTAGCTAAGAACCGATTGTGATGAGGGGCACCCTCATCTGTGTCAGTTCTGAGTAAGAACCGATTGTGATGAGGAGGTGTAATCACAATCGGTTCTAGCTATGAATCGATTGTGATGATGGGCTCCCTCATCTGTGTCGGTTCTGAGTAAGAACCGATTGTAATAACATCGTATTATCACAATCGGTTTTGAGCAATAACCGATTGTGATGAGCCTCGCTAGGTTTTATTGTGTACTGTGAATGTGATATGCTTTTGTTGTGAATGTACATATATTTGGTAATGTTATGTGATATTGTGTTAGATATTGCTAATGTGGACTATCTGTGCTTAAAGAATTGACTGTTGATATTGTGTAATATCTGTGCTGAAAAGAACAAATTTTGACTGTTGATATTATGTAATATCTATTTAGGATTTTCCAATCTATCTCTTCGTCCTCTTCGATTCGAATACTCGTACGTCGAAAACGGACACCACATGCAAAAGTTATGATCATTTTAATGACAGGTGCACGATTGTGATGTAGTACATAATTGGTCAATCCAATCGGTTCTTACTGAAAAGCAACAGAAAAGGTGTAACTGCGCAATTTGTTCATAATGAAAGATTATTACAATCGGTTCCTGATCGGAACCGACACAAATAGCTAATTACTCATTGCAATCGATTTCCTATTAGAACTGATACAAATGTGTATTAGTTCACCCTAAAACCTTCATTTGTGTCGGTTCCAGCAAAAAAGCGATATTGATATGCTCTTTATTTGTGTCGGTTTCGGCTTAAAACCGATACTGATATCTAGTCATTTGTGTCGGTTTTTTTCTTCTGAAAACCGATACAAATGACTTTTTTATTTGTGTCGGTTTCTATGAAAAAACGATAGTGAAATGGTTAAATTTGTGTCGGTTTTTGTTATAAACCGATAGTACCTTCATATACTTTTGTGTTGATTTTTAGTGAAAAACCGATAGTGAAGTGAGTTCAAACTCAATAGTGAACTGGATACTTTTGTATCGATTTTTGTTGTAAACCGATAGTGTATTCAAAATTTGTATCGGTTTTTTTCTAAAACCGACAGTGAAGTTCTCTGTACATTTGTGTCGGTTTTTATTGATAAACCGATAGTGAAGTGGTATTATTTGTGTCGGCTGCTTTTAACAAACCGATCGTGGAGTGGTTATATTTGTATCGGTTTCTGTTAACGAACCAACACAAATGCTCCAAGTGGACACATTTATTCCGCGCGCATTCTCCTGCGCCCTAACCTCGGTTCCCGCCGCTCGCCTAACCCTAGTTTCCCCGTCGACCCGAGCTCCCCTCACAGGGCCAAGCCAGCACACTGCCCTCCCCTCCGCGCCGTCGACCGGGCGGAACCTCCGCGCCGCCGACTAGGTTGGGAGTCTTCATGCTGTTGTCCCCTCCGCGTCGTCGACTCGGCTTGGAGCCTTCATGCCACCGACAGGGCGGAGCCTCCGCGCCGCCGACTAGGTTGGGAGCCTTCACGCTGTCGTCCCCTCCGCAGCGTCGACTGGGCTTGGAGCCTTCACGCCGTCGTCCCCTCTGCAAGCAATTTGCTTTTAGAATGTTGCTTTAATACTTTACTGATAATTTATGCCTGATCTGTTTCTATGATATAATAAGAATATAGGAGTATGGTAGTTGTTTCTATAAAATCCCAGTTGGTTCATTTGAACCCTCTGGGCACCTAGGGTTGTCTATTTTTAAAAATCATAACTAGCTGGTTTGCAAGGAAACTTTTATCACCATTAGATGAAAAAATGCTAAAATGGTTGGAATATGATGTGCTTGCTTTCTCATTTTGTTTCATAGGAGAAGATAAATTAAAATGAGTTATTTCTCTTCCCGGCCAAACTAAAGGAAGCTATGTTAGTTGAGAAGCTTAAGAAGTATGAGGTTGCCAAAGCTCAAGGCCCTACGGCTAAACCAGATGATCTCAATGGCGAGGAAAGATTTTATTTGAAGAAGGTTTCACAGAAAATATCAAATTATGTCTTTGTTGGAAGGCAAGGGGTTTTTGGGGGTGTAATTTTGAACATGCATTTGCACTGGAAGAAACATGAGACTGTGAAGGTCATCTGTAGCCCTGCAAGCCAGGACAAATCCAAGAGTATGCTAGTGAGATAGCCCGACTAAGCGGTGGCATCCCTATTAATATTATTGGAAATGACACCATAGTCTTCTACCGAGGAAAGAACTATGTTCAACCAGATGTCATGTCACCAATTTGATACACTCTCGAAGAAAAAAGTAGGTGAGACAGTTGTCAGTTAATTTTGTTTCCATAGCTTGTCTCAGGCTGATTCTTGTTTATGCTTGGAAGCATGTAGCAAGTGCAGATAATTATTTTCCTTTGCTATTTTCTGAACTTTGACTTTTCTTTGTTGATGGAAATTATTTGCGAATAATCTTGTATAAGTGTAGCTTTTAAGAATTTAAGTTTAGCAACAAAAAAGAATGAAAAAAGGAGAGGCATATAAAAAAATTTCTATAGTTTATATTTAATACACATAAAATACAAATATAATTGTAAACTTGAAGATGGCTTAACATCTATTCTAAATTTATGTTAGCACAATACCACTACCCTGTTCCAAGTTCATGCATCCAAAAACCAGCTCAAGTTGTGTGGTAACATTTGATCTTGATTATTTGCCATCAGGCTGATTCTATATGTGTGTACAACTGTCCAAATATCCACTTACATCTGTCTTTTTTTATCATCAGGCACTTGAAAAATCAAAATATGAACAATCGCTGGAGATAGTTAGGTGTTTCATTGCAGTATCTGAAAAGAGCTTGAACTTTACTATCGGCATGTTGCACTTTATGGAAATCCACAATCCAAGAATGCTGATCTGGTTTATGGTGATGATAGAGAAGCTTCTTTGCGGAAAATGGAGGAAATGAGTCAAGGGAAGGACCAAGGACCTTGTCTGGCTACTAAAGGAAGCAATAAGTACTTGGTAGGCAGTGAAAGCCTCAGCTCATTGATTCTTGATCTTGGTAGGACATACATCATTTTCTTTCTATGGAAGACATACTGAATTAGTGATCGTGATTATTTCGACCATCAATCACCAATGTGGTTCTAGATTATCCTAGTGTAAGTAATTCTAGAAGCTAGCAAGATTTCATCTACTAGTTTAAAGCAATAGAGTACAATAAAACAATCTTAATTCATGTTTGTCCATCAAACATTGGAGAATACCTAAACAAGGTGTTCACTATTTTTGTAAATTCAATCCACTCATATCACCACTTCAGTTCATTAGTAATGCTTATCTGTTCAACAGTGATGTCTTTTTTATTATTTTGTCATGTAAGGTTCTTTACTCGTCGGATTATTATGCAACTCGTCGGATCATTGTTTATAATTTTGCAATGATCAATCCATGGCCGCATGAGTGAAATAAAAAATTGGCTGCCCTTTTGCATTTGCAATTTCTTACCATCAACGAACACCATTTAAATGGTTTAATGCCTAGCAATTTTAGAGGTCAAGCTGTATGAGATGGTTCTTTATATTGTGCTTATTTAGTATCAATCAATAAGTGATTTCTTCTCATTAGATACAGAGTTTGTAATGTTTTCTTTAATAATATTAAGTTCCCACTCCATTTCAATTGTCTTTTGGCCATGTGATATGTGCATGCATACTGTGTATATGCGGAGGGTGAATTGGAAAACAGCACACCCCCTCATCTCTATCGGTTCTCAGAAGAAAACGATAGAGATGAGAGGGTCATCTCTATCGGTTCCTTGTAATAAACGATAGAGATGACCGCCTCATCCCTATCGATTTTTTGGAAGAAGCGATAGAGATGAGTGGGTCATCTCTTTCGGTTCCTTGTAAGAAGCGATAGAGATGACCTCCTCATCTCTATCGCTTCTTACAAGGAACCGATACAGATGACACCCTCATCTCTATCGCTTCTTCCAAAGAACCGAGACAGATGAGTGTTCATCTCTATCGCTTCTTTTAAAGAACCGATAAAGATGATCCCCTCATCACAATCGAGCAAGAACCGACTGTGATAGCGTCGCCTCATCTCTATCTAATGACTTTGTGTCGCCACTAGAACCGACTATGATGGCAAAAAAGAACCGATTGTGATGTAGATTCGTGTAGTAGTGCACTACAACAAAAATCTCAAATAGAAATTTTTTTTTGTAGTTTTTTGTCTCTACAAATTACCATAACATTTTGTAAATAATTTTTTTGTAGTATTTTATAATATGCCTTATATGTAGAGATACTATTTTGAGACATTTCAGATACAAAACATAGGATGTGGATTATAGAGGCGTATTTGTAGTATTTTTAAATTTTCAAAACAAAAATCATATAGAGTTATTTTTTGAGAAAGTTCATAAATTAACCTTACATTGTAGAGACGTTATTTGAGATATTTTTTATTCTCTACAGACATTCTTTAAAAAGTTTAAGACATCGAATTACAATATAAGCATAAGCAAGTTGTGTTATGGGTTGAGATGGTTAGTCAGTCTACTTATTTATCCACAAGGTCTTGAGTTCGAGAATTAGTTTTAACATATTTTTTTGTAATTTTTTCATTCTTTAGAGGGTACTAGAGAGTATAGAGACACAGTATAGTGCCTTTACAAAATGTAAAGACATTTCAGTAAGTGTATCTTCGGTTGTAGCAACGCTGCCCGTAGAGGTATTATTGTGGTATTTTGAAAGATGACTTTAAATTTATATAGAGCCATAAAAGTATGTCTCTATTGTACAATAAAAAAAGCTACTGATCATCCAATTTTGTCAAAGAAGAAAAAAAGGGAGAGTTTAAGACAAGTATAGTTACGAATGCGTGCTAGATAAATTAATCACTGTTAAGTAAGGAGGGTGTATCACTAACACCAAGATTGGAGACAGGTTAGGAAACATGTAATGAGTGCTTAAGCCCGTAGGAGTTTTGTGAAACAGAAATGAATTTCACGCGGACGACTTTCAGGTGGCGTACGCTTTGTTGACATCCAATATATGACGGATGCACAAGTCGTACGTGTTGTTTGGTCGTTTGCATGCATGCACTACTACAGAACAGCACATCACTGCCGGTTTCAAAACCCCATCACTGCCGGTCATTGGCGCCGGCAGTGATTGGTCGGCAGTGATACTCGAGGATTATCACTGCCGGCTCAGGAACCGGCAGTGATAAGGATTATCACTGCCGGTTCTACCTACAACCGACAAAGATATTGGACTATCACCGCCGGATCAAACCAAAATCCGCAGTGATAAGGATTATCACCGCGGTTATATCTACAACCGCAGGATATTGTACTAGCACTGCCGGGTTGTACCATAATCCGACGATGATATATACATATCACCGCCGTTTTCTCCAAGAACCGCAAAGTGAAAATCTTGCATATTTTTGTGCAATATATATATATTTTATATAATTGTTTACAGTGTCCATATGTTAGTATATAAAGCATCGCTCAAAGCATAATTCAAATATATGCATGTATCGACTAAGCATCGTTAAAATCATAATTCAAATATATTAAATTACGCATCATATAATTTGCTTTTACAATGTAGCTCGACTACATATCATCCCGTTTGCTTTGATTTTACAATGAGTCGAAGTAGACATGTCACGCGTCTAGGCCGTAGGAATGAGGGCGATGAGGCTACTCGTGGAACTCTCCGTTTGGATTGATGATCTCATCATGAATGAATCCGGCGATCTGTTCTTGAATTGCTATAATTTCTGTCCGCAATAACTTATTGGTTCTCAGTTTGGAGCGCTGTTTTTGAACAAAAAAGGAAGTTACTTAATGATGATATTTGTTAAATAAAAAAGGGCATCAAAGTGTAATTACGTACCATGGCTTCGTTATAGCCGACACTCTTCGTGACAATTGAATGCATATTTGTACATACATAGAATGCACATAAATTGTTTTCGGGTTCCTGCTTCATGCATGGGAAGTCATTTATTATTTCAAAAATTTTCCGGTATGGACGATACCGAACACTTTTCTTGCAGTACCGTGCGAAAGCCCTGTGAATGATTTTGAATAGTAATTAAACTTAAATGCAATAAAATGGAATTTTGCTAGAGTAATAACGCAATGATCGAGTTTACCTGTTCAGCATGTCCCAAAGGTCTTGGTACAGATTAGTTTGTTTTCTCATGGAGTCCAAGACAAAAATCCTGCTAGCATCTAACTGGATGACGAGGAGAACCCAGTGAAACCTGCACATATATGTCAACGTAGTCAATTACTCCCACATCGTATGTGTTACGCAAAAATAGTAAAACGATATTAGAAGTCAGGAGATACGTACTTGAAGTTATAGGGTAAAAGAACGGAGGTTTTGTATTGCAGCTTCAAAAAAACATTAAATAAATAGTCTTCAATGAACTGTGGATTGTCGTTCACAAGTTTCTCGTTGACGAGCCCCGGATCTAAGAATGCTAGATTGTCATTGTTATTTCTTCTACATATCTGTACCTCCATTCTACATAAGAAAGAAGTTAGAGATGCAATTAAACGAGACAGTAAATGCTCAACGATATCTTGATGATTTACAAAGTCCATAGTCTAAGTATGTTCACGTCCGGGGCATCTTCTTTGGTACAACATATACAAATCGTGAAAAGAACCCAGCAGATGTTATCCCCATTGTGAAAATCTTGCTCTGTGTATCCGATCGGGAACGCCCATACCATCGTTGGATCGCCGCATGTACCATCGATGGACGCGCCGCAGCTTGAGTTGTAAGGTTGTCGAAATGAGTGGTTCAACCAAATGTTTTCCCATAACAAACTTCCACCGAGACCTTGCGCCAGAGCATCTAGTTGAACATCATCCGCTTGAGCATCCCGCGTTAACGATGTCGGCACTAGCCGCTTTGCAAATCTTGCTCGATATACGCTCGTAGTCCGATATTTTGCAAGGTTCGAAGCTCGCCCGTCTTTTGCACTTTTGCCATACTCAAGAAAAACTTTGCGCCACAAGATCAACTTTAGTCTTCTTACTTGATGGCACCTTTTAAAGTGAGATGCTACGCAGGCGCTTACATGCTTTTTTCGCTCTTCCTCAGTCATGTCAGCTCATAGTTTCTTTTGTGGTTGTCCTGGGTTCATAGATGGTTGAGATTTCTTCGAGGACGGTGCTTCACAGTTTTTGGCGGAGGAGTCGGGCTTTTTCTGGTTGGTGCCGGCGGAGGAGTTGGACTTTTCCTGGTTGGCGGCGAAGGGCGGAGGTCTCGTGTGGAGAGTGCGGTGATCATCATCGTCGCCGCCCTCATCGTCCGAGCCAAACTTAATCAAGCTCTTGCGCCACGCGAGGAAGCCATTCACGCTTTCTCCTAGCTTTTGTTCCCATCCTCGCCAGGATCTCTACCTCCATTTTTGGTATTGGCGGACGACACCGCCCACTTCGACCTGGCGAATCCTGCGGTATCGGGCGGCAATTGCAAAGTCCGTGACTCTGGCATGGCCAAGCCCCGCCTCACCACCTTTATGGTAATGCCATGTGCGGCCAAATGTAGCTTGCACGGTGTCGGTTCTTTGATGTCATCCACAGGAAAACGCAGTCCATGCTCTTCGGGAATTCTTGTGGACGCGCAACTGCTCTTATGAGCACCGGGACTGATGAGCTCAGGGCTTTCACCGGGTGGCGGTCGTGGGCTGAGAGCTTTCTGTACGGCTTGCTCCACAGCCTTATCTAGTTCGATCTTTGTTCCTCTAGCGCTCGTGATAAAGATCTTTATCCGACGCGTTCCAGTTGATCTTCTCTTAATCTCTTTGAACGCTTGTACATCCATGCGTCTGCGGGAAGGCTTCTTTCCAAGTGACCAAACCAACTCCTCCAGTGCGACTGGATGCTCCTTGTTACCTGTGGCTATGGTTAGCTCGTCATTCTCCTTCGTGGCGCGAAAGATCCTTGGGAAGATCGCGAGTGAGCATCTGATTCTCGCGAAGACTTCACGCTCTCTATCGGTTCGAAGCTTAGCTGCCATCATCGGAGATAGAAGCACCCTCCCAAGCAACCAAAGCTTCGATCTTTCGCTTAAGGCTGCCGTTGCGAATTATACCCTTGCAGGTCATTTCTTGTTCTGACCGATCCCATGCGGGTATTTTCTTCACGCACCCTCCTGCTCCTAGTCCGTGAGGGTGAATATTCTTATCCGCTTGCTTTGTTCCTTTCACTTACTATGTGAGCTTCTTGAGACCTCTTGTACGCCACAAATTCATCCCAGAACTCCCTTAACTTTGGGTACGTGTCAAAATTCGGCGTTTCATTCTTTTTTACATAATTCTTGTTTAGTGTTGTCTTCCAATTCTTCCACGCAGTGCACATGATGCAGAGTGCTCGTTTCTTTGCAACCAGCTCGGTCCCTTGGGGGAACTGGAAAACTTGTTTCAGCTTGTCCCATAAAGAGTTCTTCAGCTCATTGGGTACCACCCATTGGTCACCTCCGCGGCCAATCCATGATCTATAGCTGATGGGCACATCATCCCTAGCAATAACCCCGCAGGCTGTCCTGTACGGCCCCAATGATGACTCAGGTATAGCAGGTTCCCCGACTGCCGAGAGCTCCACTATGTTAAAAATTCCCTTAGGTATCTTGTTCGGACCACGACTTGCGCGCTGCCTTCGTTGATCAGACGCCTGAGCCTGCAAATTGATCTTCTAAATTATTAGTCGTCTGGGCCTACCATGTTTTGGGAACCACAGTGTACTAAAACTTTACCTCGCTTACGTGAGTATCGTCAGGTTGGTCCATGGCTGGATCCTGCAGGTTCAGATAGGACGTTGGGCTATTATTCGGGCTACCCCTTCCTCCTTTGTCCATATTTGAGGGCCCAACTCCCTCCGGCACTTGTCCTTCGTCGGAGGCCATTCCTAGCAAGTTTGTTGAAAATTTCCAATTAACAAGGTCACTTTTGAAATACACACATACTTTTTTTATCTGTATACACAAACATCCTTGAAGGACACATACACATATACATCTTTTTTTGAATCTGCATTCACACGTAGAAAAAAACATACCTACTTTACCTAAAGGATTCGAGAACTTATATGAAATATCCAGCTGTAAAAAAACATATAGACAATTTAGTGGCAATAGATGAGGAGTTGAGATTGTCGAGATAAATGACAACATCAATGATAAAAGTTGGTGGTGGAAATGACAAAGAGTGTTGTATGTCATGTGGATGGAGGTGGTGGCCATGGTGGGCCGAGTGGGCTGTGGTGGTGGCTAGGGGAGAGGAAGAGAAATATTATTTGAGAAAAGAAGAAGAGATGCGGTGCTGGATAGCCACATCCACTACTAAAGTAGGACTTTGTTAGTGCTCATATACACACAAACAAAATAAATATTAAATTTGAATGTTTTTGTTTAGGAAATTTGAATGTTTCAAGCTGTATCTAGTTTTTAAGTGAATGCTTAGTTGAATGTGACATCTTGACTTACATGATATCTGAATATGAGATTCCCATCGATCTTTTTGTTTTACATCTTGATCAATTGAGAACACCATGTGTTTCAACATGACTTTGAATATTGGAGTGTAATGAAACATAGTTCGTCAATATTATGTCCATATTTCACTACTAAAATTTTCTATATCATCATGTCAAGATAGAATCATTTGGGAGACTAGTAGTTAGTAGATCATTTTTGGTCTGTCCCACATTTTGAAAGGGATCTTAAGTGGGGCACTATTATATTTATTTGTAAGGAAAACAATGGTTCATTCGGAAAATCTTGTTGATCAATGCCATTAATCGTGGTTCAAATCAAATTTTTGATTAACCTAATAATTGTGATCAATGTTAATAAAGTCGCACCTAGTGTACTAAGCATTGGAAATTTCTATCCCGGTTACTAAAATCATAATGCTTTGGTTTAGGAACTTCAAATAGAGTTACTTTCCTCTGGTTGGGCTTTCAAGTCATTTTCGTGTACAGAGTAATTCATAGTTGACAATATTTCATCTTTTGGTTTGTTATTACTTTGTGATTCTTTAGAAAATTTACCATTCAGAAAGAAAGTCTTAGATTTGGTTAAACCACCAATAGACTTCAGACTTTGGAGAGCTTAGAATCGTAGTGATTGATAAGATGTTTGTCCACTAATTTTGTTTTATGTAAACTATCAATATTTCCATGGTAAACTTGGTCATCTAAACTGATTCTTGGACAATGACACAATTATACAAAAAATTGGGGCAAGCAACCACCTCTCCGCACAAAACCATCCACGCATTTCTCTTGGCCTTCTGAACGATTAGCAAGGCCGGATTGCTTCCTACATATGCCTACCCCAAGGACATGACATGAGATGCTTGACTCATATCCTCAACAAAATTACCAGGAACAGTGAAAATGACGGCCGACGGCGGGGCGGTGAGGTTCGGGCGACGGCGGGGCGGTGAGGTCCGGGCGGTGAGGTTGAGGCGACGGTGGGGCGGTGAGGTCGAGGCGACGGTCGGGGCGACGGCGGGGCGATGCGAGGAGACGAAGTGGCGGCGTCAGGTTGAAGGGGAAATGAGGGGCTGAGTGGCGCGGTGTTCGAATTTATAGGGTTAGAGTATCACTGCCGGGTCAACACAAAAACGGCGGTGATACACTATCACCGCCAATAATAAAGAGAACCGGCAGTGATAGTTGAATTATCACCGCCGGTTCAAGCTCAACCCGCGGTGGAAGTATTATCACCGCGGTTCAAGCTCAACCGGCGGTGAAAAAACTATCACCGCCGGTTCAATCTCAACCCGGCAGCGGATAATACATTATCACCGCCGTTGTATCTACACCCGGCGGTGAAAGTATTTATCATCGCCGGTTCAAAACAAAACCGCAAGAATATGATTATCACCGCCGGCTTAATACTACAAACCGGCGGTGATAAAGCACTTCACCGCCGCTTAATGATACAACCGCAAAGTGATAAGCTCCATCAACTATGTCAAAGTTTTCAAAGGATGATTGCTTTGGGAGTTTTTAAATCCTATCAATTTTTATCCAAATTTTTGGAGGAATTCTTCAGGATATGTAATATTTGATTTAAATATTTCCCCTAAGTTTTGACAAAGTTGTAAAATTATAAAAATCCAGAGTGCTCACTGTTTTCATAGTTTTAATATTTCAAAATAAAAAATTCAAATTGTCAATTGTTTTGAAATCCTATAAATTTTTATCCAAATTTTTTGGAAATTTTTGGAAGAATACTTCAGGACATGTAATATTTGATTTAAATTCAAACAAATGCAGTAGACCAACCATCGCTTCAAAAATTCACACAAATACAAAAAAACACAGATGAAGTAGAATTCACACAAATTGATACATATGACAAAAGAATACATTAATTGTTACATATCGAAAAATAAAATGTATTTCATTAGGACAACTAAGCTACGATTCGACCTTCGTCATGATCGCGCGTATGTATGTAACTTCGTCCTCACTCTCTTCCATGAGACCGAGGTCAACGCCCTCTCCGAAAGGAGGAAGCTCATCGAATTGGTTGTACTCTTCCTCGTCGACAACATTCTCAACCCCGACAATCCTTCTTTTCCTTGAATAACCACGTGGCGCTCCTTGTTAGCCGGATCGATACAAAAAGATTTGTGTAACACAATTAGCAAGTACGAATGGTTCTTCTCTCAGATCCACCAGCTTTAGGTCCACGGTAGTGATACTGCATTTGTCGATGTTCATGCCCTTGGAAGTCTTACCCATTGGCACCGAAAGAGAGGGACCTTCAAAGGTCCGTAATCAAGCTCCCAAATCTCTTCTATGAATCCGTAGTAGGTTTTCCTATCTCCGTTCTTTGTCGTGAGGCATCCATACGGATACCGCTGTTTTGGTTGGTGCTCTTTTTATCTTGTGCTCTTGTATAAAAAGTAAAACCATTTATGTCGATCCTTGGAATGTCCGAATTGTAGTGGACGGTCCCCGAGCCAACACTTTCAATCGAAGCGCACTCTGTCTCCGTATGCATCATGTGCCTACGCAACCAATCGCCGAAGTTATGTCTATGCTCTCTCGCGATCCAACCCTCTGACTTCGTTGGGTTTGTTCTAGATAGCATGCTCTTGTGCATGTTGACATACGGGGCCACCACAACTGATTGTCCCAGGCTCGCGAAATGTGCTTGTGTGAATGAAGCTAGATTGTTTGTACGGAGTGATTTCTCGCCCAGTGTCCCTTTTCCCTGTAGCCTACCCTCATGTCGTGATGTAGGCAGACCAATCGGTTTGAGATCCATGTAATCAACGCAGAACTCAATGACCTCCTCGGTTCCCCAACCATCTGCAATGCAACCTTTCGGCCGATGTCGGTTACGAACATATTTCTTTATGACCCCCATGAACCTCTCAAAAGGATACATCTGATGTAGAAACACGGGACCTAGAATTCGTATCTCTTTCACGATGTGAACAATGAGATGGACCATAATATCAAAAAAAGATGGAGGGAAACACATCTCGAGCCTGCAAAGAGTGTGGACCACGTCTTCCTGTAGCTTATCTAGTTTCAATGGATCGATGGCCTTCTGTGAAATCGCGTTGAAGAATGAACACAACTTCACAATTGGGTCTCGGACTTTCTCTGGCAGAACACCCCTAACTGCAATTGGAAGCATCTGCGTCATCATCACGTGGCAATCGTGAGACTTCATACCAATTAATTTTAAGTCTTTCATTGAGACTAGTCTCTTTATGTTGGCAGAGTATCCGGACGGAACTTTCACTCCGTGCAAGCATTCGCACATGCTAATTTTTTCTTTCTTGCTCAGAGTGTAGCAGGCTGCGGGAAGGTACTTTTTCCCTGTATCCATGTCTCTGTGATGCAGCTCCTTCCTGAGTTTCATATCTTCAAGGTCCATCCGTGCTTGGAGAGTATCTTTTGTTTTGCCAGGTATATCCAGTAAGATACCAAGCAAGCTGTCACACACGTTCTTCTCTATGTGCATGACGTCGGATTGCGTTTCGCACTTCTAAGTGTTGCCAGAAGGTAGGACCCAAAATACTGATCTCTTTTTCCACAAAGGAGCCTTATCACGGGAACTCGGGATAGATGTACTGCCTGCTCCCTTTCCGTGGATAATTTTAAGATCCCTTACAGCTGCAAATATCTCTCTCCAAGCAGTGATTCTTCTGAGCTAAAGCGGTCTCCTTTGTCCCATCAAAAGCTTTCTTATTATTGCGGTATGGGTGATCCTTGCGGAGGAACCTACGATGCCGCATGTAAGATATTTTTCGACGCTTCTTCACCACCGACTAGCTGTACCATCTAAGCATTGGACGATCCATTGAAGCCTTTTGTCGTCGGCCCGACAGTTACCAAGGGCGGGGTAATCATTGATGGTTACGAACAACAATGCGCGAGGATAAAGTTCTCTTTTTATACTCATCCCATACCCGCACTCCATCGCTCCACAAGATTAGAAGATCTTCAACCAATGGTTTGAGGTACACATCGATATCGCTGCGGTTGCTCGGGCCCTTGGATCGAGAGTGGCATCATAATGTACTTCCGCTTCATACAAAGCCAAGGAGGAAGGTTGTAGATACATAGAGTTACCGCCAAGTGTTATGACGATCGCTCATGTTACCGAAAGGATTCATCCCATCCGTACTCAACCCGAACCTTATATTCCTTACATCATATGCAAAGTGCTTCTTATTTTCTCGTCGATGTTCCTCCATTGCACGTAGTCGTGAGGTGTCCGAGCATTCCATCGTTTTACGCTCTTGGCGTGCCATCGTAGCAATTGGGCATGCCTTTTGTTCGCAAACAATCGATTCAGACGGGAATTATAGGAAAATACCACACCACCTTACGGGAGATCTCATCTTCTTACGCTTCACCCGACATCTTCATTATCGATGTCTTCATCGTTGTTCTTATACCGCTTTGCTTTGCAAATAACACACCATCCAAGTCCGCAAACTCATTGCGATACAACATGCAATCGCTTGGACATGCGTGTATCCTTTGTACTTCCAATCCCAACGCGCGACAACCCGCTTGGCCCGCGACGCACTTGTAGGCAACACGCTACCCTCTGAAGCAAATCCCCAAGAGACATAAGAGCTCAGTGAAGCTCTTATCGGACCAACCATTGCTTGCCTTCAACTGCAGTAGTGTAAGCACGGTTTGCAATTTTTTGTGCTCCTCCTTGCAGCCTGGGTACAATGGTGTCGTGGAGTCCTGTACCATATGTTGGAACTTTTGAAACTCTCTTTCACTCGTGAAGTCTCCCTCCCCATCACGCAACATTTGATCCAGATCTTCGTCGTGGTCGCCGACAAACGATCTTCAATCGCCACATACCGTTGTCTCCGCCATCTTCAATAATGTGTTGCCCTTCATGTACAATCTCATCTTCGCCGTGCTTGGTCCAACAGGTATAGCCAGCCTTGAAACCTCTTCGAAGCAAGTGTGCACGTATCGACTCTATGGTAGATAATAGCTTCTGATTTTTGCAGTCAACGCATGGACAGCACATGTAGTCCGCCAGATTCTTCGACTTGTGCGCCGCAGCCACGTTTAGAAAATAACTCACACCATTAAAAAACTCTGCCTCACAACGGTCCGTGTCATACATCCACCTTCGGTCCATCTACAATTAATTAAATCAAACATTACATACGCATATAATTGCAAATAACAAATAATTGTAGACAATTAGATTTAAAAACATATGTAGCAATTTTGACTATATTAAGATACATCAACCTTTTCCGTTATGTAAATATCCATATAGCAATTTTTAGTATTGTAAAAATGAAAATAATTGTAAATAGTTATGATATATTTAGACTATATCCAAATATATCAATCTTTTTTCATTGCGCCAATATCCATCTTGCAATTCCTTATTATTTACAAATTTGGAAAAAATTGTAAGCACTTAGGATATACTTTGAGTACATTAAAATATATCAAATTTTTTTTATTAGGTAAATATCCATCTAACAAGTTTTTATTATTTCAACATTTGAAAATACACCTTTTTGTCATTATGTAAAAATCCACGTGGCAATTTTTTATTATTTACAAAAATAGAGATTAAAACATAACAAATGATGTTAAAATATTTTCATAACGTGAACGAGAGTTCACGCCGGACCACTTGGAAGTGGTCCGGCGTGAACGAGCTTTTGCGCCGGACCACTTCCAAGTGGTCCGGCGTGAACTGATGTTTATCCTATTTCTGATTTTTATTTTTAAAACATAACAAATGATGTTAAAATATTTTCATAACGTGAACGAGAGTTCACGCCGGACCACTTGGAAGTGGTCCGGCGTGAACGAAAGTTCTTGCCGGACCACTTCCAAGTGGTCCTGTGAATCGATGTTTATCCTATTTCGATTTTTATTTTTAAAACATAACAAATGATGTTAAAATATTTTCATAAATTTTATGTATTATCCTACATATCTTATGATACTCCCATAAATTTTTCATAGCATGAAAATGCATTCTTAATTTTTAAAATTCAGAGAGTTCACAAATGCCGGTTTAAAATTCAAATCTCGCGGTTTTTGCCGAATCTCGCGAAAAATAAAAATCCAAATATACTGTAGCAATTTCAAAATTTTTTCGGATTTTTACATCCGCCGGTCTATGCAAACTCATTGGGTCCGAATCCGAGATTTCGCGAGATTTCGCCAATTTCGCGGTTTTGTAACCTTGGATCAAATTACTAACCTCGAAAAGAAGTACAATACAAATTTTAACAAATTTTTCGCAGCAGATCGTTGTAATATACCGTCGAGCAAAGACAGAGAGCGAGCGCCTCTCGTCTTTGCTCGACGGCCGGGAGAGCGGGTCTCGATTATATAGAACACTTATCACCGCCGGTTCGCGCAGAACCGCAGTGATAAGCTCAATGCGCGCGAAAAACATACTGCGCTGGAAGATAATATCACCGCCGGTCCTTGCTTTAACCCGCAGTGAAAATGCAAGTATCCTGCCGTTTAAGCACGACCGACGAGGATATATCTCTGCCGGTTGTTGTCTCAAACCGGCAGTGATATCTTGCTTTTTACTGCCGGTTGGTTGCATGAATCGGCAGTGATAAGTTATCCCCCAACTTAACTTTCGAACCGGCGGAGATACGTTATCACTGCCGGCTGGGTCCTAACCGGCAGTGATATGCCGACAAAGATTGGCTGTTCTGTAGTAGTGATGGCTCATTTACTTTTTTAAAGTCCGAAGGCCGAGCCTGCAGCTAGATAAAGGTAGCTAACATGACACTACAATATATAAAGAACGGGTCAAAATTAAGGGGAAGTGTCACGATCGTATCACTAGCATAGAAAATGAGCCAAAGGCAAGAAATATTGAGTGCTAGCTTAAGCCCATTGGATTTTTGTGCAACAGAAATCTTGATAACAAATTTGAGTTGGTGCTACGCTAAAAACTAAAGCTTCAGCGATCGATGGATGCAAAATCCTTGCTTGGTCGGGCGCATTAAAGAATAACTTGAGAGACAACTTCCACTCGTGCCATTGGGTACTTGCTCTTAATTGTCCAAAATAAGATGAAAGATAGCTAATGAGGAACATATGTGGAGGGAAAAAGGTTATGTGGCTTATGAGGTGAAATGTTTTGTCCAGTGTTGGCTTCAGCTCATCCTTGCCCTTCGGAAATAAATTATTATACTCTTAGCTTAAATTTTTATCGATTTCTCTTACGCTCTTCGGAAAGAAAAGATGATGAAAGTTGATTTAAAACTGCTAAGAAAAAAAACAGAAATATTCTTGAATTCAAAAGAAAAGAAAAACATATATGGCCTTTAATTTCATATATCGTAATTTTAAAGGCTTAGATTTGATAATTGTCCAAAAATATAAGAATTTGAAATAATTCATGTAAAAAAGAAGAAAAACATCTAGCTCTTTATTTGTTGCACCCTAATTTAGGCTTAGATGTGATACCTGGTTTAGATATATAAGAACTTGAAATTATTCTCATAAAATAGAAAAACATCTAGCCCTTAAATTGGTAGACCCTAATTCATATATGAGGAGAGATCTTAAATAAATTGTGCTAATTAAATATGAAATGAAATATCCAAAACATATTTTTACTGCGAAATAAGAACCCCAACATTTGGAATTCGCAAAAAAAAAACACTATACTATACCACGCTTCAACACCATATTGCACAATTGTTCAGCCAATCAGTGTAACAGCCCTAAAATTTAATTTCAAGCTAAAAGTAGGTATTAATTATATTTTCATGCATTTTGGTTCTTTTTATACATTTTGGAAAAATCATAAAATCATTCCTCTTTAAAACAGTGTCACGAAAAGAATTTTCAAGAACATCTCACAGATGATAAAATATTCAAACAATTTTATTACAAACTATATATGGTCAGGAGCCTCCCCAAAAAATTTCATAATTTTTAGAGCTCGTTTTCTATGACAAACAATTCTTCCAAAAGCTTGTATACATGACTCGAAAACTTGGGGTTCTCGAATCCTGGAGGTTGCTTGACATAAACCTCTTCTTCAATATAGCCATTGAGGAATGCACTCTTGACATCCATTTGATAGACTTGAAGCCCCGGGATGCAGAAAATACAAGCAGGATCCTAATAGCCTCTAGCCTAGCTACAGGGGCAAAGGTCTCCTCAAAGTCAAGACCCTCAACTTGAGAAAAGCCCTGTGCAACTAGCCTAACCTTGTTGCGAATGACAACCCCATCCTCACTCTGCTTGTTTTTGAACACCCACTTGGTCCCAATGACATTATGACCAGATGGGGGCTCGACAAGCTGCCATACCTTGTTCCTCTCAAAATTCTCAAGTTCCTCATGTATAGCATTAATCTACGACTCATCGGATAATGCATGAGAAACATCCTTCGGCTCAAAGGAGGCAACGAAGGCAGAGTGAAGACAAAAGGAGGATGACCGCTCTTGAGCGTATGACACGCTTGAACAAATCGCCAATCATCCGATCGAGAGTATGACGTCTCGAATATGATAGGAGGTCCAAAGAATGAAGTAGCCTCTACCTCTTGAATGTAAGAGGTAGGAACAGAGCCACTCACCAAGGAGAGCTCAAGGCAAGGGCTGGTCTCCCCGAGGTGCGAAAATGGAAACAGGAGGCACCTCGGTGGAGAGGGACTGATCCGGTGGAACACCATCATTTCCATCATCCTCATCTTCTTCAAAGATGGTCTCGGAGGGATAAGAAGAGCTCAAACATCGTGTCTAGCTCTGGGCTAGCCTCATCAAAGGTCACATCACGGTCTCTAAGATCCTATGCGCATCAACACCTGCACTTATAGCTACGAGAAGAAGACGAGTAACCTAGAAAGATACCATCAAGAGCGAGACTCAAACTTATCTAGGTTACTGGACTTCAAGATAAAACACTTGCAACCAAAACGCGAAAATGAGACACACCGGGCTTTCGCCCATACCTCAACTCATAAGAAGTGCGATGCAAATGTGCTCTCAAAAACACGCGATTAGAAACATGGCAAGCAAGAGCTATAGCCTCACCCAAAACTTCCTAGGAGTATCAGACTCATCTAGCATCATCCCGGCCATCTTAACTGTGGTCCTGTTCTTCCTTTCCACTACGCCATTCTCTTTGAGGGGCGAGGGAGAAGAGAACTGATGCTCTAAACCGACTCTACACAAAACTCTCAAAGTAGGAATTCTTGAACTCCGTGCCATTATCATCACAGATAGCTCGTAATACACCGGGAGCTCAATGGACAACCCATCGACCAAACCCCAAGTGAGAAAAGTCTCATCCTTCGAGGCCATGAAGAATACCCAAGAGAATCTGAAAAATCATCAACGATGACAAGAACATACCACTTCCCTCCCGCCGACCGCACTCTAGCCGGACCAACAAAGGTCCATATGTAAAAGCTGTCCCGTGCATCACCATCACTATGGTGACTGGAGGATGAGAAGCAAGAACCATCTTGCCATGTCGGCAAGGAGAGCAAACTAAGTCTTTGACCATCTTGAGTTTGGGCAAACCCGAATGAGATCGTGGTGCTAACTCGGGTCAAATGATCAAAACCAATGTGACCAAGTCTCCTATGCCGAAGGAGAGATCACGGACTCGTAGCAATCAAACATCGAAGAGAGTCTCCGAAGAAGCGTAAAAATCAGCACGAAAGACTCTCCCAAATCTAGAAATCCATAAACTAACCCTCCCGATGAATCAAGGATTCTATAGGCATTACTCTTGAAGCTTACCTCAAAGTGTCATCGATAAGTCGAGAAACAGAGAGCAGATTGTATTGCGACTTACTTACTAAGGCAACATCTTTAAGAATGAAATTTTGGTTAATACAGATGGTACCTTTAGCAATGACTCTACCTCAAGATGCATCCCCAAAAGTGATTAACTCATCACCGGGGCTCGGACTAGGAAGAGAACCAACGAGAATCTCCGGTCATATGACGAGAACAACCGAGTCAACAATCCAAACATCGCCCTTCCCCATCCGATTTAACCCGATCAAGACACAAGAGAGAAAGATGACTCAAGATCGGGATAGAGTGAAGACTTAGGAACCCAATCATGAACCATACGACACCTCAAAGTACCACCACGAAGAAGATCGACTCGAGTGTCTCTCGACGCCAACTCTCACACGATCGTAGCAACTCGTAGATAATCTAGGAGTCAAAGCTGGTTGGCACGCCGTGGTGCAAAAGCCGACCATCCCAAAGAAGGTCTGCTCGATCTCCTACCGGAAAACACCTCACGTCGTGATATCTATCTCGATAGGAAAAACGAGGAATATCAAGAGGACGACGGAAAGACTGACTACGAACAGCTCCAGGACTAAAACTCAAAGAACTAGGATGAAAATCAAGTCCTGGACGCTGCCAAAAAACAGACGACTCTCTAACCTGTCTAGGAGCAGTGTGTGCCTTAGGAGCACTCAAAGTCTGGGGATGACCCTGAATACCCCTAAGAGCAGCAACACGCTTACGCCGAGTGATCTTGACGCGCCTGAAGCAGAAATCTACTAGGTGACCATCCTTCTTACAGAAGGTGCATGTGTACTTCGCCTTGCTAGAGACATAAGCAACAAGAGTAACACCCTTCTGGTCAGAAGTCCTATGGACAACCCAAGCAGACCTAAACACGGTGGTACTCACTCTGGGAGCTACCACAATCTCATCACTCTTGGAGCCACGCACAATGGTGGGAGGATGCGCCCTAGCGTGCTCCAAGAGATCAAATCCTAGACCTTGATTGAATCTACTAATCTTGGATTGGTCTAGAATAAGATTGAGCTTCTTTTTGCCTCCGATAAACTTCTCGAGAGTGCTCATGAGATACTCACACTCCCGGAAGAACGAGGCACATGAAGAACAGGGGGAAGGAAAGGAAGAATGAGAACCAGAAAGAGAAGATCTCTCAGCACGTGCTTTTTGTTCCCTTAGCACGGCTGCCTCAATCTTGAGGGCCTCACAAGAAACGCAAGGGGCATTTCTAATCCTAAGAGTTTGGTCTTCTAACTTCTTTCTAAGCTCAACATGGATTTTATCCATATCATCCTTAACCCCAACACACAACAGGCAACCAATTTTTGACTTAACTAGTAAGTCCTTAGCAAGTTGATCACACTTGACATTCAAAGCATTATTGTCAAGTTTTAGTTGTCTACAGCCCTCACATGAGCTGACTGGGTCCTTAGAAGCATGCAATTCAAGTTCATCATTTCTAGCAGAAAGCTTTGTAAGGTGTGAGCTCATGGCATCAATTTCAGTAAGCAATTTAGGGCAATTGTCACAAGAAGCATTTGAGTGAGCAGGAGAAAAGCTAGCATCAAGATTTAATATCAAAGGTAATGAACTAGCATTCTTCAACTTCGATTCTCAAGATCAACAAGCACACTATCATGCAACTTTCTTAGGTTCTCCACTCCACCAAAGAAAGCATCACAGAGAGTACACTATCGAGTCTCGGGAGGAACATGATTTAAGTAAAGCTAACTCCGAGAAAGGCTATCTACCTCCTTCTCTAACTCCAAACACCTCGACCTAGCCTTAGCATGAAACTTGCCTAATTTACAGAAGGCATCATTTAACTCGTCGTAGGTGGGTACCTGATCCGTGTCGCTGTACAGCTCGGAGTCGCTCACTTTAATGACGCCTGCCATGAAGCACATGCCGGAGAAGTCATCGCCGCTCTTCACCTTCTCTTGCGGATCGTCCCCGCTTGCATCGCCCAGCCTCTCGTGTCGGAGAGCTCGATGTCGCCCAACACGGCGAGGACCCGTGAAAGAGCTTCTTGTTCTTGGCGAAGTTGTGGTACTTCTTCTTCGCTGGCTCACGAGCTGGGGCCTTCTTGTTGCGGTTCTTGTCGGTGTAATCGTTCTTGCCCGAACCGCCTTGTTTGCTCTTGCCCTTCTCTAGCTTGGGGCAGTTTGCTCGAATGTGGTTGGGGCCACCATACTCGAAGCAGGTGATCACGCCACCTTTTTTCTCTCTCTTACCCTCTTGTAGGCATGAGAAAACTTGCGATCAAGAAGAGCAAGCTCATTTTCCGAAATTTTTCCAGCTTGGTCATCGCTAGCTCGCAAAGGTGGAGAGAGAGAAACCACAAGAAGAGTCGAAGAGGAAGATCCAATGGGATCGGTGACCAAGGCCATCGACCGAGATTTCGCCTTCCGCGAGACGACGCCGATCTCATGAGTCTTGAGGCGGAATACACCCCGTCAAGAGTCAAGGTCGATAGGTCGGTGGTGTCCTTGATGGTGGTCACTTTCATTTCCCAAACACGAAGATCGAGTGCGGTCAAAAAATATCGAGCATTATCCGAGTCAGGGTATATGCAACCGACTGCTCGGAGGTCGCCAAAATCTTCAGAAACCGACCAAAGCACTCGTCAAGACTCTCACAAGCATGCTGTTCAAACTTGTTGAACTCACGCTTGAATTGGTCTGTCGAACCGCCTTGATTTGGGTAGTGCCTCATGGTAAGCATCGAGGGTTACCCAAATCTCATGAGCGTAACGAAGGTGAGAAATCTGTCATACTCACTTCGCTAAGACCCAGATGAGGATGTTCCTTGCCTTAGCGTTACCTCAACGTCAGCCATATTGCCGGCCGTGACATTTTCATCGGCAGGAACCTCATATGGGAGTTTCACCTTCTGCCATATCAGGAAGCCCTGGGCAGTGATGTATGACTCCATGCGTGACTTCCAGAATGGAAAATCGACTCCAGAGAAAATGGGTGGCTTGGTGGAATACTTGTCCATCGCCATGGCTCTTGAGACCGGTCAAGATCTATGAAAGAGCAAAACCGGCTCTGATACCAATTGAAAGACCGAGATAGCGACCAGAGGGGGGGTGAATGGTCCCAAAATAAATTTTCCCACCTCTTGGACAAATGCTAGTCAAAAGACTCAATACTGTTTGTAAAGAACAGAGACTAGAAAAACACAAGCGGTGTTCAAAACAAAGACGACTCAAAAGCCAATCTGTGATCTTGGCTTGCTTGTGAGATTCTAATGATCAAGATAGACTTGAATGCCTTCTCACACGCCACAAAGCAAGCAAGATAGCACAAGAGTAAACACCAAAACTCGATCAATTAAGAATTCATCATGAAGGAGCAAAAGATCGCTTTGCGAACTTGAACCAGTGGTTGCTTAGAGAATTTGGATATGCTCTGAGTGAAAATTCATCCAATCAATCCTCATTCTTTGCAACAAGAACCGTATAAATCAAAACTAAAGAACTGCAAGTCACACGCTTTACACACTTTAAGAACACACATGATTTACAACTTGCAACAAGAACAAAGAGGATTGCCTAAATGATTGAAAGCATCGAATCAAGAGAAGAGTTCATCAACCATGAATTTCAACAAAGATTCAATAGCATGTAGAAAGAGATGAGGCAAATCCAAATTACGTAAAGTAAATTGCAAGTAAGTAAATACGGAATTTAGATAGCAGAATTTAAGTGCGTAATGTAAATGCGTAAAGGAAATGAAACTAGAACATAAATGAAGAACATTTCATTTCGAAGGGAGGTTTACAAAGCCTCACAACAAAGTGGGCAAAACTCAAATGAGCAGCAAAAACCTCAGAACCTTCAAAGAGGGAGGCTGCCCTACCCTCTATTTATAGTGACTGGATCAATTCCCACCCTTGGATGTCTTGCTTCAATCCTAAGCCAACTTCCAAGAGCCAGGATTTGATCCTTACACTCGCACTCTCAACAACTCTCAACTACACTCGTGTACTTTCTTAGTACACCGGCAAAGAAGCTACACTTTATCCACTACTTTATCTTCCAGAACTGCAACCCTACAGCTCTCCTTGATCCAAGTAGTGATAAGCTAGTTTCTCCACTAATCTCTTATCTCTTGGAACTGCACCGACTTCATCTCCAGCCATCTTCCGGCGAACTTCCGGCCAACTTGAACCTCTGGCCATCCCATGCCTTGTTCCAGCCTCCCTTCGCCTCACCATGACCACCAAATGAAGTCCTACATTCACAAAGACAAGAAATCCCTTCTTGGTTCCACCATGAACCCATCACAACAATTCAATCACGAGTTGGGGTTAGAAAAGACCAAAAACGGACCAAAGCATTTCAACCAAATGCAAACAAGCTGTTTTCAATACAGCTGGATCTTCTCAATTTATTATGATTTTATATGTTGTTCTACTGAAAATCTTGTCAACATGAAAAAGTTGTGTTTCGAGATTATCTACAACTTTCATGTAGACTAAATAATTTTTTGAGCAAGGGAAGACTTTCAGAAATGCATATTACGGTACGCGAGTAAAATTGGTCCGTAGTACACATGAGAACCATCGCGATTTGGTCCGTAGAACACATGAGAACCATCGCGATTTGGTCCGTCATACACATGAAGATCATAAAAATTTGGTCCGGCCTACACATGAAGATCACAAAAATTTGGTCCGGCCTACACATGAAGATCATAAAAATTTGGTCCGGCCTACACATGAAGATCACAAAAATTTGGTCCGGCCTACACATGAAGATCACAAAATTTTGGTCCGGCCTACACATGAAGATCACAAAAATTTGGTCCGGCCTACACATGAAGATCATAAAAATTTGGTCTGGCCTACACATGAAGATCACAAAAATTTGGTCCGGCCTACACATGAAGATCACAAAAATTTGGTCCGGCCTACACATGAAGATCACAAAAATTTGGTCCGGCCTACACATGAAGATCACAAAATTTTGGTCCGACCAACATATGAAGATCACATTTAAATACAAACTCAAATCTAAGCTATCCTAGATCATATAAAGTCAAATACTCATCACAAGCAAGGATGGACCTCCACATGGTCCTCCAGATCTCCTATCTAGAGAATTGGGAGCTTTTCCATGCCTATGTGTCATCCAAGTGTAAGAATATTGATCTCTAGTTATTCATGAGTGGGGAAGTGGCTTTATTGATACTTGTATGTGCTGTTGTCCAGAAATTACATGGTGCATCTCCATGTGATGTACAATCTATATAATTCTGAGGCACAGAAATGAGACTAAGCTATATGAAATCATTTCTGGAAATTTTTAAAAAACTTGGACTTTGTTTGAGAAAGTTTTGACTTTTCTACTCTTTAAGCAAAAATCATGCCTACGAACTGAATTCTGGTATATTTTTTCAATGCTAACTCTTTTTTGCAAAATTCTGTTTGAAAAATATTTGTAGTATCTCAAAGTATGCTTCTGCAAAATTTAAAATAATTCTAACTATATTTGCAAAAGTTATGCCCTTTTCACTCTTTGATCTAATTCTGAAAATTCAGTCTTCATAGTTTCTCTGGAAAGCCAACAGTGCAGTGAACTACATTTGTGTCGGTTTTTCTTGAAAACCGATAGAGATAATGATTTATCAGTGTCAGTTTTATGAAGAATACGATAGAGATAATCATGTATCAGTGTAGGTTTTTTTTTTGGAAAAACGATAGAGATGAGGATATATCAATGTCGGTTTTATGAAGAATACAATAGAGATAATCATGTATCAGTGTCGATTTTTTTTGGAAAAACGATAGAGATGAGGATATATCAGTGTCGGTTTTATGAAGAATACGATAGAGATAATAATGTATCAGTGTCGGTTTTTTTGGAAAAACGATAGAGATGAGGATATATCAGTGTCGTTTTTATGAAGAATACGATAGAGATAATCATGTATCAGAGTCGGGTTTTTTTGGAAAAATGATAGAGATGAGGATATATCAGTGTCGGTTTTGGAAAAAACGATAGAGATGTGAATATATCAGTGTCGGTTTTTTTTAAAGAAAGGGATAGTGATAAAATATATCAATATCGGTTTTTAGAGAAAAAGTGATAGAGATGATACATATCAGTGTCGGTTTGCTTGTAAAACCGACGGTGATACTTTTTTGGACAATCTAATCGTTAAGCACCGTGCGTATATCCCAAACCTTCCAGCCGCCCTCGAGCTTCATCCCCCCCCCGGTGCTTCAACCCCAGCCGCCCTCCCCACCCAGCGCCTCCCCCACCGGCCTCCTCCCCAATGGCGTGGTCCTCTCCCATCCCTCGGCGTGGTCCTCTCGTCCTCCCTCGCGCCACCCACAGTGCCGCCGCCGCCGTGCTCCCCCGCGCCACCTTGAGCCGGCGTTGTACTCCCTCGTGCCACCCACAGCGTCGCACCCATAGCGCCGCCGCTGTCCTCCCCGGCGCCACCCACAGCGCCGCAGCCGTCCTCCCCTGCGCCACCCTGATCCATCGCTATCCTCCCCCGCACCACCCTGAGCCGCCGTCGTCCTCCCTGGCGCCACCCACAGTGCCGCCGTTGTCCTCCCCTGCGCCACCTTGAGCCGTTGCCGTCCTCCCCCGCGCCACTGAGATAGCTACATTGTTTGCTACATTGTTTGCAGCAAATATGTCATATTCCATTACTTTCAGTTCTAGATTTCATATATATGCAGTTAGTGTCACCTACAGCTCATTTGGTTTACTCCAAATTATTCCATGGTGCAGATTCCATTTGTTTTTATCTTTCATTAGTCCACCTTGAATATGCTTTCCCACTTTGTGCATATTTCATATTTGTGCTTTCTAGATTCTATTTAATTAATCTAGCAGACCAATTGATAGCCATCCTCTTAAAACATTTTTTGAGATGGACAAGGTTTAGATTTGGGAAGGTCGAGCACAAATAGTGGAATTTATTTTTGATAGATTAAAAACAACACTATGTTTGCTGAATTATTAGCTTATAAATGACGTGAATATTCTATTTTATGCCTGTTGCAAGTACAATGCACAGGGTAATTCCAGTTCATGAGTAATATGCACATTTGCTGCAAAATAGGCGGGGTGATCTAGGGTTATATCATATTGATAATGCTAATTTGCTATACTGGCAACCATGCTCCTGCGCTTCAGTTTCTCCCATTGCAGCCAAGCTGATGCGTGCTGTGATCCTATTGCATCTGTGAAGCTTGGACTGCTTGTATTCTTTCCCCAACCTCTCTCGATGAACAACCTTTGCTTTATTTGATGATTGATTTATTTTAGTCCGAAAACACCAATTGAATGTAGTTCACTATCTAGATTACTAGGGATAGAATTTATTAGTTTAGTGCTAACTGTGTATAGGTTTCAATGTCCTGTGTTATTTTGGGTCGGAATACCCAACCAGGTTTGCCAGCTTTTTGGTTCTGGTATCCTGGTTTTGCATGCTGTTACAATGGTGATACTTTCAGAAATTAATGTTGTATGTATGTTTTGTTATTGTAGCAGTCTGCCAGAGCTTGACAGTTCCACCTTGAGCCATCGCCATCCTCCCCCCGCGCCACCCTGAGCCGCCGTCGTCCTCCCTCGCGAGGAGTCTGGCTCGGTGCTCGCCGGCATCGTCGCCCACCTAGGTGAGTATACACAGCTCTTTTTTGCTGCCTTGTGGTGCTTACTGAGCTTCGCATGGCTCAGTGGATTGCGTTTGATTGAGGGGGGATCGTAGGCAGTAACACTGAATGCATTGATTGGTCAGCATATTGCTTTGCTGCATTTTTCAAGAAAGGCAGAATCATAAACTAATAATAAACAAGAGTTCACTAAAACACAGTTTAAATACCATATATGCATATATTTGGGCAAGAAACAATTAATGAAAGAGCTAATACACCGAACGCTGCACAACCAATCTGGGAGACAAATAGATTATATTTCTGCAAGTTTTTCCACCTGCCGGGGTTAGTATTGATTATCATATATGAAGTTCAAGAGCTCTTTATTTTGCTATAAGACATGGGAATAGTTAAAGTTCTATAGCGATGGCATTTCACTACAAAGCACTCAACAATTTACGAGACCACTTATGCCAGTGGTTCTGATTAGAAGTTATATCGGAGGACAGTAGGTTTAGAGATCCTGAAGCGTCCTACTAGTCCATATGTAAACAACATTAATTGTATATATCAATGTGATATATATGCACGTGTACTGATTGTTAAGCATGTTTGTGTTGTATATTGTGAACGAATAGGATATATGTATTGTAATTAAAGTGTGTTCTGTGAATGTGAAATGTGCATCCTGTGTTCTGTATTGTGAATGTGATATATGCATATTGTTAATATGTGCTATTTTGGATAATATGCAAAATTAGCACACCCCTATGAGGGTCATCATAATCGATACTTATGTGGAACCGATTCTGATAACCACATCATTAAAATCGGTTCTTATGTAGAACTAATTCTGATGATACCTCAACAGAATTGGTTCTTTAAAGGAACCGATTGTGATGATGATGTCATCAGCATCGGTTTTTATTTGGAAGCGATTCTGATGATCCTATCATCACAATCGGTTCTTTTAAGAAACTGATTCTGATGATAAGGTCATCAGAATCGGTTCTTTGAAGGAACTGATTGTGATGACATGTCATCAGAATCGATTCTTATGTGGAAGCGATTCTGATGATCCTATCATCACAATCGGTTCTTTTAAGAAACCGATTTTGATGATAGGGTCATCAGAATCGGTTCCACATAAGAACCAATTCTGAATATAGTCATCAGAATCGGTTAAACCTAAGAACTGATTCTGATGATGGGGTTAACAGAATCGGTTCTCGGTAAGAACCGATTGTGATGAGGCTCTATCACAATCGGGCCAAAACCGACTGTGGTAGCTCCTCCTCATAACTATCTAAAGACTTTGTATCGCCACAAGAACCGATTGTAATGACAAAAAAGAACCGATTCTGATGTACAATCCTGTAGTAGTGTCAATTATCTATGAATAATTTGTGGGTGCTGACTTCCATTAGTGGGATTGATTTAAGTCATTTCCTTGGGTTATCCGCATTAAATCATTTTATTTTCAAATAAATAGCAAATAGCATATAGAAAATCCAAATAACTCCTAAACGCAGAGAAAGATTTAAAAATCCCACATTTTCATGCTGAGAGGTATAGCTACAAAAATTGTGACCTTACTATATTATATGGTTTTTATAATTGGATTTTTTTTCTCAGTTTTAACTGTGTCTCTATAAAACCCACGCTTAACTGGTTGGTATTGAAGTTTGATTTAAATTCGTGCTATGAATATAGAAACCATAAATTTCGTGGGTATATAAAGGAATTCAAATTCAAATCAAGAATTGACATATATAAAACGAAGTGGAACACCGGTTCCACTTTTATTTCTTATTACCACATGCATGCATCTGAATCTGATGATAGATGATGCTACATTTTATTTCTTATTACCACATTCATGCATCTGAATCTGATGATAGATGATGCTACATTTATTCAACATACATCCCTAATAAACTAGAACTAACTAGTAGATCCCACCACGAAACAGGGTGCAGTAGTTCCCAAGCACGGTCTGTAGGTTGCAATTCCGGTACTCGTTGAGCCACGACGCCAAGTCGGCGATCTTCTGCCTGTCGCAGCCCGGCACCGCCTCCATCCCGCCAACTCTGACGCCCTCCTCCGTGATCACGCCGTACACCAGGATGCTCAGCGCATCGCACCGGCAGTCCCGCGGCAGATCGGCGAGCTCCCGGCAGCACTGGTCCTTCGGCAGGGCCGGCTGCTGACTGGGGTCGTCCCCGACCGCGCACCGGCGCGTGATGTAGTGCCGGCAGGACGGGAGAGGGTTGTGGGAGATGGCCTTCCCCACTCGGCAGTACTCGCCGTAGTCGGGTTCGGCCGCCGTGGCAACGGCGCCGGCGAGGACGGCGAACAAGAGGGCCGAGAAAACGAGCTTGTTAGATGCCATTGATTTGCTGGTGATTTATTTTCTTAGTGCAAGTGTGAAGAGTCTAGTGTAGCTGCACGTATTTGTAGCGTGAGAAAGGACATGGAGACAAAAGCACGGGTTAGCTGGGCGCACACTGTATCATTTCCACAACACTTGTTTCTTGTACACCATGAAATATGAGATATGACATGTCCAGCCGTATAGTTAAGAGAAATCGGCATGGTGTGTTTTTCTTTTGCTTTGGCATGAGTTGCTCATTGGTGTTTTGTGAAACTGAAATTGTAAGGGACAATTCTGAATGATTTTGCTTTCTAGAAACGGAATTCGGAAGGATCCATGCATGCATCCAAGTTGGGTTTTCTTCAAAGAAATACTAATTCTCAAGTTTGTTTTAACTCTGGTTTGTCTCTTCTCCATGGCTTAATTAAGTAACTCGTTTTGCAAGGGTAATCGTTCACTTTTCTATTTTGTTTGCACGAATACGATGGGGGTGGCTTGCAGCTATGAGAAACTGAAAGTCACAGGACAAATATGATTGAATTGGAATTTGGTGAAAATGTAATATGGAGAGGACTGAGCGTGGTTCACTTGGTTGAAGCTGCCGTCGTGCAACGTGCCCGCTTGGGATCGAGTCCTCACCTCGCCGGGGTGCAAGCGTGTGTGCGTGTGTGAGTGTGTGCATTTGTAGCCCGACTGTTGTTCTTCTATAAAAAAAATGCTAGACCTCCTGGATAATTTTTTTAAAAAGAAAATGTAATATGGAATGATCGAAGAATGAATGTAAGATTTCACTACTACAGAAATGTACATCACAATTGGTTCTTTTTCGTCATCACAGTCAGTTTTGGTAGTGATACAAAGTCATTAGACAGTGGTAAGGAGACGCTATCACAGTCAGTTTTCACCCAATTGCGATAAATTCTCATTACAATCATTTCTTATCTAGAACCAATTGTGACGTGGTGCACGTCACAATCGGTTCTACGGTTCTCTTGTAGAACCGATTGTAATGTTGGGCACATCACAATCGGTTCTAGCTCACAACTGATTGTGATGTGCACCGAAAATAGCAGATTATACACAGTATGAACCGAAAACAACACATATTACACATAGTACTATGCATATCACATTCACAATATATATAGAACACAAACACTTTACAATACACATATCACATCCGTTCACAATATAGAACACAAACATACTTAATACTCAGTACACATGTCACATTCACATATATAATATTGTTTACATATAGACTAGTAGGAGCCTGTCGGATCTCTAAACCTACCGTCCTCTGCTATAACTTTTGTACAGTACCACTGGCATATTTGGTCTCATAATTTGTTGAAATCTTTGTTTTGTAAGCTCTTGCGGGGGATATCAATCTTCTACAAAATAGAAATGAGTGCACTAATGTAAGTTTTAAAATTTATATGTAAAAGGCTAAATGTATTATGCATGTATATATACCTTAGGAAAAAGGTATGAGCCATCGACCATGATCAATATGTGATACATGACGTAGAAGCCGCATAGGTCATCGCACCCCTGTTGATGACACTGTGAACAAAAAAAAATCAAATTAATAGACGAAGAATAGATGTTAGAAAAAATTAATCCTATGCTAGGAACTTGTACCTTGAAGCAGTTCCACTACAACTGGTCGCCTCGTTTATGATCATGTCGCCCTCCTTCAGCACATATGGCAAGAAAGCCCTACTACATACATTGGAGAGATGACATTGAGGCAAAAAAATGAACGTAGTTAAATATAAAAAGTTTTAGGTTAGAGGAATGTACTTACTTCGGCAAAATAGGCTTGATCGCGTAGGCCATTGGTCTCTTCTCGATCTAGTTAAAAGTGTAGACTGTGTATTCATTCGGAGCGATGACGAATAGAACCCAATGGTTGCTTATTAAATGGTATGCAGTGCAAGAAATAAGTTTATTTACGGTTTAAATGCGTACAAGTAATTGAAGGGTAAAGTAGTACTTACTCCTTATGGTACGAGAATAGAATGGAGTCCTTTTTGCCTCAACCTACAATGCATGTTTAATGTAGTTAGCAAGGAACTACGATTGAAGCCTAGCCATGGTCGCGGACACCATCTCGATGTCAATGAACCTAACTAGGTGTTTACCTGTCACGACTCGCTGCCTTATTATCATACAACTCGTGTCAAATGTTAAAAAACATAATACAAAATCCTATAATAATCATAAACTCATGTTGTATGGTACGATACTCATAGCATCTAGAACCGTACAGTAGAAATATCTATGGCTTTTAGGCTGCAAAAATGGAAGAGATACTCAAAACTGACTGGAAATTTTCTGTAACATCCTGAAATTTGTGAAAAATGAATAAAGAGGCATGGTATGACTTTTACTGCATATTTGGATTTTTACCTGAATTTATTTAATTGAGAATTTCTATTTTTGCCATATTTAATGCCCTTTTATACCCAATTTAACACATCCAAATGAAACTCACAAAAATTCAAGTAACCCAACCCAGTTAATATTTTTTAAAAAATAATAAATTAGTTCTGATGAATAAATATAGATTTTCTAGAATTTTTTTCAAAGGTTTTCAATGATTTAAAAATTCAAAAAATGTTAAAAACCAGAAATTTTATAAGAATTTTCATTTGAAATCTACTATAGAAAACAGAATGGGACCAAAGAAAATGGAAATTAGATTCAGTGGGTTATCCTTATGAATTTTATCAAAAAATTCGGGTAGGTTAGCATCACTGTTGAGTCACTTCAAACCCCCATCAGATTCTGTTCACATATTAAAGTCGCTGCAGTGCAAGCTCGCTGCGTTCGACACAATGCCGATGTGGCCAACGCTGGTAGTGGGGCGCGCTCCGGCCTGGGCCCACTGGCCAGTCCCTCACTCCCCTCCTCCTTCCCTCTCCTCTCTCTGTGCTTCCCTTCCTCTCTCACCGCCCATGCTGCCCGAGCTCGCGTAGAGGCATTGCGCCACACGTCCGCGACCACCGCACCTCGCCAACTCCACTTCCCATGCCTCCACTGCCTTGCCTACTCTGCATGCCCACTATAAAGCCACTCGGCAGCCTCACGCACAACCCTGCTCGCCCATTTCTCATCCCCGCCGCCAAGAGCCTGCTAAGCTCTAGGGCGAGACCGGCGAGCCCATTTTCAATAATTCCGGTGCCAGGTGAGCACTTGGTCAATTCTTTTCGCCATGAGACTCCACTTGGATCCCTAAACCCCACCGCCTCTTCAATTTCAATTCAAGTCGGTCGTTGCTCCACCACGACCGGTGGTCCAGCTGTCCGGCCAGTTTCCGACAGAGGTAACCCCTAAATTAGGTTCCAAATAGCTTAGTGATGCTCTCCATGGTGTTAATGTGCAGCAAAAGTCACTGATTCCGGTAGCCTACCTCCGGTGGTCGCTGGCCAAAACCGAGCCCTGGATTGAGTTCGCTGAGCCACCTCAACCTCCATCTCCCGCCTGTCGACGGGTTCCAGCTCTACCTCACGCATGGTAGCCACTGCGCCATTCCACCTCTGTCCTGAGTCTCTTAAGTCCTGGGCCTCCCCGATCAGTTAGACTCAGCAAATCATATCAAATCGGTGAAGGCGGTTTCAATCACAGAAGACGTATTCCATTTATATCAGTATATTTCCAAACAGGCATGTCGAAACCCGATTATGAGAATCTAGACTCTCTGTGTATTCTGTGCTAGTCTAAGATCACGCTAACACACAGTCTTTACAGGGTTGCACATCACAAACATTCACAGCGATATAATAATAAATAGTGCAAACATTTATTTAAACTGAATTGTACGACCTTATGGTCTCCTTACATAAGATCAGCCACGCAGGGCTTACATTAACAGAGTAATTAAAAGATAACAGCGGAATGAAAAAAATAAACTTCGTGGAAGCCTTCATCTTGCCACAAGGCAATCAACTGGGCTTGCCCCCTAATTGTCCGGATCTTCAATGTACTCCTCCCAAACTGGCGTAGACTCTTCCACTGATGTTGGGTTGATGGGTAAGGAGGGGTGAGTACTCAAGGCACTCAACAAGTGATGCACAGAATGCAGTGCTAATACTATATGCAAGACTTAATCCAAAGAGTTGGCTTACTTGGTTCATTTGCATCAAACAGCATTTTTAAACTAACAGTTTATTTAGATTAAAAGCAATGAAACAACTATATATAATGCTAAGTTCTTTGAAAGGTTTTTCTTCATAAACTTGGCACACAGCCTTAACACAGTTCATTTTTAGCACTGGCACACAGCCACCCTCTCCACATTTTATTTTTGAAGGTATACCCCTTGACTGTAATCCCTGAACAATGTTCAATACCGTGAGCATGGCTATTCGAATAGATTTGACACTCTGCAGAGGTTGTACACTTTACCCACAAGATACAGCCGCTTACCACACAGGTGATTGTCCGCAACAAAGCCTTTCAGGAACCTCTACCTTAACCAATGAACCTCTCCGGTATTGCCTTCACTATCACTCCCCTTACACAGAGCCGAAGTATCGGACAGGCCAACACCGTTGGATGGGCACTAAGTCGTAGCACAGGTACGCTCCCCCCACACAGATACACCCCCGTGTACTGTCACCCGAGGTATCAGAGGAAAGATATTAGAACCCTAATCAACTAGGTCTGTCCCATATCATACATGTGGTTGTACGGGTGACTCAGTTCAAAGACTTGCAAGGTGAAGTCCTTAGCTGACCAAGGCAAGACTTTCATCACTCAACAATGGCACACAGCCCAATGTGGCACACAGACTCACAAATCTCATCAACCCATTGTCACACATGCCCACCTGGCACAAAGCCTCTTGCCACTTACCTCAGTCTAAATCATTTCCCACCCGGTTGATTATTGTGCAACATATGCCAACAACAACTCAGCATCGGTACAGAACCACACAAGTCTCCGTACTTCAGTCTCATCACGTGGCATCACCACACCATTTTCAAATACATTCCATATGTCATTAGTCAACATTGTTGCATTTTCCGAAAGATCATTGACGACTCGTTGCAAGGCTAAGCATCTATTCACGGTCTAGCCTCCCGTGTTGACATCATATTATCATCCAATGAGTACAAGCAAATCCTTGGGTGAAAATGATTCCAGGGCATACAAATAGTAATTTCAAGGTGGTCATAATAGTATGGGTTGATTAGTTACACTACCCAAATTTATTTAAATTCATTTTTAATTAAATTAGCATGCATAATTTCAAAATAACATACATTTAAAAACTGGGATCAAAATGGTCAAAGCATCACTTGCCTTCAAAGAGTTGCTGGTCGTGTTCTGAAGCTTGATATTGGACGGCGAACTCTTCCTCGAAACTTTCCGGCAGATTTGCGTTTACGCGTAAAAATCATATATGCAATAAATAACGAAAACAGTAGTCTTTATAAGCTCAAAAATTCAAATAAAATTCACCATTAGAAAGAGGACAATTTTACAAATTTTTGGAAACTGGAATCACCACAATCGGAGTTAAAATGCAAAAGCTATAGCCTTTTAAAGTTTGTAATTATATTAAAAGAATAAAGCGAATTAATACAATTATTTTTCAACTGAAAACTCGATTAATTGCGTCAGCATGATGTCAGGGAACACGTGGTGCCTCCTGGTGCTGCCACATCGCCTCGATCCATGGACAACGTCCATGGACCAGCTCTGGTCCACGGTGGACTCGGTCCACATAATAGTGCACAGGCCCCCACTAGATGACGTCAGCCGACTGCCTCGAGATTCATGCACGGACACGCATCGGCATCTCGGCTGTTCCCAACCAACGGTCAGATCGCTACCACGTGGCGCAATCAGGACCATCAAAGGATCAACGGTTAGATCTCACGCGTCTCACTGACACGCTTCGAAATCTGCGTGACAAGCGTCGTGCATTTGACGGTGTCAGCGAAATCCAACGGTCAGTTCCCGCGCGGGCTTGGCGATGCCTCGAGCTCCACGCCTCCATGCGTCACGCATCCGACGGCGCTCCCGGATCCAACGGCTGGATCTCGCGCACACCCGGCGATGCCTCGGCTTACGTGAAGATACGCGGCGCAATCCCAACGGCCCGTTTAAAATCAACGGCCGAGATTGGGTCTGGTCCTGGTCAAAGCGCACACACGTCCGCATGTGATTCGGCGAGGGCGCGGCACAATCACCGCCGCACGTTCAAATCTGAACGGCGCGAATCCTTAGGGCAACCCGATCTAACATCTACCGTTCAGATTCAATCTAACGACGTAGGTTACCGGAGCGGTTCACTGTGCACGAAGCAACGTGGCTCTATCCCAAGCGTCCACTGCAGATCTAACGGCTAAGATCTACCAAAGACTTAACATCTAGATCTAATCCACGCCGTCCATCCTAGATCCAACGGTCAAGATTAACGCTAGGATATAAAGTAGAAGAGGGAAGACGTGGACGAACCAGAAGCGTACGATGCAGATCGAACGGTCGACGGGGTTCGGCGAGGTCGGTGGTGAAGCAGAAGAGAAGGCTGCCGGAGCTGGGGAAGACGACGCGGTCGGCGGGCTAGAGGGCGATTCCAGCGAGAAGAACTGACGGGGTCGACGCGTCTTGGCACGGCGAACTCGACGGAGACCTTGGGGATGGCGGAACCTCAACGGACGGCGAGCAAACGGCAAAGAACTGCAGCGAAGACTTCAGTGAACTTCGGCGAGTTCTTGAGGGCAAACGGCGGCGGCTCGGGAGGCGTGCGAGGAGTCAAAAGATGCAGCGAGAAGACCTCTGCCAAACGCGCTAACCGGTGCACTTAAAGGAGCCTCGACATGCGCGCTGCAGGCGGTGAAACAAACGGAAACGCTTGGCGGCGTTAACTCCAGCGATTACGCGGGCGAAGGGACGTGGCTCCATCACGGGCGTCTGCGTGGACTCGATCGGAGGGCGCACGCACACGGGCGACGCGGCGCAACGGTAACCGTTCGATCAAGATCGAACGGCGCGATTCTGTGGTTTGGGTGAACTGGGCCGGGCTAAGCACAGTGCTAGGCCAGCTCAGTACTATTCATTGCGATATTAAAGACATTTTCGATTTAAAATAAATCAGATAAATAAATAAAGCCAAAATAAATAGCAAAATACCTGGAAAAATTCCAAAAAAAATCTGGAAAATATTTTAAGACATTCTGAACTTAAATAAAATATTTCCAATAAAGCATTGCATAAAATTTTATTTTATTTTAATTGACCTCAAGAATGACCATATTTGAATAAATCAAAATAAATTCCAATAAATTTCCAAAAATTCTCAACAATCAAAATAACTTCAAAATTTAAAAAAGTGGCAAATTTTAGGGTGTTACAAACCTCACCCCCTTAACAGAATCTCGACCCTGAGATTCAGGGCTAACTACGGAATAGGTTAGGAAACTCTGTCATCAGATCTTCTTCTCGTTCCCAAGTCGCCTCACTTTCCGTGAGATTGCTCCATTGAACTCTGCAAAAGAGCGCTGACTTGTTCCTGGTTTCTCTGTCCATTGTGTCCAGAATCTTCACCGGATGCTCTTTATAAGTTAGATCTTCTTGTAGCTCGATTGCTTCCAAAGGTTTTTGTTCTTCTGGCACCCGAAGGCATTTCTTCAATTGCGACACATGGAATACATCATGTACTCCTGCCAATGACTGTGGCAACTCCAATTGGTACGCAACTTCACCTCTGCGACTCAAGATCTTGAAAGGTCCGACATATCTGGGTGCGAGCTTCCCTTTCGCATGGAATCTTCTGACTCCTTTGAGAGGGGTGACTCTGAGGTACACAAAATCTTCAGGTTCGAAGCTCAATTCCCTGCGATGATTATCGGCATAGCTCTTCTACCTTGACTGAGCAATCTTCAATCTCTCTCTGATCATGGTGATCTGCTCTTCCGCTTTCTGAAGTATATGCGGACCAAAAACATGTCGTTCGCCAGTCTCATTCCAGTTCAACGGTGTTCGACAGGATCGACCATACAAAGCTTCAAATGGAGATATCTGTAAACTTGCCTGATAACTATTATTATAGCTGAACACAACATAGGGCAAACACTTGTCCCAAGAAGTAACATATGCTAAATCGCAGGCTCTCAGCATATCTTCCAATATCTGGTTAACTCTCTCAGTTTGACCGTCTGTTTGAGGATGGTATGCTGTACTGAAGTTCAAACGAGTCCCCACAGCCTCATGCAGTTTACGCCAAAACTTTGAGGTAAATTGAGTGCCTCTGTCAGACACTATTTTCTTCGGTACTCCATGCAGACAAACAATTCTTGCCATGTAGAGTTCTGCTAACCGATCTCCCGAGTAAGTGGTCTTTACCGGTATGAAGTGCGCAACTTTAGTTAAGCGATCTACTATAACCCATATGGAATCATACACACTTTGAGTTCTGGGTAAACCGGTTATGAAGTCCATACCAATTTCTTCCCATTTCCATTCGGGGATCTTTAGGGGTTGCAATAATCCTGTTGGCCTTTGATGCATAGCTTTGACTCTTTGACATATGTCACATAATGCGACATACTCTGCAACTCCCCGCTTCATGCTTGGCCACCAAAACCTTTCCTTCAGGTCTTGATACATTTTAGCACTTCCTAGATGAATTGAGTACTTGGAGTCATGAGCTTCCTCCAAGATTAACTGCTTCAATTCCTTTTTGTTCAGCACACAGATGCGTCCTTTAAACCACATAGTGCCTTGCTCATCCAGTTTGAAATCCTTTGCCTTGCCTTCATCCATCTTAGACTTGACTCGATTAATCTTATTGTCATCTTTTTGTTCTTCTTTGATCTCATCCTCCAGGGTAGGTTTTACCTCCAAAGTTGCCAAAATTCCTTATGGTTCTACTTCCAACCTCATTTTCTGAAACTCCTTACTGAACTCACTCTGACTTGATTCCAATAGTGTATGAAAGATCGAAATGGCGATCAGAGGGGGGTGAATGATCCTAAATAAAATCTGAAACATCCAAAGATTTTCCTTCAAAATGGTGTTTCTCAGATTCGCATACCCTCCAAAACCAAAAGAATTAGACAACTATGTGTACCCCTAGCTTGCATGGATGAGAATCATGAATCATGTGAGGAATTTTAATCACAATCTTGGTTTTTAAGTGTCCAAAACAAAGAGGAATCAACTCAAAGACTACTTTTCTAAAAGAGATAAAGCTAAAACACCAAAGTCTATTTCTAGGAAAGTAAAAGCAGATTTTCCAGGAATTATCCTCAATTGGAGCAGGTGGTTGGTGAGTTTTTGTTGCTCTAAAATTTTTGGGAAATTTTCTCCCTGTGAGAAGTTGAGTATTGAAACACTTCACCAACAATCACCTCAAAAAACTTTGTATAATAAACATGAAAAAACAAGCAATACAGACAGTCAGGAACTTCGACCAGAAAGTTTGAGGCTCGGTTTTCACTTCATAGCGCTCAAACGGTGCAACCAGTGGACTCAAAAAAATTTTATACAGATGGATGTATGAGTCATGCACCTTCTCCAATAAGAATCACTGAAAAATAATGTTTTTAGATTTATTTAAAAATCAAATACTGACTGCTGCGCGAAGAACAAGTTCTAGACAGATTTGCAATTCAATAAGAAATTGATCTCTAGTCTATCCTAGGGTGCGAGAAAGATGTAAAACCATATGAACACCCTCAGGACATCCTAGAAGAACAACATTTAGAAGGAGGGGAGGCAAATCCAAATTGCGATAAAGTAAATTGCGAGAATGTAAATGCGGGAAAGTAAATGCTGAATTTAAATTGCGTAATTTAAATGCGTAATGTAAATGCGTAAAGGAAATGAAACATGAATATAAATGAAGAACATTTCATTTCTGGAAGGAGAGGTTACAAAACCTCACATTTCATGTGGGCAAAGCTCAAAGGAGCATCAAAAACCTCAAAACCTTCAAAGGAGAAGGCTACCCCTCCACCCCTATTTATACAACTCTTGGGCCACCTACCACCCTTGGATGAGCCTCTAAACCATAGAGCATCCATCAAGGGCTAGGATTAACCCACTCAACCAGCCATGCAAGGGTTCACCCAAAACCCACCACACAAATGGGTTTTCTTGCATGGTTTTCAAAGCATACTAACTAGACCCGCTATCCTATCAACTAGACCGCACTGACGGCCCTCATCGATCCGAGCAAAGATCTAGCTAGCATCACATCCATTCCTTGTCTTCATGGCTTGCACGGACTCCATCTTCGATCATCTTCCGGCGATCCCGACCGTCTGGACCTCCGACGCTCCTCGCCTAGTGTGGAATATATGAAACCGGGTATCTTCATGACCGGCCCAGCGTCGCCGGAGGAGAAGATAGGCCCAAACAGAAGGCTTGAAGAATAAGCCCCACGCCAGGATACCGTATGGAAGGAGGCGCATCATATAGGCAATTGAGCATGTGTTTGAATATAAAAGATACAGTTGTGATCCGAGTCGCTTACAAGGTAGATAAAGATGTAAACTCTATCCTATAACCGACTAGAATCTTGTAACCGATTGGAATCCCTTAATTGATCAGGACTCTGTAAGCCACGCCATCCCCACTATATAAGGGAGAGGGCGGGCAGCAACAGAGGACATCTGCATACACTGCAACATAATCCTAGCACACAGGACTAAGGTATTATCTCCTCCGTGAGAGCCTGAACCTGTATAATCCCTTGTCTTGTGTGACCATCGAGTTTGAGATCTAGTGCTTACCCCATAATTTCATTGCTGACTACAAAAGTCGACAGTTGGCGCGCCAGGTAGGGGAAGCGCAATAATATTTTCCTACAGATTCGATGGCAACCATTGGCGGAGTCACCGCCACCTTCGTCTCCAGCCAGGTTTTCCGCTTCGAAAGCCTGGACTTCGTCGCAGATGCGCACGGAGAACTCGTCTGCCTGGTCCAAAACCATATCCAATCTGGTGAAGATCAGACCAACCCTCCTCAGGTATGCCACCCTAAAGCATCCAGAAAACCAGTCGGCACTGTGAGGGACTGCTGCGATTTTCGTGGCTTCTTCGCGATTGAGGAGCAGAAGACCAAGAAGCTGCGGAGGAAGATCGTCTTCGTAAGGGCAAGGAGGTGCAGGCCTGATCTCTTCGATCGCGTGGCCGCAATTTGTTGCGCCCGGAATTTAAATTCCAAACACCTTGTGTTATACACTAATCTAGGATCACGCTGGTGCTCACAGATACAGCAGAGATGAATACCATCACACATACACAGCGAAAAAATAACGATAATGTATTTAATTCAAATTAAACTATTAAGACCTTAAGGTCAGCCTTACAATATTAAGCCACGCAGGGCTGAATTCAGAGTAAATAAATAATAGCAGCGGAATTATAAAATTATTTGTGGCGCCTCAGTTTGCCACAGGCAACTGACTGGGCCTTTCCCTTAGTTAGCCGGGTCGTCATTCTTCTCCTCATACGCTTGCGGTTCTTCATCTTCTGATATTGTGATTATGGAGAGGTGAGTACATTGGTACTCAACAAGCTATGCACAGAATGCAACCTAATATGCTACATGCTAGGCTTATTCCAACGGAATGGCTTAAAGGGTAATTTGCAATAAACAGAATTTAACAAGTATCATAGGTAGATTCAAAAGCAGTAAAAACAAGTAGAGTTAACACTAACTTTTCCAGAAGTTACGTAAAAGCATTTCCACATCCTAATCCATACCTCCATCAACTTCATCTTTTAACCCAACCACATTTTTAATAAAGTATAACCCTTGACTGTAATCCCCGAGCAATATCCAATACCGTGGACACGGCTATTCGAATAGTTTGTACACTCTGTAGAGGTTATACACTTTACCCACACGATATAGTTAAACACCACACAAGCGAGTAACCATAACAAAGTCTTTCCGAAACTTCTATCCTCGCATGCGTACCTCCCGGTATAGTTCCCACTATCCCTTCCCTTTTGTGGGGCGAAAGTACAGGGCTAACGTATAACATTGAAGAGATGTAAGACCGATCTGGTAAACACTACACCCTTCTTTCTACATCCACAGCTACAAAAACCACCTGAGGTCTCACATGCTAAGACTTCGGAATCATACTCAACTAGATCTGTCCCATACCAGACATGTGGTTGTATGATTGGCCCAGTACAAAGGCTTGCAAGGTTAAGTCCTTAGGTTGACCGTGGCAAGACTACCCAAAGTTCACAAAACCAAATTCAACAACATCACTCCCTTGTGCCACATCCGGCCCTCCATTAATCACTTGTCACAGTCTAAATTATTTTACCTCCCTGGTTGGTTACCATGCACCGTGTGCCATCAATAACATCAACACACGTGTCACATTCTCAAAATATCTTTCATAGTTCATTAGTCAATATTTCATCATTCCCATGGAACAGTGTCAATGAAGCGTACCGCTTGGCTAAGCATACCTACTTCGTTTTAACCATTTCCCGTTGGTGACTAGTATTGACCAATTTAATAGTTTCCATCTTAGGGTGACAATGGGTTTATGGCATACAAATACTAAAAACAAGGAATCGATAACAAGTGGTGATTTAACTAAACCCAAATTACTTTAAAGCTTTTAAAATTTAATTAGCATGCATAATTTAAATCAACATAATATTTAAAAACATTAGGAGCAAGATGGTCAAAGCATAACTTGCGTTCGTAAAGCAGCGAGTCTTGGTCTGGAGCTTGATCCTCGAAATCCGTGCCCTCACACAGCTCGACGTCTACACGTAACAGATAAAGAACCAAATAAACACGCAAAATAATGTACAAACACACGTTCAGAAACTACCGCAAAACAAACTAATTCATAACATTATGAAAACTTCTAGATAATTAATTTAGCATTTTCTAAGATTTATAAAATTTATTTTGACATTTTTGGACGTATAGTTTAAGAGCTACCAAATTCGTAAGTTTGGACTTTCCGTGAATATTTTAACAGTACAAATTTGTTTATAAACTTTCAGTAAAATTAATGTAGTTAGGTGTTGATTTTTACTCATTTACATAATTTGTCGCATGTAGTTTGGACTTATAACGAATTTGTAATGAAAATAACAAATTTCGTGTTTTCCTAAAAATGTTTAGGTACAACTAGTTTTGAACATGCATGACACTATTCATGACGTATATGCGTATTCTTCTGTTGCCTGATGCTTGGCTTGCTTTGGCTACGTTAAAGAGACAGAGAAGGAAACAACCAGCGTCGGCCAGGACGACGAGCGTAGGTCGACCGAAGGCGAAGCTGGTGTATCTGATGGCGGCGGCGACGGCGACGACGTCCGCGGTGAATGGGAAGGAAGGAAACAGCCAGGACATAGAGGTAAACAAAATTCAGTGAAACTAGTTACCCCATTCCTCACAGAAGAAGGGGGAACCGGACTGTACTAGGCCAGCAGTCGGCCAGATACGCGATCGGCGGAGCGAGCCTAGAAGGCACAAGGGAAGATGACACCAAAGACAACGGCGCACGCAGATGAGACCAATTGATCAAGATAGCATCACCAAAATACATATATGCGTACATGTATACAACCCAATATATATGTATACATATGTTCTAACCTCTAGTATATATATATATATACTTGCATGCGGCCTAACATATACGTAGATATGCATTCGTACTAACATGTACATATAAACATGCATTTGGCCTAAATATGCGTGTATACTTGCATACATTCTAAACTAATATATATACATATACACGCGTTCTGTATATATATTTATGTACGTTCTTACATATATAAATTTGGCATATAAGTACGTGCTAACATGTATATACATGCATAAATACACATGGCGAGATCAACCGATCGAGATAGACAGAGCGCATGCAAGAGAGATGAGGGAGTACCGGTCGGCGGCAGGCAGCAGCGCAGACCGTCAGCGCAGGAAGAGGCGAGAGCGGAGGATGCGTGTAACATCCCAAAATTTCATTTCAAAAATAGGATAATTTTTTTTAAAAAAATTATTATTTTTATCAGTTGTCTCAAGTTTATTTGTCTCCTCTTAATTTTCTGGATTTCTCTCGAGTTCAAAGGAAAAATACTTTTGCCTATTTTTAGAAAAACTTAAAACTATTTCCTTAAAAAAATAAAAACCCTATTTAGGTTGGAATTAGCTTTTTTTTAAAAAAAATATATGACATGGAACTTCGGTGAATTTTCCCATTATTTGTTAAAATCCTGATTTCAAAATCTTTTCAAAAGTCTCATCAATTAAAAATATAGTTTGGAGACAAAATAAAATATTTGGTTTTGCTAAAACTATCTTATTTAATATAAATAAACCTAAGGGAATTTCTGCGAAATTTCCTACATTTGTCAAATTATATATTTTCTAAAGCCTTTCCGAAAGCTTTAACAAAATAAAAATATATGTGGATATAAAAATAAAATATTTGGTGGTACCAAAATATTTTATTTGATCTCAAAATGTCCTAATTAAACTCCCTGAATTTTCTTAGACTTTTTGGGGTTGTTTTAGTATTTTCCAAATTAAAAAGATATTAAAAACAATATAAAAGTATTTACTGTACACGAATAAAATTATTATTTTATGTAATAATATTTGATTTGTGTTACTAAGGCTGTGGGTCACGTTCCAGATTTTTCTCTGATTTTTAAACGGTTGTTTGATATTTATTTCGATTTTATGGGTGATATTTAATAATTCGGATTAAATAATCAGTAACTGCTACAGTAACTCCGGCGGGTTCAGTCATAACTCCGGCGAGCTCTCCTGGTCACTCCCGATCTTATTTTGATCTGAAATTTTTACCAGAGCTTCCTCTTGCTGTCCTCTACATCCAGTAAAATCAGTTTTTGCAAATACCTACCGGAGCACCTCCAGCCAGCGATTTCTTTCCCAACTCCGGCGAGCTTTTCCCGTTGATACATTGCTCCTTTGTAGCTGAAAATTGAACCCTAGACGCCTCTCCTCATTCCCCACATCATAATAAAAGATCAGCATCATAATCGCAATGGAGCTCCCTCGGCAAGCCGTTTTTCCTAACTCCGGTAAGAACTTCGGCGAGCTCTACTGGGCGCTCCCAACTCCGTTCATCCTCAAATTTTTTGTGGAGCACCCCCATGAAGGTTGCAACACCTCTGTGATACAGTTTTGGAAAATTCCAAACAGAGCACCGCCGGCGACCCTTTTTCTCCTACAACGTCGACGAGCTCTCCCGGGCGCCCCTCTCGTCGGCTGGTTTTGGCATCGCGTTCCACGCCGGCTGGGTGAGTTTTTCTGAGATAAAACCATGTCATCTCGTGCCATATGGTCAGATCTATCTCTCCACCAAATTTGGTGCAGTTCCATCCGCGGAATCAAAAGTTACGGCCGTTCCAATCTCGAATTTTGCCGTCGCTCGTTCTCCTCCATTTTTGCTAGTTTGACCATGCAATTTTTTCTGTAGACTCCTCTTGATGTCCTCTACACGGTGCTCACCCTAACTCAAGGTTTTTCTTGCGGGATTTGTGCATAAAAATCAATCTTCCCGATCGATCGCTGCTCCAACTACAGAAAACTTTGTCGCTGCCTCCCGCTGATCCGTATAAAACTCAGATCTGTTCTCATATTGTGCCAAATGATCCCAGATAGCTCTCTGTAAATTTTGGTTAGGTTTCATCCATTATTTCAATAGTTATGACCATTTGATCTAGTAGCGTTAGCAGCCGTTCATCGGTAGTTTGTGATCTGTCCATTGGGTTGCCGCCAAATCCGCTTATACCGTTGAGATTGCCTCGCCGCGTTCTATGTGGTGCTCACTTCCCCTCTGCTGTTCCATCCTCCGAAAATTTTAATATTCGTTACCATCGCCTTTTTTGCCACAGCCGCGCGTCGTCTTGTGCCGCCAACCATTTTGGTTTGTCGTGCCCATGTCATTGTGTCCAGAAGATCATTATCCCCTGTTTTGCCCACCGTTGAAGTTCATTGATCCCTGGTTGCCGTCAAAGCCATGTTCTAGAATCTACCCGACGTCTTTTGGCTTAGTCCTTCGTGTCGGTGCACATTTTGGTTCGCCATCTTTGATAACCTTTAATCGCAGAGCCAACCCTACCATCCTACCCTATGCCAAGTGTATTCATCCTTGAATCGTTTCGCTCAAACCCGGACTTAACCCTTGGTCCAATTTGTCGTTGCGTCACGATATGTGTACCCCGCAGATCTCAAACCAAATTTGAGCCATGTCATGACCTCGCTACCCTATCATTCAACCGAGGGTTGCCACCTTATAATCTCATAAGTGTTCTGTTAACGCTTCACCTTCGTCGTTAACGTCCCGCCGTTAACGTTCTATCGTTAACGTTCCGTCGTTAACATCCCGTCGTTAACGTTCTAACGTTAACGTCCCGCCGTTAACGCCCATCGCTAACGCCCGCCGCTAACGCTTTCTTCGTTAACGCCCGCCGTTAACGCTTTGCTCTCGCTTCGCTATCATCGCATATGCGCATTCCAGCAAGAGCGTAGCGCGATGTCATTATCCTTTCTATCGTCCTATCGTGATCTAACCCCATTCCTTGTGAGTCTGGCTTTATCTTTCTATCATACTAGTATAGTGCTTGTGCTAACGCTACGACAGCAGTACACCCGCTTATCAATTAAATGAGAAGATAAGTATGAATACAACACTTAATAATAAAAGAGAAATTTAGAAAGAAAAACAGAACTAAATGGAGGTCGAATGGGCGAAAATGGGCTCCCAAAAGATTTTAAATCAAGAAAGAGAAAGAAAAAAGAATTTTCTGATTTTAGATTATTTTTTTTGCAGCTTCCACAGAGAGCACAGCATGCTCTCTGGGCTTGGCCAGCGCAAGGGGGAGGGAAGGCCAGGGGTGGCCGATCGGTCGCAGTGGGTCGGCACTGGTGCGGCGAGATTGCCGGCACCGGCGCCTGCGGGGGAGGAGTCACGGTTGTGGTGAATTTTGCCGGGAAAGATGACGGTGATGGCTTGGGTTACCTCCAAAATCCGGCGATCTTTACAAGAGGGAGCACTTGGGGATTTACGCAATGCGATGGGGTGGAGGAGAGCTCGCCGACTTTTATAGCCCCGAAACAAGCATATTTATGGAAACCATAATTTGGGATCAAATCAGATTGAGAGGAAATTTTGGCAATAGAGCACGAAATTTGGGGAATTAACACCATAGATGAAAAGAGGAGATTTGGTGCGGGATTGATGGAGCTTTGGAGCTTCTTTCTTACTTTAATGGAGGGAGGGAAGAGAAGAAGCTTCTGCAGTGCTGGCCGCAGCTAGAAGAAGCTACAGGTGAGTTGCCTTCATTTTTTTAAATATAGAAGGATTTTTTGAAAAGATAGCACATTAGGTTAAAAAATTCTAGAAAAATTCTCAAATCGTAAAGTCTCTTCTTTGATGTATGACTGAACCCCAAATCGGTTCGCACTGAATGTCGATTCCATCCGTCCTTGTCTTATCCCTGAAAATCTAATCTACCATTAACCCAGAATTCATTCGTGGACTTGGTCGATAGACCATTGGCCATATGTCATATCCTGGTGCCATATCTATTCTATTAGTCTATCTTTCTTTTGTTTGACTGTATTTGTTTAGTCAACAAAAGTCAACATTGAGCATCGCTTAGTTCATCATGAACTAACATATCTTTATGGACCCGATCTATAGATCAAGAGCCCATATGTCAATATCTCGTCCAATCGAAAGTTAATTAATCTCAAGGATATCCTCGAATATACTCCGCCTTTCCCTAATTATCACCGTGACCTTCTCGATAAATCTTCCAAAGCTCGTTTCGCTCATCCGATCTTCGATCAAATCTAAGTTCCTAAATTCAATCCTTCCGCTCAGCATCAATCTAATATTAAATTGGAGTTTATTTGAATTGGTTTTGAGTTTTGTTGTATTTGTGCTTCTTTGTCGTTAGACGGTCGCCCGTGGTTACCCAAGTAGTCAAGGACGAGGAAGTCAAGCATTCGATTGAAGAGCCAAAGGTTGAGGAAGCCGAATATCAATTAAAAAGAGTAAAGAGCAGTTTATAGCAAGTGCCAGGCAAGTTGTGCTTTGATCATGTTGAACCTACGATTACAAAAACTGCTATATTGTTTTACTTTATTGCATATTATTTGACATGTACAAATGTCTTCAATTAAATTTGGGACTTAGCTATTATACCCCAATTGATCTATACCCTACCTTGCCATTTGTATACCATGATATATTGTCACCCTAGATTGGTTCATTATAGTTGGTTAGTAATAATAATCAACAGGGGATGGTTAGACCGTATTAATTGCTTAGCCATACCACGTCATCACATGTACTTTAGTCTTTGATAAATAATCTTGACTAATGGGATATGGAACGATGTTATGAACTTGTGTGTCATGTGTGGTCACACGATGAGATTGAGTTGCGGTGGCGAGGGGATGTCACGCAACGAGGTTAAATTGCTGATGGCACGTGGTGCTTGGTAATCAACTGTGGTGGTTATGATTTATATTGGGGCAAGTGGCAAGGGGCGAGAATGCCAAGGTGGGCCGGATGGGCAGAGGGTATGTGGAAGTCTTGTCTCGATCATCTTAAGGACTTAACCTTACAAGCCTTTGACCTGAGTCAATCATGCGACCACACGTCTGGAATGGGACAGACCTAGTTGATTAGGGTTCTGATATCCTTCCTCTGATACCTCAGGGTGACAGTACACGGTGGTGTATCTGTGCGGGGGAGCGTACCTGTGCTGCAGCTTGGTACCCATCCAACGGTGTTGGCCTGTCCTATACTTCGGCTGGCACTGCGTGAGAGGAATGATAGCGAAGGCAACACCGGAGAGGTTCTTTGGTTAAGGTAGAGGTTCCTGAAAGACTTTGTCGTGAATTCTCTGCTGGTACACCAAAGGAAGTGTGCTAATGGCCAGGCACAAAGAGAATATCACGTCGTGTGGGTAAAGTGCATAACCTCTGCAGAGTGTAAACCTATTCGAATAGCCGTGCTCACGGTATTGAGCAAAGCTCAGGAATTACAATCAAGGGTTAGACTTTTGTTAAACAAAACTTATTGGGATGGAAGGATGCCATGGAAGGTGGATTTTGACTTAGGATTGGAAACTTGGTTTACTTGTCAAATAATGAATCTATCTAATACAGTTATTTGGTTTACTGAAATTTCAATCTATTTACTGTATTCTTTAATAAATGCTGCTTTACTGCAAAATAGCCATGATAGCCATACCTTTGTACTAAGCCATGCATATAGAATACTAGACTTGCATTCTGTGCACAACTTGTTGAGTGCTTTATGTACTCACCCCCTTGCAACACACAAAATCATCAGTTGAGGAGAAAACTACAACTTCTAAGGAGGAGAAGTTCCACGAGGAGGCGATTATCTAGGAGTTGAACCTTGTCAGTTGCCTGTGGTATATTGATGGGATTCGTCGACGTTCTTCATTCCGCTGTTGTTTATTTATTGTGAGTTGAAGCCACCAAGGCCTCACAAGTGTAAGTTTGACCCTAAGGTCGTTCAATAGTTCTATATTAATAAATAAAATCTTTATTTATTATTCCGCTGTGTATGATTGTGATATTTCATCTATGTTGTGACTGTGTGCACTAGCGTGATCCTGGACTAGTGCTGAATACACAGAGGGTCCGGATTTGCATATTCAGGTCCCGACAATGTGCCGGCGTTGGCGAAGTCTGCGTGAGGTGGCAAAAGGTATGAGGATAGGATGAAATGGAGGAATAGAAGGATCCGGCCAAAATGAGAAGTAGGTGTACTAGATCAGGACATACAAATCAAAACGGCTGGTTATGCGCATAAACAGTGACGCTCATCATTCCCTTAATGACGCGACGCAATAACGAGCACTGCCGTTACTAATTCATGCATGGAGGAATGAAGGAACGCTGCATTACGAGATTTTCGTTACTACATGCATGGAAGTGGAAAAATCAATGAACACATGTGTTCATGCACACAGAAACGGCAACAATCAATTCTACATGCATGGAAGTGGAAAAATCAATGACCACATGTGTTCATGCACACAGAAACGACAACGATCAATTCTACATGCATGGAAGTGGAAAAATCAATGACCACATGAGTTCATGCACACAGAAACGGAAACGATCAGTTCTAAAGAATTCCTTCCGTTCAGAACATCCTCGTCAGATAAATTCCGTATTATGAATAGAGTTGAAACAAAACGTGTTTAGGATAAAATAGCAAAAGAGCTCTAAAATTCTTGGAAAAAAAATCCTCTAAAATACTAGGAAATATTTGGAACTTAACGATGTTGGTTTCATGATTTTTTTTCGATATATAGATTTTCTGCAAAAATTCTTTTAGTGAAACAGACACTTATGCAGATGTTTATAAAATCAACAACTTAATTTATAGATCACGTTTTTGAAAATATTTGATAGGAACATTCTTGTTTTTCAAATGTCATTATTTTAAACTAAATTTTGAAATTTTATGCGCACATGACACACACGATCTTTATTTTATATGATTAACTCAATAATGCTTAAGTTCGAATTAACTTCAAAAATTCCAAATACATTCCCAAAAATTTCTAATAATTCCAGAATGCCATAAATATATTAAAAGCAAATTTTGGGACGTTAAAAATCTCCCCCCTTAACAGAATCTCGTCCCCGAGATTCAGGGCTGGCTAGAGAGAAGGTTGGGAAACTCCTTTAGATCTTCTTCACGCTCCCATGTTGCTTCGTTCTTCGAGTGATTGCTCCATTGAACTCTGCAGAAGCGAACTGTTTTATTCCTGGTTTCTCGTTCAGCTGTGTCCAAAATCTTGATTGGGTATTCCTTGTAGGTCAGATCTTCTTGCAATTCTATCTCTGCTAGAGGTGTCTGCTCTGTTGGTACTCGAAGGCACTTCTTAAGTTGAGATACATGGAACACATTATGCACTCCTGCCAACGATTGGGGCAACTCCATCTGATATGCGACTTCACCTCTACGGCTCATGATCTTGAATGGACCCACGTATCTTGGAGCAAGTTTTCCTTTGGTGTGGAACCTTTTGACTCCTTTGAGCGGTGTGACTCTGAGATATACATAATCCTCTGGCTCAAAGCTTAACTCGTGGTGTCGGTTGTCACAGAACTTTTTGCCTTGATTGTGCGATCTTCATCTTTCTCTAATCATGGCAATCTTTTTCTCAAAGATCGGTAAGAATGTCGGGCCCAAATATTTGACGCTCACCCGCCTCGCTCCAATTTAACGGTGTTCGACATGGACGGCAGATAGTGCTTCAAATGGAGACATTTTTAGGTGGCTTGGTAATCGTTGTTATAGCTAAATTACATGTATGGCGTATATTTGTCCCATGAAGTGACATATGACAGAGCGTAAGCCCTTAACATATCCTCGAGTATCTGATTTACTCTTTCACCGACCATCCGCTCATGGATGGTATGTCAGATCGAAATTCAAACGGTGCCCATTGCCGATGCAACTTATTCCAAAATCTTGAGGTAAATTGAGTACATCGATCCGATACTATCTTCTTTGGTACACCATGCAAGCACACAATTCTGGCCATATATAGCTCAGCTAGGCGATCTCCGGAGTATGTGGTTTTCACCGGTATAAAGTGGGCTACTTTGGTTAGGCGATCAATTATAACCCATATCGAATCAAAACCTTGCTGAGTTTTGGGTAAACCGGTAATGAAATCCATACCGATTTCCTCCCACTTCCACTCAGGTACTTTCAGAGGTTGCAACAGTCCTGCTGGCCTCTGATGCATTGCCTTTACTCTTTGACATATATCACACAATACGACGTGTTCGGCAACTTCTCGTTTCATGTTTGGCCACCAAAATCTTTCTTTGAGGTCTTGGTACATTTTTGCACTTCTTGGATGAATTGAGTACTTGGAATCATGTGCTTCCTCAAGTATCAACTGCTTCAATTCAGGTTTATGAGGTACGCAGATTCTATTTTTCATCCACAAGGTACCCTGCTCGTCTACTTTAAAGTCCTTGGCTAAGCCTTCGTCCATCTTGGATTTGATCCTATGAATCTTATCATCATCCTTTTGACCTTCCCTGATCTGTTCTTCTAGGGTCGGCTTTACTTCCATGGTAGCCAGATATCCTCCAGGTACGACCTCCAATCTTAGCTTATGAAGCTCTTTACACAAATCAAACTGGTTTTCTGCAACCACCACATTTAAGCTATGGCTTTTCCGACTCAAAGCATCAGCCACCACATTTGCTTTTCCTGGATGGTAGTGGATTTCGATGTTATAATCCTTGATTAACTCCAACCATCTTCTTTGCCTCATGTTAAGATCCGATTGAGTGAATATATACTTTAAACTTTTGTGGTCAGTATATATTTCACATCGGTTTCCGATGAGATAGTGGCGCCATATTTTAAGGGCGTGCACTACAACAGCTAACTCTAGGTCGTGAGTTGGGTACTTCTCGCCATGTGGCCTTAGTCGCTTTGACGATAAGCCACTACTTTGCCATTCTCGCATCGAACACATCCAAGTCCCCGACGCTAAGCACACAAGATATATCAAAGCCGCCCTTAACATTCGGCAACACCAAGACAAAATAAGTTAGATGCTTCTTCGCTTCTGGAAACTCTTCTCGCACTCGCATCCATACAAACTTTTATCGCTTTTCAACAATTGAGTAAGAGGTCTTGCAATTGATGAAAACCTTCAATGAACCGCAGAATATCCCGCCATTCCAAGAAAACTTCTAACTGGTAATCGACTTTGGTTGCTCCTAATGTAACACCGCTTCCACTTTCTTCTAGCCGATACCACTTCCTTCGGCAGTCATTACATGACCCAAGAACTCTACCTTCTTTTTTCAGAAGTCACATTTGCTAAATTTGGCATATAGTTGGTTTTCTCTTAGCTTTTCAAGAACTATCCTTAAGTGTTCTACATGCTCTTCTTCTGTCCTGGAGTAGACTAGTATGTCATCAATGAAAATGACAACAAACCTGTCCAAGTATTCCATAAATACTTTGTTCATCATATTCATGAAATAAGCTGGGGCATTGGTGTGGAATATAAGAACCCGGGTACCCTCATAACAGGCCCAAGAGGGAGGCCTGAATATACTCCTCACAGCCTCGGGCCCAGGCGCAAGTAAGGGACATATCCTAAAGGAAGTTGAACTTATATTTGGATATAAAAGATACTGTTGTAATCCGAGTCGTTTATGAGGTAGATAAAGATGTAAACTCTATCTTGTAACCGACTAGAATCTTGTAACCGATCGAAATCTCTTAACCGATCAGGACTATGTAAGCCGCCCCACCCCCGCTATATAAGGGAGAGGGCGGGCAACAACATAGGGATCCGATCATCCAAGCATAGAGCAATCAAGCCACAGAGCATAGCACACCTCATATCGTCCAGAGCGTATTGCGCTTTGTGCGACCCAAGATCCAGAGGATCCATATAATCCCAAAGACACGTGATTAGGTATTACCTCCATCGCTGAGGGCCTGAACCTGTCTAATCCCCTTGTCTTGTGTGACCTTTGAGTTTGAGATCTAGAGCCTACCCCATAAATTTATTGCCGACTACAAAAGTCGACAGTTGGCGCGTCAGGTAGGGGAAGCGCTATAGCCTTTTCCTACAGACTCGATGGCAGCGATCGGCGGAATAACCACCACCTTCATCTCCGACCAGGTTTTCCGCTTTGGGAGCCTGGACTTCGTCGCAGATGCGTGCGGAGAACTTGTCCGCCTAGACTTGAACCAGATCCAATCTAGTAAAGATCAGGCTGACTCATTTCAGGAAAGTCACTTTGACTTGGCCGGCAAACCAGTCGGCGTCGCGAGGAATTGCTGCGATCTTCGTGGCGTCTTCGCTATAGGAGAGCAGAAGACCGATCTCCAACGCCAACAAGAAGAACAAGAAGCTGCGGGGGAGGATCGTCTTCGTAAGGGTAAGGAGGTGCAGGTGCGATCGCTTCGATCTCGTGGCCGCAATGTCCGCAAGGACATCCTGCAATCCAGGTTGGGAGATCAAGCCATCTTCCAAACGCCAATGTAGAACGTCGTCGCCTCCAAGACACTTCTCGACAAACTGGACCCGATGATTGCATCGGATAGCCCGGCGGCCCCGATCGTGGCCCAGATCAAGGCCATGGTGACGGCGGCCGCAATTAAGCAAAATCAGGAAAAACCGGTAGGTGAAGCGCACTCGCGCTCCCACGCGGCTTTCGGCATGGCCACGAGCCACGCCTACGCCCCGAGCGCCACCTTCGGCACGGCCATTAGCCTACGCCTGCGCCCCGAGTGCCACTTTCGGCACAGCCACGAGCCACACCTGGGCCCCGAGAGCCACGTTCGGCACGGCCACGAGCCACGCCTGCGCCCCGAGCGCCACCTTCGGCACGGCCACAAGTCACGCCTGAGCCCCGAGCGCCACCTTCGGCACGGCCACGAGCCATGCCTGCGCCCTGAGAGCCACCATCGGCACGGCCAGAGCCTATGCCTCGCCGAAGCGCCACTTTCGGCACAAACATGAGCCACGATGTGCCCGAAGCGCCACCTTCGCAGACGGCCACGAGCCTACGCCGCGCCGAAGCGCCGCGGCGACGCCACGAAGCCTACGCCGCGCTTCGAAGCGCCCCTTCAAAGATGGCCACGAGCCACGCCGCGCTTCGAAGCGCCACCTTCGACGCCATAAGCCTCGCCCGCACTCGAAGGCCATCTTCGGCACGGCCATGAGCCTACGCCTACGCCCCGAACGCCACCTTCGGTATGGCCACGAGCCACACCTGCGCCCCGAGCGCCACCTTTGGCACGGCCATGAGCCACGACTTCGCCCTGAGCGCCACCTTCGGCATGGCCAAGAGCCACGCCTGCGCCCCGAGCGCCACCTTTGGCACGGCCAGGAGCCTACGCCTGCGCCCCGGGCGCCACGTTTGGCACAGCCACGAAGCCACGCCGCGCTTCGAAGCGCCACGTTCGGCATTGCCACGAGCCACGCCGGCGCTTCGAGCACCACCTTTCGCACGCCACGAGCCACGCCGCGCTTCGAAGCGCTATTGGCGCAGCGCACGAGCCACGCCGCGTTTCGAAGCGCCACATTCGCACGCCACGAGCCACGCCGCGCTTCGAGCGCAACATTCGCACGCCACGAGCCACTCTCGCGCTTCGAGCGCCACCTTCGTAGGGGCCATGAGCCACGCCGCGCTTCGAAGCGCCACTTTCGACACCACGAGCCACGCACAGGCCTCGAAGCGCCACCTTCGCGACCACGAGCCTACGCTGTGTTCGAAGCGCCGCTTCAGACGGCCATGAGTATGCTCGCGCTTCGAAGCGCTTTTCGGCATGGCTACGAGCCACGCCTGCGCCCTGAGCGCCATTTTCGGCACGACCATGAGCCTACGCCTGCGCCCCGACACCTACCTTCAGCACGGCCATGAGCCTACGCCTGCGCCCCGAGTGCCACTTTGGGCATGGCCAAGAGCCACGCCTGCGCCCCGAGTGCCAGTTTCGGAACGGCCATGAGCCTACGCCTGCACCCCGAGCGCCACGTTGGGCACGGCCACAAGCCACGCCAGCGCCCCGAGCACCACCTTCGGCACAGCCATGAGCCTACGCCTGCGCCCCGAGCGCCACTTTGGGCACGGCCACGAGACACGCCTGTGCCCTGAGCGTCACTTTCGGCACGGCCACGAGCCAGTCCTTTGACCCGAGCGCCATCTTTGGCAAAGCCAGGAGCATACGCCTGTGCCCCGAGCGCCACCTTCGTCACGGCCATGATCATACGCCGCGCTTCGAAGCGCCACTTTCGCAGACGGCCAGAGCTACGCCGCACTTCGAAGCGCCACCATCGGCACGGCGACGCTAAGCTCGCGCACCGGCGCCACCTTTCGCACGGCCACGAGCCACGCCGCGCTTCGAGCATTACCATCGGCACGGGCATGATCCTACGCCTGTGCCCCGAGCGCCACTTTTGGCACGCCCACGAGCCACGCCGCGCTTCGAAGCGCCACTCTTCGCACGGCCACGAGCCACGCCGCCTCGAAGCGCCACTTTCGTGCGCCACGAGCCATGCTCGCACTCGATCGTCACCTTCGCAAGGCCACGAGCCATGCTCGCGACCCGAGAGACACCTTCGCCCGCCACGAGCCACGCCGCGCTCGAAGCGCCACCATCGGCGCGCCACGAGCCACACTCGCGCTTCGAGACACCTTCGCCCGCCACGAGCCACGCCGCGCTTCGAAGCGCCACCATCGGCGCGGCAAGGAGCCTACCCACCTCCCCGAAGCGCCACGTTCGCACGGCCACGAGCCACGCCTGCGCCCCGAGCATTACCATCGGCACGACCATGAGCCTACGCCGTGTTCTAAGCGCCACTTTCGCACGGCCACGAGCCACGCATGCGCCCCGAGCGCCACCATCGGCACGGCCAGAGTTTACGCCGCGCTTCGAAGCGCCACTTTCGAACGCGCCACGAGCCACGCCTGCGCCCCGAGCATTACCATCGGCACGACCATGAGCCTACGCCTGTGCCCCAAGCGCCACTTTCGGCACGGCCACGAGCCACGCATGCGCCCCGAGCGCCACCATCGGCATGGCTGAGAGTTTACGCCGCGCTTCGAAGCGCCACCATCGCACGACGCCACGAGCCACGCCGCGCTTCGAAGCGCCACTTTCGCACGGCCACGAGCCATGCTCGCGCTTCGAGCACCACCTTCGCAGACGGCCACGAGCCACTCTCGCTATGAGATCCACTTTTCGCGCGGGCAAGAGCCACGCCGCGCTTCGAAGCGCCACTCTTCGCACGGCCATGAGCCATGCTCGCGCTTCGAAGCGCCACCATCGGCACGCCAGAGCTCGCTCGCGCTTCGAACGCCACATTCGGCACGGCCACGAGCCACGCCTGCGCCCCGAGCGCCACATTTGGCACGGCCACGAGCCACTCCTTCGCCCCGAGCGCCACCTTCGGCAGGCCCATGAGCCACGCCTGCGCCCCGAGCACCACTTTCGGCACAGCTACGAGCCACGCGTGGGCCCCAAGCACCACTGTCGGCACGACCACGAGCCAACGCTTGCGCCCCGAGCGCCGCTTT